>OX336389.2:447229817-447510435 GCA_946902985.2 Meconema thalassinum
CCCAACACATCCAACAATCCCTGAGCAGAATTTCGATGTAGATGTTGAAATTCCTCTTTTTATTGAGGATGAGTTGAGTAGGGCTACTCAGTCTCTGCGAAGCAAAAAATCCCCTGGTCCTGACGGCATCTCAAATGAGATTCTCAAATTAATAATCGAGTTACATCCACAATTAATATTACGAATGTTCAACGAGTGTCTAAAAGCAGGAGTGTTCAGCATCTGCTGGAAGGTCTGTCGTCTGGCGCTCATTAATAAGGGTAAGGGAGACCCGGATTTACCATCATCATACCGCCCTCTGTGTATGCTCGATACAACAGGGAAGCTCTTTGAGAAGCTTCTGAGGGTCAGGTTGCGCCAAGCGATCATGGCAGCGGGCAACTTATCACCCAGATAATATGGATTTCGAACAGGAAGATCGACCCTGGATGCGATACAAGAAATTGTTGCAGCTGTCCAGCGGGCGGAGAATTACAATCACCACTCTCGTCGTGTGGTTCTCTTTGTTACTCTTGACGTAAGAAATGCATTCAACTCTGCCAAGTGGAGTGACATGCTGAATGCGTTGGAGAATACATTTCATGTTCCAAATTATCTCTTACGGATGATAAATTCCTACTTGAAAGATCGTTCGTTGATTTATAACACGACAGAAGGACAACGCAGGGTACGGGTCTCAGCCGGAGCAGCACAGGGTTCGATTTTAGGACCAGATCTATGGAATATCACATATGATAGCTTGCTGAGATCTGAAGTCCCTGATGAAACTATCCTAGTAGGTTATGCAGATGATGTTGCTGCTCTTGTAGCAGGAAGAAGTGTCGAGCAGGCACAGTTGCGACTCAATATGGTAATGCGTACAATCAATAGTTGGATGGAGGAACATGGTCTGTCTCTAGCACTTAGTAAGACAGAAATTGTAGTCCTAACAAAGAAGAGAATTCAGACAATACTCCCAATACAGGTAGGAGACATACAAGTAGAGACGCGGCCAGCAGCAAAATATCTGGGCCTCATGATCGACAATAAATTGCATTTTGGAGAACAAATTAGACGGACTGCGGATAAGGCGGCAAGAAGAGTAACGTCTCTCAGTCGGCTAATGGCCAATGTTGGTGGGCCAAAATCTAGTAAGAGGAGATTACTGATGACAGCCATCCATTCAGTTCTGCTGTATGGAGCGGAAATATGGGCGGATGCCCTGGATAAGGAAATTTATAGAAAGTCACTAGCACAAGTGCAGAGGCGGGGTGCTTTACGCGTGGCGTCTGCTTATCGCACGGTCTCTGAAGAAGCAGTTCTTGTTATTGCTGGGATAATTCCAATTTTTTTTCTAGCGAAAGAACGCAAGTACGAGGCACGTCCAGAAAGTAAGCTCCGTTTGGTAATAAAATTGAATTGTGTACAGATACAGAAAAATTATTTATTGCACAACATTCTACACCTCATAAACTACTTTTCCACATAACTGCCGAAATTTTGCAGGCATTTGTCATAGCGTGGCTTAACTTTTTGGATACCTTCTTCATAGAACTTTGCCGCCGACCCGTAAACGATAGTGAAGACTCCCCTGTAAGATATACTACTGTTTGGCCATCACTGTTAGGCAAATTGTGTATGTGGTCAGGAGAACTCCTAAACATACGCAGTTCTCCTGGTAAGCACGCAATTTGCCTAACAGTAGTGACCAAACAGTAGGATATCTTAAGGGGAGTCTTCACTCTCGTTTACGGGTCGGCGGCAAACTTCTATGAAGAGGTATCCAAAAACTTGTGCCACGCTATGACAAATGCCTGCAAAAGTTCGGCAGTTATGTGAAAAGGTAGTTTAAGAGGTGTAGAATGTTGTGCAATAAATATTTTTTCTGTATCTGTACACAATTTAATTTAATTACCAAACGGAGCTTACTTTCTGGACGTGCTTCGTACATTTACTGGAGGAAATCGGAAGTAGGTTTACAAAATGCAAGACGAACAGCAAGAGCACAAACCTTTCACAATTGGCAGATCAAATGGGAGCAAGGACACCGAAGCCAGTGGACTAGGAGAATGATACCCCAGGTGCAGGTTTGGACAGAGAGGAAACATGGTGAGGTTGGTTATTATCTCACTCAGTTTTTGACTGGCCATGGGTACATCAGTTCTTATCTTAAGAAGATGGGGAAAGTGGATTCACCAGATTGTATCTACTGTGTTAATGAGGTAGATAGTGCTAATCACATCTTCTTCTCTTGTGGACGGTGGGTCCAAAGTAGGCAGTCTCTTCAAGATGAAATTGATGTAGAGATATCTCCTGACAATATTGTTGCGGTAATGCTACAAAATGAAGAACATTGGTAACTTGTAGCAAGTTTTGTTGAAGATATCCTCCGAACAAAGAAGACGGATCTGGATCGCCACTGAAGATAATTCATTACGGAAGAGTGCCCTACGGTCAAATATAAAATGATTCTAGCCTGAAGTAATGTGCTAAACGGTTCCAGGCAAGTGTTCAGAAGTAAAAGGGGAGTTTTAGTCGGTAGTCTGCTACTCAGTAGCAGGAGCCCGACACTCTGTGCGTACATGCATTTCTTCCCCCCCAAAAAATATTATTTTGTAATAAAACATGTCATTATGGTTTTGTTTGTACAAAACCATGTAACCATTTAACACAATGTAACGTTAATTTTAAATTATTTATATATTTAATTAATTAGTGAATAGTGTTGATTTTTTATTTTTTTACTTATGGTTGCATTGCATGAGTGCGTGTGCTAAATGAAAAAGCAATCCTTAAGCGCATGACGTTTCAACTTATTTTAAAACTATACATGTACTTTAAAAAAAAAAAACATGTATCATAGGCAATGTTTGTATTCACGTAGCCCTAAAGGCTAAAAAAAATTCTGTCATTAAAGAGTGAACTTACAAAAAATTACCATTTTACCTATAGTCATTATAGGCATCATTTTATTAAATGTAGCCATAAAGGCTAAAAATCAAACTTAAAAAGTTAAGAAAATTATTATTATTATTATTATTATTTATCATTATAAACCATGAGCAACAATTAATAAACGTCAAAACGGTTGAGCACCAAAAAAAAATATTTTTGTTTTAGTAAGACATCAATAAACAAATAAAAGTCATGGCTTGCGTACAATGATTATTCGTTGTCGAGTTTTACAAAACGAATAATGCAACGATTATTTTTTTCACCCTCATAGATTAAATACACAGGGTGAATACTGGAATTGACATCTTCCATGATATTATCAGGTAGGTTGTTAAATCGTGTGGGTAGATAATTCTCAAATTCTTGACAAACGTAAAGAGCTCGTTCACCAAATTTGGTTTTTAATTTTTGAATTTTATGAATGCGAAAGGGTGTTTGTGTAGAAATTCACTCATTTTCTTGCGTGCAAAGCCGCAATCTTGGCCAATGGCGTTCAAGGCGTCCATGCTTGGCTAAAAGGAAAGAAAAGAGTGTTATTTTTAAACACTCTTATTCTTATATAAACAACAACAACATTGTCAATACATTAATGCGTGTTGTTTTTTAAGCCTGAGCGTTTAATGCCTAAAGTTGTAGATAGTATTGGATAAATTGATAAATATATAATAATGTTTGTAAGAGGTACGCGATAACTGTTGAACCAACATCAACAGCCAATTTGTTGTGTTTCATGGTCCACATGACGTAAATAAGTATACTGTTGTAAATAACAATCATCATCGATAAGAAAAAATTGTGTTTTAGTGCGTATGACGTCCATTAATAGTGCTTGATGAATTTCTTGCCACGGACCGCGTCCGTCAAAACAAGTGGTTTTTAACACTGGAAGAAGCAACAACTGTGTTTGTTGAATATAAACTAGGCTGTCTGCAATATGATAATTCATATTATCATACATGCTCATGTTTTATAAAAGAAAGAAAGGAAATAAACAAAGCTATCATTTTAAACTATTTTTTTTAAGCAATAAATAAACCAAAACCTTGTTTTAAATTTTCTTTTAAATAAAAAAAAAACAATAGTTGATATCTACCATAGGGTGTAGGGTGGTTGTTAAATGACATGAATAACGTGCTAAAGCATCATTAGACAAATCAATTAAAATGTATTTATAGGGATAGGGTTCAATGACTTGCGCATCTGCTAATGATGTGGTGCAAAACACTAACCATTGCCACTGTCGAAACGTATTTTCCAAATTTGGTAAATATGTAAATGGTATTAAATCACCACTATTTTTTTATTAAAGATAGTGGAGCTCTGACATCTATAAAATCTAAAATAAGGTTTTGGTTTAAAGGCTTATTACCACCTAAACCTGTTTTTTGTATGGGTACAACTAAGACTTGTTTATGTTGTATCATCAGTAACTGACCTTTAACTTCTGAGCAAAGGGCTTCATACTCTTTTTTCTAAAAAGATAAATAACAAAATTGCAAAGTTATTATTATTATTATTATTATTATTATTAACATGTGACTTGCCAACTCACATTGGGATTTATCGTAGTGACAGACAACATAATAGCCTACAGCAAAAGGCTCGTGTTTCTCTACTGGATAGGTCGAGCTTGTAAGGGGGATTGGTTCACATCCCTGAAGGGGAACAGTGAGGGCCTCAAAATCGGCATAAACAGTAAATGGTACCATGTCCTGTTTATTAGTGGCCTTAAATCTTAAGACTGCGTCATTCCCCTCGGGCAGCCCTAGCTTTACTGCCGGCTGCCCTTTGCAGTCTCCCGTATGTCGTTCCAAAAGTTTATCAGTTGTAAAATACTGAAGGCAGCGCTCGCAAATGTGCATTTTACCATTATGGTTAGACACTTGGCAGCTTACCAATTTTCTCAAATTCTTTTCCCAACAATAATGGTTTTTATCCCCATGAGACATAAGTAATAAGTGAATGTGATGTTGCTTTACCTGTTTGGTGGCATACAAGGGGCCGACAATGTTGCTTCCCTCATCGCCATATACCATGAAGGAGAAATTTGGATTATCTTTCTCATATAAATTTCATCTACAGACATGGGAAATGGAACACGTTGAAGATTCAGAGTTTATTTTAAGTGGTTAAACATAGCTTTGTACTTCCCTGGCAAATGACCATGTCTGTCTTGACAGGGTTGCATACAACTAGCTACACTCCACAAAAAGCAATAATCATCTTTATTCCATACATTAATAATTGCTTTTTTCGAAGCGATCCAGCTCGGTGTGGGAATATGGCTACTTCCTGCATTTAATGGATTGTATTTACAAATATTAATTTGTAAATATGCAATGCTATTCAGAGCCAGGCAACTGGGTCCGTCTTGTAACTTATGAAATTTACTGATAAGCCCATCAATAGCATTTTTGTGATACAATATTTCTAAATTATCCATTATCAGTAATTTCTCCATTTTTGTACAAAGATTAAACCTATGTTTTTCTTCAACATTATTTTTAATCAGAATAAAGTCAGATAGTAATTCGAAATTTATTTTTAGGATGTGATGCGTTGTTAAGCCTTGTTTGCTTTCATTCAGAAAAATATACAAACACGATTCGACAAATTCTTTAGAGGATAGACAGTTTTTCACATTGTGAATTCGGCCTGAACATATTCTACTTTTAAAACATTTGGCTAATTGTTGCCATTCTAGGTTTTAACACATGGACGTAGACATAATTAAAAATCAACAGTAAATGGAATATTAACTCACCTTATTAATAGGATAATCCAAAAACCAGCAAATACAGATGTCTTCTAAGACACTGGCACACACTCTAACTCACTCACACACGAACACAAGTCGTAGCAACTGTAGTTGTTGTTGCATCTCCAACTGTAGGGGGCGGGGCTCCAGCAAACAGCCAATTAGTCGCAAATGTGGGATAATGCTTCTTTCTTTAAATATATATATATATGAAAAGCAAAAGCAATAAAACCCTTTATTATATATATATATATATATATGTGTTCAGTAAACATATGCATTAATTCAGTTATAGCACATAATAACAAAACACTCAAAATGGTTTAGGGTATGCAATAGTATTATTTTGTTTGTCGTGTGACCTCCTATGAGGCCGAGTTCAGGTCTTTCTAGTCGACGCCCGTGGGCGACCTGCGTGCCGGGATGAGAGATGGAATGGATGAAGATCAATAAAACTGGGCTAGGATGTGGAAGGAAGCGGCCGTGGCCTGTCAGAAGGTACCGTTCCAGCATTTGCCTGGTGTTCAAATTGGGAAACCGTTGAAAACCATTTCAAGGACGGCCGACAGTGGGGCTCGAACCCACGCGTCTACCGAGTTAGCAGAGAGTTTGGCCCCATGACCTAACGCTAATCTTTAGCCAGCATAGCCACTGCTGTCGGTAATAGGATTATTCATATGCACACACAATAAGACACTCACTCGGAAAATAGTAAGCTAATGTTTGCACAAACAAACAAAAAAAATCTTTATAACGTATTTTTAATATCAAAATTGTAGCTTAGTTGGCTACGCTGCTACTCCCGATCGTTTTTTGGCAGACACACCAGTTTAATTCTGCAACAAGAATAAATATATTCCATAAGTTCATGCAATAGCATTAAATAAAATAGTATTCATTCATTTTAGCCTAAGTTATAAAAATGTACTGAACCCATCTGCAATTGGTTCAAGCGTCGAATCCATATTTTATATGCAAAAGACGAGAGGAAATAATGCAGTCTTTAGAATGTATTGGAAAGATTTTAAGAAGTGGGCTGTTATAATGTGGTGCAAGAACGGGTGACTACTAGTCATGCTGGCATGAGATCACACTTGACGCATCGATAAGAAGCTAGCGCATGATTATTAATAGAACTAGAAAAATTTTCCACGACGAGTGAGGGAGAAGAAGTTTCGGAAATAGACCTTACTCAGCTATAAAATGGCAACCTTGCAATGACGCAAGAAGAGAAATAATTAAAATTAAGCCATTTGCAAGTATTTAATTAATGAAATGAACACATCATTGTTGATCATTCTAGAATAGAGATTTTTGTGTGGGGAAAAAGTTTATAATATTTGCAAAGGGAAGAACTGCATACGCGGCATTACGTCGATAGTTATTCCCCGTGCCCAGATGTGGGAGAGATGGAAAAATAAACCTCACCACCCACATATCTGAGGAGCCAAATTATTTTGATATCTTGGAATTGTGTGATCGATTTTCATGATCAAAGAAACCATTTTACGTTTAAAACAAGAGCTTTCAAGAGATATATTTTTCAAAATTATACGACAATTATTTCAGAAGTTAGTGCTGGAGAAGTAGCGGATTTGATCTTTTTGCCGCAGATTTGTATATAAACCCTGGACGTGCCAGGAAGAACATTCAGTTTACCAGAGACGCCAGATAGCGTGGTACTGTTTCAAAATACATGCAGTATCAGTCAGCCCAGAGGGGCGTGATGCTGGATAAACCAACAAGTCAGTTTACCAGAGTCGCCAGAGAGCGTGGTACTGTTTCAAAGTACATGCAGTATCAGTCAGCCCAGAGGGGCGTGACGTTGGAGCATCAACAAGTATCATTCAGTTTACCAAGGGCGCGGGAGCGCATGGTTCTGTTTCAACCAACAACAAGACAATCTACAAATGAACTCCTAGTGCAGGAGTGCTGCATCAAAGTACATTCAGTTTTTAAAAGACACCGGAGAGCGTGATACTGTTTAGTAAAGTACAAAACGTCATTTTTAGTGAGCGCTGAGACGCTGCACGCAGGAACAATCATTCGTTAAATGCAGTCTTTACCAGACCGTGAGAGGTCGTGTTACGCTGTAACGGAGACGAGCACCCCGTATGGGAGTGGCAGTCCAGTATCGTCATTAGTATCGCCGTGTGAAGACACATCGGAGTCCTGTTATAGGAATAATATCATCAAGCTTCAGACTTTATAAGTTCACTAGTACAGTCAAAGTTTAGGCTGTGGACTTAAGAAATTACCGGCGATAGGTACTCGAATATATTAGTTCACTTAAAGAACCGACGCATCATAAGGTTTCGAAGTACCCAAGGACAGTGAAATATACAGTTCTATCTACGTTAAGTAACCAGATCAGGGTAGATAGGAATAGTAACGCCTAGTGTTCCTGAATTGAGGGGGCTAGAGCGAAGTACGATAAAATTTAGGAATCGAGGTTCCAGGCTTTGTCTGGGTGTACAAGTGAACAGTCAGACATTGGGGACTACTCCAATAAGCCACGAATCAAAGTAACAGAAAGTAATACAAGGAAATTACTAGGTCACCGATATACAAATTCGAGAGATCATAATAGTAATACATCAGGGACAGAATTTTATAAGACGAACAAGTTAGCGTCTAGCAAGATACGATATCGTGCAGAGTAGTGGAGAGCTAGGAGTTCTAACTCACGCGGCGTTGCTCGGGCGGCGTCCATGTTAAATCATTAATATTTGGCCACCCCATGGTCCGATTTTGACAAATGAGGTGTCATTGGACTCAGGTTGACGCGGGCATTGCTACGGACCATGTATTATATTTTTCAAAACATTTTGAAATTTTTCGTTTTCGAAAATAGGCGATAGTTTGAAAACCAAACATGATAGAACGTTGGGCTATAGCCCTAACGAATGGTCTTTATGACCTTTAATTTTTGTAATAAAACTTTTTTTATTTTTTATGTTTTTTTGAAAAACTAGAATTTTGAAAATCCCATATTTTGGAAACTAGGAATTATACAAAAAAGTTTGTTTGACATAAATGAAAGGTCCCTATGCCCCCTACCCCCGAAATAAATGTCAAGTCTCTAGCATATAAACCTGACAGTAGTGTGGTAGTGGGAAAGCTGCCCCACTTCCTTTTGAACCCTCCTCGTATTTGCCCCGAACCTGATATCTCGCTAACCAATGGTCGGATTTGAACATACAGGGTGTCCTAGCACTTGTAGTGATGCCCCCTACTTACCTATAGGCTCTTTATTTAAATAAAAGACCAAAACGGATAGATCATTCGCTTTTAATATTTTCTAAACCCATAGTTGGATTTGAGCATATGGGGTGTCCTAGGAATCGTGGTGAACCCCCCTTTCGTATGGACGTTTTATTTCCACTGTAAAATAGTGCTAGGTTGTAGATTCAGCTCTACTTAGGAAGTTGTGAGCCCCTGCGACCTTGGAATGGAAGGAGTCATACTAGGAGGGCGTGCTTGGATTAGTTTTTTTTGTCTCGTTGCGCTCTTTACAGAAATGTAGGTGTGGAAAGGGTGAAAATCTGGAAACATGTTTTTTTGGGGTAAAACCGTGATTTTAAACGTTTTGCTGTATCTCGCGAACCAATCATGATAGAGGCATGTACGAGGGGTCCAAGGACTCGGGCTGACGTCTTTTTTGCTATGGAACACTCGTTATATTAAAAAAGAATGGAAACTCGATTTTGGGGTAAACACGTGTTTTTTGTGATTTTTGCTGATATCTCACGGACCAATAACGCTAGAGACGTGTACGAGGTGTCCTAGCACTCGGACTAACGCCCCCTGCTTGAAACTATGTTTAAAATTTTGACAAAGGGCCTAACGCCATGCATGTTGAAAAAAAAACTGTTTTTTTCTTTACCGATACCTGTTTATAATGTTTATGAAGCGTGGTGGTTGAGAGAGGCGATACTTCTGGGTGTGTGTTTCAACGAACCTGTTGCTAACCACAAGGACCATGCTTAATAGAACAATCGCTATTTCGGCGGGCCGGTGTATGACAGAGCGAGGGTTCGTTTTTCTGATATTTTACCTTTAACGTGTAAACGGTGATGAGAACTTGGTTCTATGTTGGTCGAAGCGAGTACAGAAAACAAACTTGCAGACGAGCAGGAGGTGAATGTCATTTGAGCTTATTGGAATGCGCTGATCTGACTTGACAACAAGTGCAATGGAAAATGACAAAGACGCTTAAAGGTGAAATAATCTGACCATCGTGGTGGCAGGGAAGAGTGAAATGCATGTGAACATGTGTGAAACCACATGAGGGCTAAACAAGTTACATCCTGTTTTGCTTCGTACGTGACAAAATGCAAGTTCATGTGAAATTTGATCTGGCACATGTGTTCACCTGGGACGTCAGCTGTCCACGTGTACGATAACTGTTAACAAGTTACATCCTGTTTTGCTTTATACGTGACAAAATGCAAGTTGACGTGAAATTTGATCTGCCACAGGTGTACACCTTGGACGTTAGCTGTCCACGTGCACGATAAGAGAATGTTCAAAGCGTGGGGAAAAAAAGATTATACCTGCAATGTAACATATATAAAGACATATCGTTATCATTTCCACTCTCACTTAGGTAACTACCTTTGAACACATAACGTTGCGTGAAGCACTCCGTCTTGTTTAACAGTTTTGGTGTTGGTGGAAAATACTTAACCTTGTTGTGAGGTAGGTGTTTATTCATTCATTTATATATTTATTGATTTATATATATTTACATGCAATTATTTATTGATTGTTAAAGTTATAATTAAATGTTTATTTATTTGTTTGCAGATAACGTGTATAGCCTACCTGTTGTGTGTCTGTGGGAAAGAGATTGAAAAAGAAGGAGAAAAACGGACAACTAGAGACGGAAACCATTGCCAAACTAGCCCACGAGACAGGAATAAAGCAAAGCATTACACGTCAAGGTGTGATTTGTTTTATCATATAATATAACCTGTTTGAATTTGTTTTGTTTATGAAATGCATAAACTATATGGAATGGTTTATTTTATTTCTTTTTAGAGTGTTGGAAAACACTTGACCTCTGTTGATAACCAGGAACGTGTGTGTTTGGGGCCATTGTCAAGCAGTCTACAGCTGAAAACTCAGGTGAGAGTGTTCTTTCAAAATAATGTCTTTTACTGCTGCGGATACGTTAACTTGGGAACCCCTAAACAGTTGTTTCAAATCGCGTGTGTGCTCTGGTCGTGTGGTCAATGTTAGAAAAAGTTTGATTCACAAAGAATTTTTACAATCTTGTTTTGAAATTTTTAAAATTGAAATTTGTTCAGCGCAAAGGTTGCATACAGCTTTAAATGTGAATACAGAACTGGTGTGCGATTTCATATATAAAAAGAAGGACGTGGAGCATAAAGAGACATTTTATATTTGCAGTAAAATGCAAGAGCTATTCATAGCCCATAATTTGGAACAGTGGTATGAAACCCACGTGGTGAATGCCTTGCTATCAAAATTTGATAAACTTCAACAAGGACCGAGTGGTTTAGCGTTAGACAAAATTCATCATTTACAAATCAACATTTGTCAATTCAACCCGTTGAATGCTGGGTCTACTATATTAAAACACCACTAGCCATAGCTTCGAAAAATGCTGTGGTCAATATAAAGAATCGTGACAATGATTGCTTTCTGTGGTCTGTGGCTGCGTATTTGCAGCCAGCACAACATAATGGTTGTCGACCAGGAATGTACAAGGCCAAGTTTGTCGAATTGAAACAAACGTTAATTTTAACTCGAGTATCGTTCCCTATGGACTTAACCGAGATCGATAGGTTTGAACAAGTCAACCAGGACTTTTCGTTCATGGTGTATGGCCTTGACGGTGATGAGATTGTGGGTCCTCTTTATGCCACAAAAGAACCAAAACGACACCACATTCATCTTTTATATCTGTCTTACGGAGAAGTAAATCACTATTGCCTCATTAAAAGCCTAAGTAGATTGCTAAGCAGCTAAATGTCCAAAGCACATGGTAAAAAGCATATTTGTGACCGTTGTCTCCAATACTTTTGGACGCCTACTTCTTTGGAATGTCATAGGGTGGATTGCGTTTCTCAGGAAGCAGTGAGACTGATATTGCCACAAGGGGACAAGGCTGTGTTAAAGTTTAAGGACATTCACAAGCGTGACACTGTCCCCTATGTGGTGTATGCAGATTTTGAAACTCTCACTACACCCATGGCGGGATGTGAACCAGATCCCTCCATGAGCTCAACCACACCCATTCAAAAACATGAACCCTTTGCCATAGGATTTAATGTGGTGTGTGCCTATGACCCCACACAATCCGTTTACAAATACCGTGAGGGGCCAGAATGTGCCAAATGGTTCTTGGATGAACTTGTCAAGTTGGCTCATGATGTACAGGAATTACTGGACCACCCAGTACCCATGAGCCTATCTCCAGAACAGCAGCAGCAGTATGAGCATGCCACGACATGCCATATTTGCGAAAAGCCTATTTTAAGTGGAGAGGAAAAAGTCAGAGACCACTCGCACTTTACGGGGGAGTTTCGTGGAACTGCGCACGGCAAATGCAATTTAAACTTTCCAGCTCCTCGTTTCATCAGTGTCTTTTTCCACAATCTGGCAAATTATGACATTCAGTTTTTGATTCGTGAATTGGGTCATGTCAACAAGGGCTCGTTTACCATTATCCCCCAAAACTATGAGCGTTTTACGGCCCTGACATGGTGGTTGGGCGACTTAAGCATTCGATTTTTGGATTCCTTTAAGTTTATGGCATCCTCGCTAGACAGCCTTGTGAATGGCTTGAATGAGGAGGAATTAAAAAAAATAGAATGCATTTTAATGATCCTGAGCAATTTCAATTGTGCATTCGGAAATGTATCTTCCCGTATGATTTCTGCAACAGCTGGGACGTGTTAAAGCAAAGAAAACTCCCACCACAAGAGGAATTTTACTCGAAACTAACACGCAGTACCGTTTCGGATGAAGACTATGCACATGCATGTCAAGTTTGGCGAGTGTTTGGCATGAACACGCTAAGTGAATATGCTTTACATTACCTAAAACTGGATGTATTGCTGCTCACTGATGTGTTTGAAAAATTCCGTAACTTGTGTCAACACATTTACGGTCTTGATCCGGCTCACTATTATACGAGTCCTGGGCTCTCGTTTGATGCCGCTTTGAAATACACTCAAGTGGAATTGGATTTACTCACTGACGTAGACATGGTTCTATTTTTTGAAAAGGGCATTCGTGGCGGCTTTGTGTCACTTAACCAACGCCATGCCGAAGCGAACAATGTCTACATGCCTGATTATTCACCAGACAAACCAGAATCGTACTTAATGTACTATGACGTGAATAATGTGTACGGTTACGCCATGAGTCAGCCTTTGCCCTATGGGAAGTTTGCTTGGCTGACAGACAAACAAGTGTCAGAATTTGATGTGAACATGGCTAGCCAAGGAACAGGCCGTGAATATGTGCTAGAAGTGGATATTGAATATCCCTCATCCGTGTATGATGAACATGCTGATTTCCCTTTCTGCCTTGAGCAAATGGTTCCCCCTGACAGTAAAGTGAAAATTGAAAAACTCATGGGCACACTTTACAACAAAAATCGGTATGTGCTACATAACCAAATGTTGGTGCAATGCCTCGCCCAAGGCTTGGTGTTGAAGAAAATCCACAGGGGTATTTCTTTTGCTCAAAAAGCATGGCTTGAGCCATACATGCGACTCAACACAGAGCACCGACAAATGGCAACACAGCAGTTTGAAATTATTATTTTTTAATTAATGAACAACTGCATCTATGGCAAGTCCATGGAGAATGTCCGCAAATACCGTGACATTAAATTAGTGAATGTCTGGGAGGGGCATTGGGGTGCCCGGCGGTACATTGCCAAGCCAAATTTCAAATCGATCAACATTATCGATGAGGATTTGGCTACTATTGAAATGAGTAAGACCAGCGTGACCATGGATAAACCCATTTACTTGGGTCAAGTCATTTTAGACTTTTCTAAATCGGTCATGTATCGATTCCACTATGAGTTTGCCAAACGCCATTTTGAGAACGTCTCTCTTTTGTATATGGACACGGACTCATTCGTTTACCACATTCGCCACTGCAACCCCTATGACGTCATGAGGCAGCATAGTGACTGGTTCGACACTTCTTGCTATAGCGCTGACAACGTGTTTCAGCTGCCCATAAAAAACAAGAAGGAAATGGGCGTTTTAAAAGATGAATGCGGTGATTCCATTATGACGGAATTCGAAGGTTTGGCCTCAAAAATGTATGCATACCGCACACTCGACAGTAAGGAAGCCAAAAGAGCAAAAGGGGTAGGTAGAGCAGTGGTAAAATCGCTACGTGTAGACGATTACCTAGCGGTTTTACGCACTGGCAAAGCTATGTTTCATACACAGTGCAGGATACAATCCAGCAACCATCATTTGTATCTTGTGGAACAGAGAAAACGCACCCTCGCCTCCATGGATAACAAGCGTGTGTGGGCTGATGACCTGCTCACTAGCCTGCCCTGGGGTTATGATCGCAAGGAGGAGGAGGAGGTGTGATTTCACTGTTTAATCGTTTATGGGACATAGCTTTATGTAACTTGTAGATTTAGTATTTTGTAAATATTGGTTTCTGCCATTGTAAATAGTAGATTTTGTAAATAGTGGCAACCCACTTGGACCTTTTGCTCTTTAAAAAGTTCTATGCAACCTTATTTAAAAAAAAAATTGACTGGTAAATAGTTTGATTCTTTTAAAACTGTAAAAAGTTGTAGTTTTTTTTTGTAAATATTTAATGAGTAATAGTAATTTTAGTAACGTTAATAACTAGTATTTAATTATTTTTTGTTATGTAAATTATAAATGGTAAACTGAAAAGTTCCTTTGGGATGAGTGTGCATGTCGAGAATGTGCTTTTGGGAATAAATAAAGTGGTTGTGTTTGTTCCTAAAGACAGGTGTGAATGTATGAGTAGAGAGAGAAAGCTGATGTGTATGGTTGACCAGAGCAAACACGGTGAGGTAGGGTGGGTCGGAGGAGGTAAATGGTCACTTATATACTCATTTTGTTTTCAATAGTTTTGTTTTCTTTGAAATGTGGCAAACAATAGATATTATTTTTGTAAAAACAGTCTTACCTGCAGTAGACCTCGACGTTTCTCCAAACACCCATTAACTCACTGCAGCATCGTCATGGTCATGCACTTGCATCAACATCATTGTCAAATCTCAACTTTCGACATACTCCAAAATGGAAATATGTGAAAACAGCAAAATGGAAAATCCATGTTTCCATATCACCAAAAAAAAAAAACGCAAAACTTAAAACGGACAATTTTAAAAACTGGAAATGGCCATGTGTGAAATTTGAAAATTCAAAAAACTTCAAACGGACATTGTTTAAAATGTGTCATCAACAAACTGGAAAAATTAATATCATCAAAAACGTAAAACTTGAAACGAACTTTTTAAAAATCTGTAAATTGCAAAATGACAAATGGCAGTGTGTGAATTCATCATGTGTGAAATGTGTAAAATGAAACATAAGCCATCAACATCACGATTTCTTAAAATTAAAAATAACAAAACATCGTGCTCTGGTAAACCTTTGTTTTTATTTCATAGTCATAGTGAATTGACAAAAGAAATATAGAATACAAACAAATCCCAATTCCTCACTCCTCAATTCCTCAATGTTTATGTCCATGCATCATCAACTTTCCTTTCATAGCACTCATGACAATCAGGGCTGCCATTCTTTCACCCACTGAGGTATCACTGGATGTGAAACGTTGTTTAGCTTTCTTCAATAACAATTTATCTGCCACATGTCTTAAACCAGGATGACTATGGCGATAAGAAAGGTCATGTTCCTTGCATGCTTGATCCAAAAGATTAATGGGTACATCACCACGTTGTAAACGTTTTTCAAGATGAGTTCCAGGGCCGCAAAAACGATAACCTGGAAGATGGATTTCGAAAGGTAGGTATTGAATCACTTTGTCAATGACGCCATTGCCAGTACAGGTCTGGCATATCCTTTTCCATCGATGGTAAAAAGGTTTGGTCTTCCTCCTCCTCTGTGGACGATGTTTGTGTTTGTTGTTGTTGTTGCTTTTTCTCGCCATGACACCCGTGGAATTATTCAACAAAGTCTTAACGTGGACTTTTATGACCGTGATAGAGTTTCACTAGCTGGCAAGTCGCACACTGACGCATAGACGGTATTTTTGCCATGGCCACTTGCTTATGGTGATCGTAATCCGTTCAGGGTTGCAATTCACTCAACACAGGGTCTTGAGTCCATGATTTTGGTACATGTTGCCAGATTTCTTTCATTGCGTTGGCGGCCACATTATAAATGAACGACTTGGGGAGCGCCAAGAGTTCCTCTTTGGTAAAACTGTCTAGTTTCTTTTTGCACACAAAGAACTTGCCGATGGCTTTGTCCGTAGCATTGCCTTTCTCCATGGTATTACGTGCTGTAAATGTTTACACGTCGCTTGTAGAAATCTCACTGGCGTCATTCACAGGTAAATCTTGAGTTATAATTTTGTTCAACAACTCCTAGCAGGCATGGGTGGTTAACCAATGAAAGAGATGCCACGCATGCGATAGGGCTGTATGGGTAATGTTGCCACAGGAACAAGTATCCATGAGCGTTTGCAGGGAGGGGCAGCCCAACTCCATGAGGTCGATGCATTGGCAGTAAGACGCCAAAAATGGTTGCAACCATTGACGTGTTTCATTACCTTTCACAAATACCACATTGGCCGAGGACAAGTGTGCTTTCATGACCACGTCCAAATATTTATAGGAAATGGTTCCCTGATTCCAGTCTAGTTGCCTATGATTTTCAATCCACTGGGTTTGTTTACGGTCTTTTTCACACAACAAATCAAAAGCATGGGGCGGTTTAAATAGCAAATGCGTAGCTTGCGATATCCAAAACGTGGTACAATCGATAATGGCCACTTGTTTAAATATAAATTTGTTGTCACCAATTTTAAACCCTTGGCAATCCACAATGAGTGTGCGGAACATGTTGACGCTTGCCTGGACCAAGTTCAACTGACGACTGACTGACGATCGACCACTAAAATGTGATCATGACATGGACGTACCTGCCATGCTAGTTTCAAATTGAGGTTAGGGTAGGACAGGGCGACATGCAAAAATAAGAATTTAAGAATTACATCATTTTATTATCATAACACGTCTTACAGGCTTTTGTCATTTTGGGATAGGGACGATACCAATTGATACAACAATATAGTCTCTTGTGTTTGTAACGTCCATAACACCGATGGTGTCCCAATGTCTCTAAACTAGGCGTTTTTGATGGTGAGCTGCTCACCGAAGCACCATGGATACCATACTGTCCACACGTATCGTAACTTGTTTTTTTCATCACTCAGAGTCACAAGTGAGGGATAGCTTGAATGACAGGGTAAATTTCCCACTTCCATTCTGCACAGGTAGGGGCAGGTGGGAGACCAGCGCTGATGTTCCTGCATGGGTTCATCGCCCTCCTGCCATTGGTCTATGATGATGGGACAAAAGGCACATTTCACTTCATCTCTTGTTTTTAAATAGCAGAATCCAGCGGCCGCCAAGGCTTGAGGGTTTATGAAAGGCACCGGCCACGTGGCAAACGTCTTGAAACGTTGTTCCTCAGAGTTTAAATTCATGGATGTAACGTCTCTTGAGGCTTTAAAGCAAGACATTACTGAGCGGCTTGACGTGGGTTGGCCTGTTATTTATACACTTGTCACTTGGTTGGATAGTGGATAATAGTTGACTTGTTTGTGATGAATAATCAAACAGTAGGCCGTGGTATTGGCTGGTACATTGTCATGCGTTTCAAAATCTAGTCGAATGTCGATATTGGATGGCTTGACAGACTCTTCCAGGTAAGAACAGTCAAAGACAATCAGTGGTGCTCTTGCCTTAAACGCTTGGGGTAGTAGCATGGGGCCGTTCTCTTTTTGATAATACGACCATCGAAATTTAGAAAACAAGTCGTACAGGGGGCCAAACTTTTTTTTTTGAAAAATCCAAATCCAGTCCTTCATAGGGACACACGGCTCCGTTGAGGAAAAGACGTGCATTTCTCAATTGCAGGTGATCAAATTGCGTGGCATCTTTGGTTTGTTGATACTTTCGTTTCGTTTGAAAACCCACGATCAGGTAGAGAGGTCTCTCTGTATAGCGAGCTGTTTTTACAAACCAACTGTGTGTGTTGGTGGTGGGCAATAGCGGATACTCATGGAGTGCCCAGCTTCTAAATTCCATGGGTAGAGGCATATATCTCTTTACCATTTTGAGTATGTCCAGTTTTTTGCTATCTTCAAAGGTCACATGAGGCACTTTCCATAGCAAGCGTTGTAGTTGAATTTTTGAATCTATGGAGGCATTGTCAGCTCCCTTGAGTGCATTATTATCACTCCTGTCTCTCACTAGGTAAAGCACTTGCCTTGCGTTGACCACAATGCGTTGGTGATCTTCGGCAAAGCCTAAAATCAGTTTAAGAGGTAAATATCCAGTAAAGGTCCCATCGGTGTGTACCATCCAGTCATTGGTCGAGTCAGGACACCAACCTGCCATGCAAAGTGTTTTACCTTCTTCCTCACTATAAGAGGGGTATAGTTTCATGACACTGGAAATGCCCACATTTCGAGTGCTATCCACCACGACATCGTTAATGACATACCGCACTTCAGAAAATAGAAAGGCCAAACCATGGTTGGCCAACTTGGATGTGGTGGGTGTAGAGCCATCGGCTTTCGTGAGCCGACCTTCAATCTGAATGACACTTTCATGCGGTAGGGTGTAAATATCTTGGTTGTTGATAACAAATTGAATTTCATCATTGTTATTGAGACCAGGTGTTTGAGCTTGATAGGAATGGAGATCAATTCTTACCACTCCTGGTTGCTCCTCGATGCGGTTCGCTATCTCTAGGATAGAATTCATTATGAGGGTTGACGTGGTAACCCAAATGCTGTAAAATCTGCTTGCCTTGAGATGTTAACGTGTATTCACGTGGCAAACAACTAACACCATTCCTAGACGGTGTTGTTGCTTTATACACAAACTTCATAGTGGCTTTAGCACCAACTTGTAAGTCACTGGTGTGGTAGAATCTAGATCAATGAGTTGTTGATCTCTATTGATCAGTCATAATGTTATATTACTAATACTATCGACAACCACAGAATGAAAAAGCACCACTGGAGGGTTTTCACGATTAATATACCCATTGGGCGATGTCACAATAAAGTCATAAAGCGAATGCGATGGTTCTTGATTGGTGTATACTTGGCTAATAATATTATATGTCACCGACACATGATGGTCCTCAATGAATTTCACTTCATGGTCCGAATCATGTTTTTTGTTGGGCTCCAACACACGTGGTTTAAATCCTAGTAATAGGCCAATGGAATCGGGGCGTGTTTTAAAGTCAATGTTGAATGTGGAGAAAATACTGCAGCGATGAGTGTTGGTATTTCCTACAAGTTCAAACTTGCGCGTTCCATCGAGAAATGACTTTAAACCATATTGATTGATCAACACCACATAAATGTGTTCATAAATATCATCGATCGTGTATCCACCAGAGTTCAGAGTGAGCACAGAATCATCATAGTAAAACTTGTTGTTCACATTTTCACGTATGTTGTATATTCGATTGTACGTTTCAAGAGAAACAAGTCCTAAACCATAGGGTTTTTCACTCAATTCGATAGGCGGGTAAAAATCTAGGCTGACTTCAGGTCCACGTCCATGCAGTGTAAACGTTTTACTTTCTGCCGACATACCGGTGGCGTTTTTGCTTATGCTGCGTCTTATATAAAAAAAAAAACACAAACGTCCACACTGTTGGCTGTTAAACATTTGCTCACGTTTCACATTATAATATATCTTGATCCTGTTTCCAAAATAGGTCACTAGTTCCATGGGCGGGGGCAAATTCCCAAAACTGTCAAAGTACCATACAATGGATCCCTCTTTCACATAAGCTACATAATGCGTTCCTGGTCCTCGGTGATCATCCAAATTGACAACAGCACATACCTGTTTCCAGGGTCGTGGGGGTAATTGGTTTCGCATAAACACACCTCGAAAATGAGAAAGCTTTAGTTGTTTAGCATAGCTTTCCACTTGTTGATGCGTCAGGGCATGTCTTGCTATGGCTGAGTTTTTTTTAATATTTCGAAATGGTGAAATCCCAAATCCTTGTTGATAAAAGGCTGGCTTTAAATTGGCATTTCGAGCCCCCATGGCAATCGCTTCCATCGTTTCATTGTGTCGCTGACTTTCTTTGAGTTGTTGCTTGTCCTGCTGCGCGGCTTTAATGGTTTTCGCCACTGCACTGGCACCGCCCAAAAGTGAACCCAGATCAGCCAAACCGGCAAATAATGCAGGTAAAAATCCCGCTCGTTTGGAGACGGGAATCACTCACCCTTGGTTTGAAACCTGTCGCCGACGTTTTGGAATAACATGTCTCTGTGCTGCTCGAAAGGCTTTCCTTATGGTCAATACATTATTTTTTCTTTTTTTTCTTTCGCAAGGGCTTGTCCACGAATGTCTTAAGCCCAGGCTTTGCCAACGACAAAGTCCTTTTTTTAGTCTTTCTCACCGCATACCTTTGTTTCACCATGATGATAATGACCAACAACCTTTCACAAGAAAGTTTAAATCACAATTAACGTCAGATGGTTATTTCATGGCTGTATATTCCAATTCCACATAAAGTGGGAAATCGTTTATGGTTTTTCCCGCTTGCTTTTCATCCAATGTCAACATGAGATGAAAGGATAATTCGTCACCTGCATTGACCATTTCATGGTTATGGATCAACATCCTATGACCATTTATCTTTATTTGTAAATGGTTCTCATCAGGTTTGGCATAATTGATGTGAATGGTTCCATCATAGTGTAATCGATAGTGGCTTAAACCCGAAGCAAGCACATAGGTCAAGTGCTGATCATGGACTAGCGGTAAATGGTTTCTGTCATTCAAAGGTTTTTCATTTGTCAGATACACTAAAAATACAGATGGGATACATTTATAAAGCCTTTTCATTTCATAGGTCATGTAACGCTTGGTACAAACATCGTCTTCGTCTTGTGGGTCTTCCACGTGAATAATCCGATGGTGATTAGCGCTATAGCCATTCACCGTAAGCTGGGGCACTTTGTCATAAAACTCATACACTTTGTTATCCACATACTTTTTCGTAGTAACGTCTGTAGACACTTGAGGATGTTTTACATGGGTTAACTGCTTTCCCTTAAAGTCATAATCTCCCTGTTTTGTGCGTGGCACTACTGACCTATCCACATAGTGTTTATTAGCAGGATATGTTTCTTGTTTAGGATCATGTATGGGGACAGACCTAGCTTTGGCCATCATCGCACGTCCAAAGACATCCATCGTCAACCTGTAGTACCAGTCTACTGTTTCTATGACAAGGTTCGGTTTCCTGTATATAGACAGCCTGCTAGCCTGTCTAAGCCTTAGTTGAAATGAAGATTATTAAGCAGCAAGAGTCATTCCCCGTGGGGGACATGGTTTCCCATCTCTGTCCCACATCACGTGAACAACGCCATGGTTCACTGTTTCCATCTTCCATTCGCTGCATCATTGTGGGGCCTTCCGGCTGTGGAAAGACTGATATTTTGCTAACGCTCATTACAGCGCCCAATGGTCTGCGTTTTCAAAATATTTATATTTTTGCAAAATCT
This sequence comes from Meconema thalassinum, assembly GCA_946902985.2. Lineage (NCBI taxonomy): Eukaryota > Metazoa > Arthropoda > Insecta > Orthoptera > Tettigoniidae > Meconema > Meconema thalassinum. The sequence continues at coordinate 447,251,302 of OX336389.2, forward strand.
CTCTACCAAACCCTCTACATGTTTCTGGATCAAGTCATGTCTGGATTACAAAAAGAGAATATGGGTTATTTTAAATTTTCCATGCAAGAAAATGTGATTTCACCGGATGAGGTAAAGCCCGATTCACTCATGATTTTCGATGATGTATTCACTGAACGTCAAGGTATCATTCAAAGCTATTTCAGCATGGGTCATCACAAACATATCGATTGCTTTTATCTTGGACAAACGTATTCTAAAATGTCCAAACAGTTGATTTGTGACAATGCCAATGTCATTGTTTTATTTCGTCAGGACGAGAGGAACAGTCGTCACATTTATAATGAACATGTGAATCCGGATATGACCTTTCAAATGTTTACAGAATTGTGTGCCAAGTGCTGGAACACTCAACGTCATGCCTGTTTAGTGATTGACAAACAAAGTGAACTCAACCAAGGACGGTATCGCTTAGGGTTTGATCATTTTATTGCTATTTAAGGCCCTGTCTCATTCCCCGTCAAGTCATTTGTCAAGACACCATGGCGTTAGCAGAGAGTCAATTGAAAAAACATATTATTAGAGCAAAAAATACTATTCGCCAAAAGTTTCGTCAATTGAAACGATCACGTGCAAATCATTATTATTATTATTATTGCCTTTATTGGTCCTCTCTTACACTTAACCACATTAATATAATACAATAAACATATTATGGCGACAAAATTAAACAATACTAATTGACATTGATCATGACTTTCACACTCTCATTCACTCATCCAGTCACGCTTGTTGTCGGTCAGCAATGTTCAGCAGGCTTCCCCAGCAGGTGGTCTTGAATTTAGATAGTGAGGTGATACCCCTGACACTGGCTGGAAGGGTATTCCACAGCCTAGACCCCACCACATGAAACGAGTTGTTGTATTTAGAGGAGCGATGAATAGGAATTGAGAGGGAAGAACCAGAGCGTGTATTATTACCATGGAAAGAAGACAAGTACTTGAATTTATTTGATAAGTATAGTGGTCTGTCGTCAGACAATAATCGGAAAATCTGGACAAGAATGTGATATGATCGACGTAGTTTAGGTTTCAGCCAGGAAAGAGCGCAATAATAGGGAGTGATATGTTTATCATAGCTCAGATCGTAGATAAATCGTATGCAACAGTTCAGAGCTCGTTGAAGTTTCAAAGTTAATGTTTTGGTTGCGTCTACAAGAATAACGTCACAGTAGTCAAGAATAGGAAGTATTAGTGTCTGTATGAGTAGGATTCTTACTTTAAATGGTAATTTTTTTTCTTTTGAGGGAGTGGAGCGTTGCGAAAATCTTCTTGCATACATTCTGTACATGTTCAGACCAGTTAAGAGACTGATTTATTATCACACCTAGATTTTTTCACTGTAGGACAGTATGGAATTTCATTGTTGTTCAGTACAATTGGGGGAATAATTTGATCTCGGAGTGACGTCAATGGTTTTTGAGAGCCAATTATGATAACTTGTGTTTTGGATGGATTCAGAAGAAGGGAATTTTCCTGAGAATATTTTCCAAGTCGTTGAAGGTCAGCGTTGATAATTTCAATTGTCAATGGAATGTCATTCGTCTTGCAGTGAAAGTATAGTTGCAAATCATCTGCATATAGGTGATATTTGCAATTTTTCAAATTAGATGAGATGTCGTTGATATATAGTACAAAAAGCAAGGGTCCTAGTACATTACCCTGTGGGGCACCTGACTTTCTGCTTAGCCACTGAGAAGTTTTATCCTGGGTTACAACACGTTGCTGGCGATTATTCAGGTATGATGCGAAAAAGTAAATTGTCTGCTGGTCGAAGTAATAAAATTCCATCTTTTTCAATAGTGTCAGCACTGCTGAAGTCGAGAAGGGTGAGGATTGTCACCAGTTTTTGGTCCATTGCGTGTCTAATGTCGTCAGTCACTTTGAGTAATGCTGTTGCGGTGCTATGTCCCTTCTTGAAACCTGATTGCAGAGGGTCTAAAAGAGAACGGCTATTCAAATATTCAAGTACTTGCTCATGAACCAGACGCTCGAGGGCTTTTGAAAGTGCAGGTAGAATGGATATTGGCCGATAGTCAGACGGAAATAAAGGTTCGGTTTTCTTAGGAATAGGGATGACATTGGCTTGTTTCCATAGGGAGGGAAAGGTGTTAGTTGTAAGCCTATGGTTGAATATGTGAGTAATAATTGGTAGAACGGCACCGATGATATTATGTATGAAGGATATGGGAATATCATCAACTCCTCTCGCTTTTGATTTTATGGAATATAGTAACTATTTTACTTTGTCTGCCGTAACCGGATGGAAAGTAAAGAGCGGGTGGTCAGGTAGTGGGTGAAAAGGATCAGGTAGTGGGTGAAAAGGATCATGTGGTGTTGAATTAGTTGGTACTCTCTCTTCAGTGAAATATTCATTTAACTCATCAAGCGGTATGTCTGGTACATGTGTCTGTTGCTGCTGTTTGCCTATACCTAGAGAACGCATATTATTCCAGGCATTTCTTGTATTCATCTTCTTTGTCACGTTTTGTATGTAGGAGAATTTGGCGTTTCTTACGAACTGATTAATACGATTTCTGAGCACACGATAATTTTCAAAATCAGTTTCGTCACGGGTACATTTAAAACGCCGGAACAGTGCATCACGCTGTGCCATCATACTTTTAATGTTTTCATTTAACCATGGGCATGCTGGGCGAGTAACTTTGATCGAATGTTTAGGGGCATGTTTGTCATACAGACTAATAATAAGAGAATTTAACTTGTTTACTTTTGCGTCAATGTTATCTAAGAGTAACATGTCATTCCAGGGAAGGTTGTATGAGTCATGTTTTAAGTCATCCATATTAATATTTTTCATGTTTCTAGTGATAATATATTTAGGTGTATACTTAGGCACACGAAGGGAGTACGATAGGTAAATTAGGTCATGGGTGGAGATAGATGGTACGGGTATTTGCCCGAAAGTTTCAATTCTGTCGAGATTGCTTGTCACAAGATGGTCAATGAGTGTATGTGATTCGTATTTATCAGAGTAATTGTGGTTTGTAGGTTCTAGAGGAAGAATAGTCATGTCGCAGGAAGAGAACAGGTTTTGTAATTGCTTGGTCTCGTACGTCTGTGTCAGTAAATTGGTATTGTAGTCCCCCACGGCTATTACGTGTTCGTAGCTTGGAAGTTAGTCGAGCAAGCGGTTTTCAAATTCACTCATGTGTGTTATTCTTGGCGGTTTATATACAACAGCTACCAGAGTCTTTTGTTGGCCAACAATTACTTCAACAAACATGAATTCCGGTCCTGGTTGTGTGCTAAATGTTGATACATATATTACCCGTCTTTTTAAGTCGCTTCTACAGTACATGGCAACCCCGCCTGCTCGCCTCCCATCATTTCTGTCATGACGTTCCAGCGAGTACCGATTTAGTTCTACCATGCTAGACGGGATGTCAGGTTTTAACCAACTTTCACTTATGCAGAGGATATGGATATTATTTGGTTTATTATTGTCTGTATTTCGTCGTGATGCGCAACCAGTAACAGAGCATTAATATGGCAACATTGTAATGAATGCTTGGATGAGGAAAGTGCCTGTTTTAGAAGAAAGCCAGTGGTGTAAGGGGAGGGAGGGGGTTGGTGTGGGCTAGGCTGGCCAAGGTCAGTTAGCTCATTCATACAATAGCTCAGCTGGGTAACGGGAGATATATCTTAAAATAGAAGAAACCTACCCGGACCTCCCGCTGTACACTGCCGCCCGCAACCAACGCACACACACATACACACACACACACACTTATTACTAAACTTATCTATTATAAACATTACGCACATGTTCATTTCACTTCACTCTAAGGTCCCGCATTTGCTGCACGTTTTCCAGCTCCCTTAATGTCGTGACGGTCTTCTTAGTTCCATCAGGGAGGTGTATTAAAACGCGGCCGTCCTGGGTCCAGACTCGGGTGGGTCCGAAGTGGTCTCTCGCTGCATTTAGGATAGTTTTCCGGGTTTTTGTGAGGGATTCAGTAATAAGAATCTTGGTTCCCTTTAGGAGGCGCTTGGACTTCCAGATGCGATCTCGCTCGTGGTAGCGGAGGAATTTTACAATAATAGGGCGTTTCCCAGTGGCTACCACTTCAGCTGCTGTTCGCTGCGGCCGCCCAATCCTGTGACATCTATCCAGGCTCTCCATAGGGAGGTCCACGTTCAACTTCGTCTTGATTGTGTGCCTCACTTTCTCGTACACATCTTCCTCAGGGTCCTCAACGATCCCGTGGATGAGAAGGCAGTTTCTCCGGCTGTATTGCTCTCTTTCGTCCAGAAGCTCCTCGTCTTGGTCAAGTCTCCACTCCAACTTGCTCAGTTCTTCTTTAAGCACAGCCAGTTCGGAGGTGACAGTGCTTCGGAACTTGCGAAAATCACGAGTAAGCGACTCTAGGGAGTCTTGACCCGGGTTGGCAGCACTGTTCAACAACTGAAGGCGTGCTTCAAAGTCTGCTATCGTTGCCTCAACAACATTTACACGTTTGTTCACCTTTTGGATTGACATAATGATGTAGAAAATGTTCAGGCACGTACTTCACACACTAAGTTACTTGGTCACTCACTTTCGGGCCGGAAATTGCGGTTAAAACTGCGGTTTGCGCGGGATAAAGCGGAGCACTCCTACAAGCTTCCTATGCCAGCCGCCATCTTACATTCATGCTTTGTTTATTCAGCAACATTTAGCACCTCCACTAAAAGCCATGTTGAAACCCTCTTTCAAGCCATCTGAAAAGCCTACCACCGTTTCACAAGCCACGCAGACGCTGCACGAGGACCCTGAGGATGAGGAAGAGGAACAGGAAGATTTGACTAGTGTTAGCGAAGATGAGGATGACGAGGAACAAGTGTTTTCGCCTCAAAAAAGGCCGCACCCCTTGCAGAGTTTTTGAGAAAAAAGAAATCCTTGGCCGAAACACCTTGCCCTTCAGGGCGTCTCCGTTTTCACAACTCTTGGCCACCCCTCAACATAAAGCTCAACTGAAAAACATTTTAATAAAATATTATGGATCAACATTGGAACCCTATTTCACAGATCTATTTATTGGAAACACTGATACCACGTATGGTGTTCGCTATGAGGATGATAGTTTTAAAATTGGCGATTCATCCATTAAATTTGCTCGTACTAAATCTGTCATTAAAAACATCATCTATAAATTAACCCCAGGACTGTTAAAGCTGCTCTTTTCTCGGACCCCCTCTTCCCATGATTATACACCAGAGGATCTTGACAAATATAAATCAATTTTATTGGATACCCATGCCCACAAAAGACAGTATGATCCAGCTCAACAAGTGAATGCCAATATATCTCAAAAATATAAAACCATCATTGCAAAAATGTTTCCCACTAGTCAAAGTACTCGTCGTAAAGCATCCGCTTCGGGAGTGACATTTAAACCATTAAAACCCCTTGTGGATGTTACCTACTGGCACAATCCCTATAAGCTCGTCCAGCGGCTACAGTTGTTGCATGCTTCACGTCAAGCTGACCATACCGGTCACGATTGGGAAATTCAAGAAATTGAACAAGAACTTCGAAATGCCGAAATTATTGTTTAAGCCCTCACCCATTAAAATGGGTATTGCTCGCGAGTTGCATCGCCCAGCAAGGCGTCACTATCCACGACTCAAGGTGATTTCACGAGGGGTGGATGAACTTTGGCAGGCTGACTTGTTTGAAATGATACCCTATGCTGGCGTTAACGACGGTGTACGCTATATGTTGACCGTCATTGATGTCTATTCCAAAATGGCCTTTGTTGAACCTGTGCGTCGCAAGTCTGGTCTACTAGTTACCAAGGCCTTTCAACATATTATTCAACACTCCAAACGTCAACCTCAGTTGCTACAAACTGACCAGGGAAAGGAATTTTTCAACAAGGATTTCTCCAGTTTTCTCAAATCTAAAGATATTCACCATTACACCACGTACAGCAATCTCAAAGCCAGTGTGGTCGAGCGGTTCAACCGAACATTGTAAGCCCATATGTGGAAAGCGTTTACAGCTCAGGGCAGTTATCGCTGGTTGGACATGTTACCTGAGCTAGTATCACGTTACAATGACACCAAACATAGAACGATTGGGACCAAGCCACGCCTCGTGACCAAAAATATTCAGCGATTGGATAAACTGTTTAACCCCATAAAAACAGCCGATCCTAAACGTCACCGACTGAAAATTGGGGATTTTGTTCGTGTGAGCAAATTTAAGTCTGCCTTCAATAAGGGCTACACGCCTCAGTGGGGGACTGAACTATTTCGAATTCGTCAAGTCAACTTGGACACTCCAGTCACCTATTTACTCGAGGACCACAACCGTCAACCCATAAAAGGTAGATTTTATCTCCATGAACTTCAGAAAACATCATTTCCTCAGCATTATCTTGTGGAAAAAGTGTTGAAACAAAAAGGAAATAAACTCTATGTCAAATGATTAGGTTTTAACTCTACGTTTAATTCTTGGATCACTAAATTACATGCTGTGTGAACCTGTGCAATTTTTATTTATTCACACATGTTTTACCCCACCTGTAGCTCTGTGTGTACAGTCCTCAGCTCCACATATTTCTTTCTCTTTCCATCTGTGTTCTCTCTTACATTACCCCTCCCCCTCTCCCTCCCTTCACCTCCCACCACTGCTGTTCGCAGCTCTTGCCTATCTATAGGTTGTGACATCATTCCCACAAGTTGCATCATACTTTTTACTGATTCAGCGATTCCCACGCTTTGAACATTCTCTAATCGTGCACGTGGACAGCTAACGTCCAAGGTGAACACCTGTGGCAGATCAAATTTCACGTCAACTTGCATTTTGTCACGTATAAAGCAAAACAGGATGTAACTTGTAAACAGTTATCGTACACGTGGACAGCTGACGTCCCAGGTGAACACATGTGCCAGATCAAATTTCACATGAACTTGCATTTTGTCACTTACGAAGCAAAACAGGATGTAACTTGTTTAGCCCTCATGTGGTTTCACACATGTTCACATGCATTTCACTCTTCCCTGCCACCACGATGGTCAGATTATTTCACCTTTAAGCGTCTTTGTAATTTTCCATTGCACTTGTTTTCAAGTCAGATCAGCGCATTCCAATAAGCTCAAATGACATTCACCTCCTGCTCGTCTGCAAGTTTGTTTTCTGTACTCGCTTCGACCAACATAGAACCAAGTTCTCATCACCGTTAACACGTTAAAGGTAAAATATCAGAAAAACGAACCCTTGCTCTGTCATACACCGACCCGCCGAAATAGCGATTGTTCTATTAAGCATGGTCCTTGTGGTTAGCGACAGGTTCGTTGAAACACACACCCAGAAGTATCGTCTCTCTCAACCACCACGCTTCATAAACATTATAAACAGGTATCGGTAAGGAAAAACAGTTTTCTTCAACATGTATGGCGTTAGGCCCTTTGTCAAAATTTTAAACATAGTTTCAAACAGGGGGCGTTAGCCCGAGTGCTAGGACACCTCGTACACGTCTCTAGCGTTATTGGTCCGTGAGATATCAGCAAAAATCACAAAAAACACGTGTTTACCCCAAAATCGAGTTTCCAATTTTTGAAAAAATATAACGAGTGGTCCATAGCAAAAAAAGACGTCAGCCCGAGTCCTTGGACCCCTCGTACATGCCTCTATCATGATTGGTTCGCGAGATATAGCAAAAAGTTTAAAATCACGGTTTTACCCCCCCCCCCCCCCAAAAAAAAAACATGTTTCCAGATTTTCACCCTTTCGACACCTACATTTCCGTAAAGAGCGCAACGAGACGAAAAAAAAACGAATCCAAGCACGCCTTCCTAGCATGACTCCTTCCATTCCAAGGTCGCAGGGTCTCACACTTCCTAAGTAGAGCTGAACCTACAACTTAGCACTATTTTAGAGTGGAAATAAAACGTCCATACGAAAGGGGGGTTCACCACGATTCCTAGGACACCCCATATGCTCAAATCCAACTATGGGTTTAGAAAATATTAAAAGCGAATGACCTATTAGTTTTGGTCATTTATTTAAATAAAGAGCCTATAGGAAAGTAGGGGGCATCACTACGAGTGCTAGGACACCCTGTATGTTCAAATCCGACCATTGGTTAGCGAGATATCAGGTTGGGGGCAAATACGAGGAGGGTTCAAAAAGAGGTGGGGCAGCTTTCCCTCAACCACACTACTGTCAGGTTTTTATCCAAGAGACTTGAAATTTATTTTGGGAGTAGGGGGCATAGGGGCCTTTCATTTATGTCAAACAAACTTTTTTGTATAATTCCTTGTTTCCAAAATATGGGATTTTCAAATTTCGAGTTTTTCAAAAAAACATAAAAAATAAAAGACGTTTTATTACAAAAAATAAAAGTCATAAAGACCATTCGTTAGGGCATAGCGCAACGTTCTATCATGTTTGGTTTTCAAACTATCGCCTATTTTCGAAAACGAAAAATTTCAATTTTTTTTTTGAAAAATATAATAAATGGTCCACTGCAATGCCCCGTCAGCCTGAGTCCAATGCTACCTCATTTGACAAAATCGGACCATGGGTTGGCCAAATATTAATGATTTAACATGGACGCCGCCCGAGCAACGCCGGGTGAGTTAAAACTCCTAGCTCTCCACTACTGTGCAGTAAAGTTAAAGAAGCCGATAGTCAAACCCAGAATGAGAAGATCAGCCGTTCCAATGAGGTTAGTTCGATCGAGACTTTCAATCATCTCATCAGAGTAGGAAGCCGACGTGCATATAGTGCAACCCTTGGAAACGGGAAAAAGAAAGAAATCCCGTGTGTAAGGCGAATAATTAACGCCAGAGTGATAACATTTTTATGTAATGTAAATATAATGAAATTTTTGAGTGTAATATATTTTTAGTGAAATTGTATTGTGGTTACGTGAAAACGAATACAAAATGGTATTCCTTATATTCAAAGTGATTAGGGCATATATTTTATGTGCTGTTAAGAAAGTGTTATTGAGTGTGAATATAACCATGGATATGGCTTAAGAAGAAATTGGTGGGTGAAAATGTTCCATCGTTGGAGAAATCGGTCTCTAACCGTACAATCATGTGAGTAACAATTTCATTATTATGTGTTTTGGGAAGATTTGTGTCTAATCCTCATGAGTGGAAGTAGGGATGTTTGATAACAGGTGAAATAAAAATGGCGCGATCTGAACGATTAATTTGATGGAAATATAATAAATGTGTGAAGCATTAATGATTCCCTTGTGGAAAATATTCAGTGGAATATCACTTTAATGGTAAATGATATAACTATGGTAAAGCAAGCGTAAACATAATAATAATAATAATAATAATAATAATTGGATAAATGAATTATGTGATGCATTTTATATTGAAAGTGGTAGCTTTAAGAGCTCCTTAAGATGAATTAATAAATGTTGTGAATACATGTTCTTTATGGCACAAATGATTATGGTTCATGGAGGATGAGTAATATATATTTTGAAATGTAGATCAAATTTCGATTTGAATTTATTTGGTTCTTTGAAAGGCAACTTGGCTAATTTAAGTATGAGCGCCATTTCGCGCTTTTAAGTAAGTTGTCACGCTAGGAATGCGTTGAAATGCTCGGTAAAAGTAATTGTGAGGGACAGTTAGTCGCGGTAATTAGCTGTTGTAAGTCCTCAAAGCTGTGATATTGATCACGAGGCATTGTATGTTGTATGTTGAAAAGGGTGCAATTTCTGTAGTATTATGAGCGCTGGTTATGGGCTAGGCCTTTCTTAAGTCGCTAATGTTATAAGTCCTCAAAGTTGGGATATTGCTACCGAGGCATTTTAAAGGATCGAACTCAGAGTCGTCCGTGTTGAAGCCCCTTAATATTGGTTGTTGTATTGAATTTTCTTACCCGCTAATGAGGACACTTCATAATTATACTTTACCAAAGCTAAAAGAATAGGTCTGTAGAAACCTAATAGTTGCCTTGTGGATATTTGTATCGTAAGCCTTGCCATTCAGAGAATATGCATTTGAAACAGCTGTGTTTAAAGCTAGATAACCAGTCCCTTGTGAAGGTGAGACTCTTGGTTCTTCCTCACTCCATGCAATAAATCAAGCCAAGTAGTTAAGACAGACACTTACCTATGTTTAGTGCGGTAGGTCAGGAACGGGCTGTCTGAGTCACAGTACACGGAAGTGTTTAAGATTGTTTTAACGACCCGGTATTTGAACCGAGGTCCCTTTACATCCATTATTATCGCTTGCAGAGTTCAGATCGTTGCTTTCTTAAGATATAATTGTCTTTGAAGACAAGATGATAAATCCCTAACTTTATTATTTAATGGTTCAGTGATTCACGAGTTTTTATGAGAACATTAAGGTTCCGGGAGTAATCTTAACTTGACTTGCTCAGTAGTTTTCTATAGCTCGGTAATACGCAAATTTTTCCAATCACGGTAGTGAGTTGGTAGCTTGAGAGAGAGTGATGGTAACAGATGAACATTGTGAGAGCCCAAAAATTAATTAATGATTAGCCATACTTTGATATTATGAATAAAACCAGATATACTCATGTAAATATTAATTGATGTGTATTTAATAGCCACACAGTGTATGTAAACTTTACCGAGCCATTTGGAGCTCGTTATTTTAAAGAATTTGAATTGACACCATATGGGAGTGTAACTTAGTTAGAGTTTTGTTGGTTTTTGGAAAACCAGTCATCATTATTTTGTAATTGTTTAATTTGAATTCCTTGTTCAATTTTGGACAAGTGTGAAGTGTAGTGTCAGTATTTTTATTTGTTTAATTTTTGTAGCGCCATATTTTGGATAATTAAATGTTTTGATAGTAGGATTGGATTTTGTTTATTTTTGGAAGTGTATCCTATGCTTAATCAAAAGTGTATAAGTCACAGAGTGGGAGAACAAACCTTGAACCCCGATACTCCTGATTGAGCATTGCTGGCAAACTGTGATTTGCATATCTCATTGTTGAAAAGGGCACATGGGGGCATAAAAGTAATGTGCTTGGATTAATGCTTTTAGGAACACTTAAGACGGTCATATGACATAAAGGTAAAATAGTGATAGAATTAGCTACAAAATATGAATTTAACTGACCGTATTGGGACCCTGGAATCTCACTCCGAGCAGCCCTAAAATAACCCCCTAATATACATATAAAATGGCGCCCAGTACGTAGGAATGAGTTTTCCTAGGGAAAACCCGAGTTTTTCTTGGAAAATCAAAATTTTCATTTTTTTTAAAATATGGTTTAATAAACACCCGAACTGAGGTTGAATTTTGGAAATTGGGACACAAGAGTTCAGAGTACCCTCTCTCACGCATGAACCGATGATGGGACAGAGTAGCCCACTGTATTCTCTAAGATAGTAAGATGTCATTGAGTGAAGCGAGGCAGAAGTTCTTGGAGGTCGTGAAGGTAGACAGTAAAGATAGAGATGAATCTATAGACAGTAAAGTGAACCTCCAACAAAATGAAAAATGGTACCCAACCAAGGAAAGTGTAGAAATTTTCTTAGAAAGCATGCGTGCATCTAGAGGCATAGTTGCACGAAGAGAAGGTAACGTGCCTTTAGATAACAGGGTAAAGATTGAGCCTATAGAGCTCCAAATTGAGAATGAAACATGTAAACCAGTTCTAAGGGAATGCGTGTATAGTAAAAGCAATAATGAGGTTAATAATGAGGATGATTCAAAGTCTAATTTTATAATGCAAGTTCAAGTAGGATCGGAAAGCAAAAGTGAAAAGAATGGTAGTGGTAGCATTCAGGATCAGGAAAAAGTAGAAATGGCGACCTGGGACGAAATAAAAGAATTCTTGGGTATAATTAGTGAAATGCGAAAAGAGCACACTAAGATGAATGATGAACTTAGGGAAATGTGGTCTAAAGATCTAAACAAGATAGAGGGAGTTGAAGAACAAATAAGGGATATTTTTAAGGAAATTGATAATATAGATAAACTTGGTAAGAGGGCAAGGAAAAATTGGTATAGGATACCCAAACAAGAATTAGAAGAATTGTTTACTGAAATCCCTAATGTTAAAAAGTAATTAAGAGAAACGAAAAAGAAATTTGTGAAACGTATGGTTGAAGAAGGGAAAATGGAATTAGCTCCGTGGTGACAGATTAGAATGTTCATTGAGGAAGTACGTGAAATAATGAAGCAATTATGGAAAATATGGACGAACTGGAGTGATATTAAGTGTGAAATCGATTACAATGAGCACGACAGGAAGAAATACATTAAGGAACAGATGGATTATATAAGAGAAGAATATCAGAAGATGCATCAGTTCAGAATGAGCATGTACGATGAACAAGATATGATAACCATTCAGGAGTTAGCCGAAGTAAGGAAGGTTAAAATTCAGGAATATAAAGAAACATTAGAGGCCGCCCAGAAAATATATGATGAATATATATTAGCGCAGGACCTCAAATCAAAAGAAATGGCTATCCCAGTCATAAGTGACATAGAATAAGTTAAGGGAAAGGACATAACGGTGCCGGAAGAGCCCGAAAATTGCCTTAAACAATCCAAAGAAGAAAAAGAAGTAGAAATGGTTGTGACTCCTATGGAAACGGAAAAAACTATTGAGCTACCTCAAGAAAAAATAACGGATATTCAAGAGGAAACGATAATTCCATGTCAGAAAGAATGCCGAAATGAAACCGAGTTTCAAATTGAAGAAGACCATTCGTAAGCCAAAATTGAGCACGAAGAGAAAGATAAAAACCCAGATCAAGTGGGGATAACAGAAGAAGTGGAAGTCGTAGAGACTAAAATAATAATTCCGAGGGGAATGGATAGAACAACTGAAACCCTAATAGAAAGTGTCGTCGAGGTAGAAATTCAGGATCCAATAGGAATTGAAAAGGAAAGTGAAATTCCAGAAGAAAGTCATAAGTCTGAGGAAGACAAAATGGAATCGGAAGAAGAACAATTGAAGGCACACATTTTGGAACTCATGATGAAATATCAGGAAAGCAAACGAAAAATGGCCGAGCAAAGAGAATTTGAAATAGACTCAAATGAGAGTAAAGAAAACCTCATATAAAAGGATGAAACCATTTGGGATAATGAAGAAAAGAGAGGAGATGTCTTTGAGAGAAATGATAAAATAGGATGAAACCCGATAATTGTAGTAGATTTACAGGATGATAAAAATTCTATTGAGACTAGGAAAGGGGTAGAAATAAAGCAAATTCCCATGGAGAAAGATAATTCACAAGTGTTTTACAACTGGAAACTTAGAAGGAAGAAATGGAATGAAAGAAAGAAAAGGAAAAGAGAGAACCTTAAAGAACTCTGGAATTGGAAGAGTAGAAAAGAGAAATTTTGGAAAAATGCCATCTCGATACGAGATGAAGGAAAATGGAAGAAAACAAATAAGGATACGGGTAGGGACAGACCTCACCCGTAACAAAAGATGAAATTCTGTAGACTTTGAGTCCAGAAAACAGAAATAAGGAAGGAATAACGGGGTAGGGCCTGACCGCACCCGTGGAGCCTTAAGGTGATGTAAATCAGTTAGTGGTTGGAAAAGAAGAAAGGAGACAGACCGGCAGAACGCCAGTCCCATGAAATAAAGAAAGAGAAAAAGGAAACCGTCTGACACAGTTTTGGAGTGCACGCCAGACTGTGAGAAGGCAGGGAAATACTCGAACGAGACAAGAGATTTATGACCTTAAGTGTGGACGTCCGCTTAAAGGGAATGAATGAAGGGAACCCTATTGAGACCACAACAAGCCAGAGAAAGGAAGTGCTTGTAAAAAAGAAGACCAGAAGGTACTGCGAAGTGTTATGAAGCTTCAACACTGAAAGAATAAGATTTTCTATGAATAAATTTCCTCAAAATTTCGAAACTTTATTTATCTAAGGGGGGGGGGGAGAATTGAACTCATCTGCAATTGGTTCAAGCGTCGAATCCATATTTTATATGCAAAAGAAGAGAGGAAATAATGCAGTCTTTAGAATGTATTGGAAAGATTTTAAGAAGTGGGCTGTTATAATGTGGTGCAAGAACGGGTGACTACCAGTCATGCGGGCATGAGATCACGATTGACGCATCGATAAGAAGCTGGCGCATGATTATTAATAGAACTAGAAAAACTTTCCACGACGAGTGAGGGAGAAGAAGTTTCGTAAATAGACCTAACTCAGCTATAAAATGGCAACCTTGCAATGACGCAAGAAGAGAAATAATTAAAATTAAGCCATTTGCAAGCATTTAATTAATGAAATGAACACATCATTGTTGATCATTCTGGAATAGAGATTTTTGTGTGGGGAAAAAGTTTATAATACTTGCAGAGGAAAGAACTGCATACGCGGCATTACGTCGATAGTTATTCCCCGAGCCCAGAGATGGGAGAGATGGAAAAATAAACCTCACCACCCACATATCTGAGGAGCCAAATTATTATGATATCTTGGAATTGTGTGATCGATTTTCATGATCAAAGAAACCATTTTACGTTTAAAACAAGAGCTTTCAAGAGATATATTTTTCAAAATTATACGACAATTATTTCAGAAGTTACTGCTGGAGAAGAAGCGGATTTGATCTTTTTGCCGCAGATTTGGATATAAACCCTGGACTTGCCAGGAAGAACATTCAGTTTACCAGAGACGCCAGAGAGCGTGGTACTGTTTCAAAGTACATGCAGTATCAGTCAGCCCATAGGGGCGTGACGCTGGATCAACCAACAATTCAGTTTACCAGAGACGCCAGAGAGCGTGGTACTGTTTCAAAGTACATGCAGTATCAGTCAGCCCAGAGGGGCGTGACCTTGGAGCATCAACAAGTATCATTCAGTTTACCAAGGGCGCGGGAGCGCATGGTTCTGTTTCAACCAACAACAAGACAATCTACAAGTGAACCCCTAGTGCAGAGTGCTGCATCAAAGTACATTCAGTTTATAAAAGACGCCGGAGAGCGTGATACTGTTTAGTAAAGTACAAAACGTCATTTTTAGTGAGCGCTGAGACGCTGCACGCAGGAACAATCATTCGTTAAATGCAGTCTTTACCAGACCGTGAGAGGTCGTGTTACGCTGTATCGCAGACAAGCACCCCGTATGGGAGTGGCAGTCCAGTATCGTCATTAGTATCGCCGTGTGAAGACACATCGGAATCCTGTTATAGGAATAATATCATCAAGCTTCAGACTTTATAAGTTCACTAGTACAGTCAAAGTTTAGGCTGTGGACTTAAGAAATTACCGGCGATAGGTACTCGAATATATTAGTTCAGTTAAAGAACCGACCTATCGTAAGGTTTCGAAGTACCCAAGGACAGTGAAATATACAGTTCTATCTACGTTAAGTAACCAGATCAGGGTAGAACGGAATAGTAACGAGTAGTGTTCCTGAATTGAGGGGGCTAGAGCGAAGTACGATAAAATTTAGGAATCGAGGTTCCAGGCTTTGTCTAGGAGGACAAGTGAACAGTCAGACATTGGGGAGTACTCCAATAAGCCACGAATCAAAGTATCAGAAAGTAATAGAAGGAAATTACTAGGTCACCGATATACAAGTTCGAGCGATCATAATAGTAATACATCAGGGACAGACTTTTATTAGACGAACAAGTTAGCGTCTAGCAAGATACGACATCCTGCAGTAAAGTTAAAGAAGCCGACAGTCAAACCAAGAATTAGAAGATCAGCCGTTCCAGTGAGGTTAGTTCGATCGAGACTTTCAATCATGTCATCAGAGTAGGAAGCCGACGTGCATATAGTGCAACCCTTGGAAACGGGAAAAAGAAAGAAATCACGTGTGTAAGGCGAATAATTAACGCCAGAGTTATAACATTTTTATGTAATGTAAATATAGTGAAATTTTTGAGTGTAATATATTTTTAGTGAAATTGTATTGTGGTTAAGTGAAAACGAATACAAAATGGTATTCCTTATATTCAAAGTGATTAGGGTATATATTTTATGTGCTGTTAAGAAAGTGTTATTGAGTGTGAATATAACCATGGATATGGCTTAAGAAGAAATAGGTGGGTGAAAATGTTCCATCGTTGGAGAATTCGGTCTCTGACCGTACAATCATGTGAGTAACAATTTCATTATTATGTGTTTTGGGAAGATTTGTGTATAATCCTCATGAGTGGAAGTAGGGATGTTAGATAACAGGTGAAATAAAAATTGCGCGACCTGAACGATTAATTTGAAGGAAATATAATAAATGTGTGAGGTATTAATGAATCCCTTGTGGAAAATATTCAGTGGAATATTAGTTTAATGGTAAATGATATAACTATGGTAAAGCAAGCGTAATAATAATAATAATAATAATAATTGGATAAATGAATTATGTGATGAATTTTATATTGAAAGTAGTAGCTTCAAGAGCTCCTTAAGATGAATTAATAAATGTTGTGAATACATGTTCTTTATGGCACAAATGATTATGGTTAATGGAGGATGAGTAATATATATTTTGAAATGTAGATCAAACTTCGATTTGAATTTATTTGGTACTTTGAAAGGCAACTTGGCTAATTTAAGTATGAGCGCCATGTCGCGCACTGAAGTAATTTTTCACGCTAGGAATGCGTTGAAATGCTCGGTAAAATTAATTGTGAGGGACTGTTAGTCGCGGTAATGAGCTGTTGTAAGTCCTCAAAGCTGTGATATTGATCACGAGGCATTGTATGTTGTATGTTGAAAAGGGTGCAATTTATGTTGTATTATGAGCGCTGGTTATGGGCTAGGCCTTTCTTAAGTCGCTAATGTTATAAGTCCTCAAAGTTGCGATATTGTTCCCGAGGCATTTCAAAAGATCGAACTCAGAGTCGTCCGTGTTGAAGCCCCTTAATATTGGTTGTTGTATTGAATTTTCTTACCCGCTAATGAGGACACTTCATAATTATACTTTACCGAAGCTAAAAGAATAGGTCTGTAGAAACCTAATAGTTGTCATGTGGTTATTTGTATCGTAAGCCTTGCCATTCAGAGAATATGCATTTGAAACAGCTGTGTTTAAAGCTAGATAACCAGCCCCTTGTGAAGGTGAGACTGCTGGTTCTTCCTCACTCCATGCAATAAATCAAGCCAAGTAGTTAAGAACGACCCTTACCCTCGTTTAGTGCGGTAGGCCTGGAACGGGCTGTCTGAGTCACAGTACACGGAAGTGTTTAATATTGTTTTAACGACCCGGTATTTGAACCGAGGTCCCTTTACATCCATTATTATCGCTTGCAGAGTTCAGATCGTTGCTTTCTTAAGATATAATTGTCTTTGAAGACAAGATGATAAATCCCTAACTTTATTATTTAATGGTTCAGTGATTCACGAGTTTTTATGAGAACATTAAGGTTCCGGGAGTAATCTTAACTTGACTTGCTCAGTAGTTTTCTATAGCTCGGTAATACGCAAATTTTTCCAATCACGGTAGTGAGTTGGTAGCTTGAGAGAGAGTGATGGTAACAGATGAACATTGTGTGAGCCCGAAAATTAATTAATGATTAGCCATACTTTGATATTATGATTAAAACCAGATATACTCATGTAAATATTAATTGATGTGTATTTAATAGCCACACAGTGTATGTAAACTTTACCGAGCCATTTGGAGCTCGTTATTTTAAAGAATTTGAATTGACACCATATGGGAGTGTAACTTAGTTAGAGTTTTGTTGGTTTTTGGAAAACCAGTCATCATTATTTTGTAATTGTTTAATTTGAATTCCTTGTTCAATTTTGGACAAGTGTGAAGTGTAGTGTCAGTATTTTTATTTGTTTAATTTTTGTAGCGCCATATTTTGGATAATTAAATGTTTTGATAGTAGGATTGGATTTTGTTTATTTTTGGAAGTGTATCCTATGCTTAATCCAAAGTGTATAAGTCACAGAGTGGGAGAACAAACCTTGAACCCCGATACTCCTGATTGAGCATTGCTGGCAAACTGTGATTTGCATATTTCATTGTTGAAATGGGCACAGTACATACCTTTTGCAAATTAATAATATGTTTTCTTTTTGAAACTAATATTCAACGACTGCTTTAATTTGTCCTTTATATACAGCAAATTAGTTGTTGTTGTTGTTGTTTTATCTGCAACAAAAATACATTCATAGCACTAAGTTATTAAATCAACTTTCAAATAATCCATCAAATAACAATAATTTATTCCATAACATTACTATGTACAAATAACATACCTTGTCTTTTTTACTTGATGATCAATATAGATGTTTTTTATTATTAAGTTAATTAAATTAATTAATTTATTATTTAACGTGCGCAGGCTATTGGCTCAGCAGACCCGTCTGTATCGAACAATATCTTGCAAAGAAATGCTCATGATGCTCTGTCTCGGTACATATATAAACGTGTCTATAAATTTGCCAACACGTTAATTCTCACCATGTATCAAAACACCTTGCAAGTAATGACTGAGTGAGTTAGAGAAGTCTTGACATTAGCAGTTCACACATAGTGTACGCCTACATGAATTTTCCCACTGCGCACCTCTATGAGATCTTCGACCTCAGCATTTTCAAAACCTAGCTCTGAGAGCGTACTAACCTTGGAGCAAAGTATCAAGTTATCATACCTAGCAACAGCTACTGTCGTTATCTCACTTTGTTTCCCAACGACAAAGTTGCAAAGGCAGTCTTCCCACACACGCATCAGCCTACGACATTCTTATTCTGATAACGAGCTGGTCTCTCGCTTTAATGCTGGTCCAACACTCCACTTCTGTTTGCAAATAACAAATCACTTTTAGCAAACTGTTTCTATGTCCAGTCAAGCTTAGTATAGTGAAATCATATATGTATGTTTTAGCAACAATAATAATAATAGCGCTTGACATGGCAACCCAACGTCACTTCAAATGTAATTTCCCATTCCAGTCCTCACACCTCTTTTCAAATTTCGTGGAAGAGCCGGGAACCGAACCCAGGACCTCCGTGGCGGCAGCTAACCATGCTGACTGCTACGCTACCGAGACGATTAAAAAATAGGTTAAAATTCCCCCAAAACGGGCATAGGGTTTTCACCTAGCAACTTTAAATTTAAGGTGCGGGTAGAGGGTGTAAATAGCAACCATTCATCACAAACTTTTTTTCTCATCTTCACCGTTTCCAAATAGTCATCATTTTTTCAAAATTCATTTCTTTTGGCCTACACACTTGAAAAAAGCTGTCCACCTAGAGGGAATAGTCACCATTCATTAACGTCAAACAAACTTTCTCACAAAATTCACTGATTCCAAAATAATCAAAAATTCAAAAACAAGAATTTTCAATTTTTTTAAAATACCAATACACATTCTTAGCAAAGAGGACGTCACCTCAACGCCAACAATACCTCATTCGTTAAAATTCGACCATCAGTTCGCCAATTATCGCCAATGTTCGCGAGAAAGTAGGCTACCATGTTTTTCCTCCTACACACTTCAACCTTGCTGTCCACTTTGAGGGAATAGCCACCTTTCATTAACGTCAAACAAACATTTTTCTTATTTTCACAGTTTCCAAAATAGCGCCAATTTCAAAATCAACAATTTCCATTTTTTTTTTAATACCAACACACATTCATAGCAAAGAGGACGTCATCCCAACGCCAACAACACCTCGTTCGTTAAAATCCGATCATGCGTTCGGGAGATACCGGCAAAGTTCGTAGGAAAGTAGGCTAGTGAGCAGCTCTCTCATCATCCCACTACTTACACCACATAGTAGCACTATCAGGGAAGCAAACAATGACTTTGTTCCACTGTCCGATATGGAGAATAGGAAAATATATGAAAGAACTAAGTTACGATTGTTTCAACGGTCGAGTGAAAACCTGATACACTCACGAGGATCGTCTACGTACACCATCCCTGTTATTGATGGTCTAACATATTATCATTTATGAAAAACAGACTCATGAGATCACCTTTTGACCGAGTGTGTGTGTCCCCTAATAAAATCTCAACGGCCGAAGCGCCTCCAATTGAAACTCGGAACGTACATACTACTACCTCGTCCGACCTAGACCGTGCCTTTCAAATTTCAATACATTTCACCAATCCAACTTGGTGGCCACGCGAAATGTTTCACTGGCATTCTGTATCCCCACAACAGTAACATATATCACCCTGAAATTTTGTACGGTGATAGAGAGTACAACTAGAAGTTTACCTATGCGACTTTCAAAAACCTGTTAAGTACAAAACCAACATGGCAGACAAGCGTAGTTGAAAAATTTAAATGGAATTTTCTCTTGATTTAATCGTCCAAGCGCAGTGAAACTTGATACGGTAAATTTGTAAATGCCGGCTGTGCGAAATTTTAAAATTAAGTTCTTATTTCTTATGTCCTATTCAAGCGAACGAATTGTACGTTTGAATAATGAACCTACGGAGTAATCTTCATATAATGGTTCGTAACTCTATTGCTTACATATTTAACAAACCAGCATGGCGACCTGCCGTATTATTTAGATGGTTCTCAATATCTACGAATCTATTACAGCAATCAAACTGAAATGGTGTATGTTGTTAGAGGCTATTAACATAAGTTCAACTATGGGACTTTCAATAATCTGGTAAGCAAAAAACCAACATGGCGGCGATGAGAAATTTAAATATTTAAATGGATTTTTCTCGCGACTTTTCATCTGAGCGCTGTGAAGCATGGCACGGTATATCCTCATACAAGCGTTAAAGTACCGATATCTAATTTAATGGAAATTTATGAGAACTTAAAAATGGCGGCTATGCAATTTTTTACAAATCTCGTTTTTAGCCTACTTTTTACATTTTGCAAAAATGAGGAAAAAGTAGACTTATGAGATCGATCCGGGAAAATGTGTGTCTGTCTGTCTGGCTGGCTGTGTGTGTGTCTCCCCCCCCTATCAACTCCTAAACGTCTGCAGCAATCAAAACCAAATTTAGTATGAGTAAAGATGTGCACCGGAATATCTCACGTCCATATTTGAAAATGATGTCAGTGCTACCAACTGCTGAAAAAATGCACTAGAAATTTGAGCTCCATGTTGGATATCTCGCAAGGTATGCATGGGAGCTATTCCAAAATTGGTACACATGCAGATAATACTATTTCAGTTTAATTTCCAGGAGGTCAATAATGACATCATCATCATCGTCATCATCTTGTACAGTTTCCAGCCCCAGGCTGGGTCTGTATGGAACATAAGCCTCGCCACTTAGTTCTTTCATCCCACCACCTCTCCGCTGTCACTCTGGTCCAGTCCTCGCCTCTCTTCTTGACACATTCCTCCACTCCTTTCAGCCATCTATCTCTTGGTCTTCCCCTTGGTCGTTTCTTCTGCATCTGCATCTCATGTATCCTCTTGGGAATCTTCTTCTCATCCATTATCTTTAAGTGTCCATACCACCTCAGTCTTGATGTCTCAATCCTACCTTTCAAGGGCTCCTCTTTCACCATTTCCCTGACCTTTTCATTCCTCACCCTGTCTCTTCTTGTTATTCCGATCCTACTTCGCAGGAACTTCATTTCACCTGCCTGTATTCTGCTTATATCTCTTTTCTTCATTGTCCACGTTTCTGAAGCATAGGTCAGTATCGGGATATAGTAGCTTCTGTATAACAGTTCCTTGCTTTTTTGTGGGACATCTTTATTCCACACTAAGCTCCTAATGCTTCTCAGAAATGCTTCTGCCTGTCTGTCACGTTCCGTAATCTCTTTGTCATTTCTCCCATTTTCCTCCACTATACTTCCCAAGTACTTGAGACTTTCCACCTTCTTCAGCTGTCCACCTCCAAGTGTTATCCCACTAATTGGTCTGTCCTTTTTCCTGGTCGTTAACAGGATCTCACATTTACTGATGTTGAACTTCCATCCGTACTCTCCCACTGTTTCTTCCCAAGCATTCAGTTGCTCCTGAATTTTCTCCTCCTTGTTTCCCCAGACCATGAGATCATCTGCAAACACCATTGCTTTCATCTTATCTTCTCCTATCTTTCCTGCTATCCGTGTCATTACCTCGTCCATAACTACACACATCAAAAAAAGTTTTGCATCACCTCGGTTCCAAGAGTTCCGGAACCGTTAAATACAAAGGGAATAGAGATCAACACAAACAACATTTCAGCTCGTTTTATTGCTCATGAGACCCACACATTGCATGTTGTACCATCATACAGCTAGACTTTCAGCATTTGTGGTCCAGATTGCAGTACACACCACTACCTCTAATACCCAGTAGCACGTCCTCTTGCATTGATGCATGCCTGTATTCGCCGTGGCATACTATCCACAAGTTCATCAAGACACTGTTGATCCAAATTGTCCCACTCCTCAACGACAATTCGGCGTAAATCTCTCAGAGTGGTTGGTGGGTCAAGACGTCCATAAACAGCCCTTTTCAACATATCCCAGGCATGTTCGATAGGGTTCATGTCTGGCGAACATGCTGGCCACTGTAGTCGAGCGATGTCGTTATCTTGAAGGAACGCATTCACAAGATGTGCACGATGAGGTCGAGAATTGTCGTCCATGAAGACAAATGCCTCTCCAATATTCTGCCGATATGGGTGCACTATGGGTCGGAGGATGTCATTCAGGTATCGTAAAGCCGTTTCGGAGCCTTCCATGACCACCAGTGGCGTACGTCGGCCCCACATAATGCCACCCCAAAACATCAGGGAACCACCACCTTGCTGCACTCGCTGGACAGTGTGTCTAAGACGTTCAGCCTGACCAGGGTGCCTCCAAACACGTCTCCGACGATTGTCTGGTTGAAGGCATATGCGACACTCATCGGTGAAGAGAACGTGATGCCAATTCTGTGGGGTCCATTCAGCATGTTGTTGGGCCCATCTGTACCGCGCTGCATGGTGTCGGGGTTGCAAAGCTGGACCTCGCCATGGACGTCGGGAGTGAAGTTGCGCATCATGCAGCCTATTGCGCACAGTTTGAGTTGAAACACGACGTCCTGTGGCTGAACGAAACGCATTATTCAACATGGTGGCATTGCTGTCAGGGTTCCTCCGAGCGGCAATCCGTAAGTAGCGGTCATCCACTACAGTAGTAGCCCTTGGGCGGCCTGAGCGAGGCCTGTCATCGACAGTTCCTGTATCTCTGTACCTCCTCCATGTCCGAACAACATCGCTTTGGTTCACTCTGAGACGCCTGGAAACTTCCCTTGTTGAGAGCCCTTCTTGACACAAAGTAACAATGCGGACGCGATCGAACTGCGGTATTGACCTTCTAGGCATGGTAGAACTACAGACAACATGAGCAGCGTACCTTCGTCCTGGTGGAATGACTGGAACTGATCGGCTGTCGTACCCCCTCCGTCTAATAGGCCCTGCTCATGCATGGTTGTTTACATCTTTGAGCAGTTTTAGTGACATCTATGAACAGTCAAAGGGACTGTATCTTGGATACAATATACACAGTCAACGTCTATATGCCGGAGATCTGGGAACCGAGGTGATGCAAAACTTTTTTTGATGTGTGTACAATAAAGAGAAGGGGTGACAGCGCACTACCCTGTTTCAGGCCACTCATTTGTCTGAACCAGTCTGTTCTTTCCCCTCCAACTTTCACACAATTCACACTTCCACAATACATCTCCTTCACTCTGCCTACAGTCTCTTTTTCCACTCCCATGTTTTCCATTGCTTTCCAAACCTTCTCCCTACACACACTATCATAGGCCTTTTCGATGTCCAGGAAGGCCATCAACAGATCCTCTCCAAATTCGTAGTGGTGTTCCTGGAGCTGTCTCACTGAAAATATGAGATCCACTGTTGATCTCCCAGGTCTGAATCCATACTGTTCCTCTCTCAATTTTCTCTCCACTTTGGCTCGTATTCTACTTTCTAATATCTTTTCATATATCTTGGCACAGTGAGGTATGAGTGTGACACCCCTGTAATTTCTGCCCTCCTTTCTGCTTCCTTTCTTAAATATTGGGACAATTAATCCTTTCTTCCAATCTTCTGGGGTCTTTTTCTCCTTCCATATCACCCTCATCACACGGTACAGCCACTGTTTCCCAACCTCCCCTGCTGCCTTCACCATTTCAACACTCACTTCATCCACACCTGGTGCACTTCCTCCTTTCATCTTGTCTATAGCCATTTCTAGTTCTCTCCAAGTCAGGTCCTTTTCCATTCCTGTGTTGTCTTCTCCATCTTCCAATACATTGTCTTCCTCCCTATGGCCATTTGGATTCAGCAAATCCTCAAAGTACCCTTTCCACACTGTCTTGAGTGTCTCTTTGTTGTGTACCTCATTTCCGTTTTTGTCCATCATTACCACATCCTCTCGCAGACCTCTTCTCTTACTTTTGACCATCCCATAAAGAACTTTCTTATTTCCTCTGCTGTCTTCCTCCATCATCTCTGTCCACTTTACCATCCACTTCTTCCTCTCCTCTGCGACAATCTTGTTTGCTTCTTTCTTCTTTATCTTATAATCTTCCCTTGCCAGATCAGTTCTTTCCTGGAACCACACTCTGAAAGCCTTGTTCTTCCTTCCCACAGCTTCTTTTACATTCTCATTCCACCATGGTGTCTCTTTACACCGCTTTCTGTTGCTTGTTCTTCCACATACTGCCACTGCAGCTTCTACCAATAATGACAGTGTTGCCAAAATAATTTTAAGCCTTCTGATAGGTCCAGTGTTTAAATGCATATAACATCTACACTATCAATTGGATTGCAACCAAATTTTGTATGTAATATCTGTACATAAACAGATATGATTGAGCGTATTCTTAAGAGCCACCAGGGCTGCCAACTGTTAATAATTGCTCTCTCTATTTTTTATCCAAATACCAATATATCAGAAAGTATGCAAGCCAACAGCTTTAAACTATGCACACGTATATTCTGACATTTTAGATTAATTTGGAGTAACTTATATACGTCAGTTCTACCAACATGATTATAAGCCTGCTGATAGTACCAATTTTTAAATACATGTAACTTCTATACTATCAGTTGGATTTCAACCAAATTTCGTTATGTGCTATGTGTACCATAACAGATATGCCTGTAAGTATTGTTAAGAGCAATCAGGGCTGCCAACTGTTAATAAATGCTGTCTATATTTTTTACCCTAATATCAATATATCAGAAAGTATGCAAGCCAACAGCTCTATACCTTGCACACGTATAGCACCTGACATTGTAGATTAATTTGGAGTAATTAATACAGGGCAGTGCTGCCAACATGATTATTTGCCTGCTGATATGTCCAATTTTAAAATACATGTAACTTCTATACTAACAAATGGACTTCATCCAAAATTGGCACAACAAGATATCAAAATATTTCAGATTATTTCTGACCAGCACACGCATGGTATTGTTGGCAACATGCTTTTACGCGTGCTGATAGATCCAGTGTCTAACTGCATGTAACGTCCATTGGACTTCAACCAAATTTTGTATCCTGTACCTTAAGAGATGGAACTAAGAATATATTCAGTCACCAGGGCTGCATACTGTAGTGCTCTATTAGGCTACATTATACCAGGTATATTTTGAACTAATTTGATATTTCGATATTACCAACTTAATTTTGTCATTATTCTAGATAGGTTCATATACTGTAGAATAATCATTGGCATGAAAAGTAGGCTGTATAGTTCTTCACGGAACTTCTTGTTATATCTCGTGATCTAATTATGCAATAGAAATGTAGGTTGGTATAATGAGCCACGGTTATAATATTCATCTTCTGGCATATAATTCTTTAGTTTATATATGATACAATCAACATGGCGGTCATTCATTTAGGGGCAGATGACCTCGTAGTTCCGCCCCTTAAAACAACAATAACTAACAAATTTCATACATTATATTCCATCAGTTCACAATATCTCCGAAAGCATTTAAGCAATTAAACTGAATGTTAGTGTGGTGATAGAGAAACACAAAAACAACACAGCATCCAAGTGATTTTCAAATATTTAAAATGTTTTTTCTCGCCATCTAATCACCCGAGAGCAGTGATGCTACGAACAGCGAAACCTTATTCAGATCTTAGTATAGAGACATTTCATGTTCAATTGTTTTCGTAATTCTAGATGCTATCAGTTCAAAATTTAAAACCTTACTTTTTCTTTCATGTACCTTATTCAAGCGTATGTTAGGTTATTATAATAATCATTATCTAATGGCACTAAATTCTGTAGCTTACTTTTTGTAAATCATAGAAGCCGTGCATTTGACTATTCTTAAAATTAAACTCCCATGATGCGTTGCAGAAAGATGCAATCTCGCGGGAGAAGTCTTATTCACCGATACTGAAAGTTACCGGTGCATATTCTAGCATTTACTTCCTCAATGCAATGGTGTGTTGGTGGATGCAAAGGTCGTGTATCCAAAGCTATTTAGTCTACTGTATATATCACATGGAGAGTGCTTTTAATAGCCGGGGGAGTTCTTAATGGAATAGACCAGTAGGATATATGGAAATATGCTAGTTAGCTCTTCTCGGAACTACTTAACTACTAGTTCTCAGTTTGATTCAAAATACAAGTTCCCAATATGGGTGATGAACCTTGCTCAATCATACATCTTCATTCATTTCGTCTCATTAATTCATCTACAGTGGAAGGTCAAGCAGCCTAAGAAATATTCACTAGATTGAAAACTCATCTCACCTCACCCTCAAACCCGTAAATCTGGAATACTAAGGGATAGAAACACATTATTATTAATATTATAATTAATATTATTATTATACTTCATTCAGAGTCTCATTACTGGCATGTACTGACGAGTGAGTAATTATACGGGTTTCAAGGGACTAAGGTAAAATTACGAATATTCTGTTGGAAAGTTGACTTCACAACCCATGAACGTCCGGACAATTCGGGTGGTTGAAATTATGACAGCTCTCTGTAGCAACTTGGGCAGAGTCACACAGATCCAGAGCAGACCTCGCAGCAAAGTTCCCGAGATCACGCCTGTGCTGGGGACGATATTAGGATTAGGAATATTTCGCACCTGTTTCACATGTCTTCGTCCTTTGAGCGGTTCCACGAACTCACCCTACTTGCTGATATTCTCGACGCGCTTTGATTCCAGGGTCTACTATTATTAGGCCATTATTATTATTATTATTATCACATAATATTGTACAACTCACCCTGAGTCGTGCTGTACAGTGCTGGCAGGAAGTGACTAAACTGGAAAACCCAGCTAGTCTGGAGCCCGGATCTAGCGGTCGCGGCTCGCTGCAACAAAGGTTCACTTGCGTACGAGTCCTTCAATGCAATGAGAACAAAAACCCAGGGTAATTTGGATGTCGTCCGCTTTGCTGAAAGCTTGGAAATAACCTGGGTGGCATTCCAATCGCTGGATCAACACGGAACAAAAAAGAGCGGGGATAAGAAACGTGTCTAGTCGCAAGAAATATTAAGCCTCCATTAGCGAGAGCACGTACGTTACTTCCAGTGTTCCTTAACAGCACTTCTAGGAAGTCTTGTAACAGAGACACATTGGTCATCACCACGTAACAAAACTCTAAGGAAGTCAGATCACAGGAACACTTTGGACATCAGCGCGCGACAACATTTTTAGGAAGTCTGATAACAGGAACGCCTTGATCATCAGCACGTAATAACACATTTGGGAGTCATGTAAAAGGGACACTTTGGTAATCAGCACCTCTAGGAAGTCTTGTAAGTCTTTTAAGAGGGACATTTAGGTTATCAGCACCTAACAAGACTTCTAGGAAGTCTGATAGCGGGGACACCTTAGTCATCAGCACGTGAACTTTTTATGAAGTGTGATAACGGGAACACCTTGGTCATCGGCCCGTAACAACACTTTTAGATATTCTTGCAAGAGGGACACTTCGGTCATCAGCACTTATCAACACCTCTAGGAAGTCTTGTAAGACGGACACCTAGGTTATCAGCACCAAACAAGACTTCTAAGAAGTCTGATAACAGGTACACTTTAGTCATCAGCAGGTAACGACACTTTTAGGAAGTCTTATAAGAGGGACACCTTTGTCATCAGCACGTAGCAGCACCTCTAGAAAGTCTTGTAACAGGGACACCTTGATCATTAACACCTAACAAGACATCTAGGCAGTCTGGTAACAAGGAGAGTCTGGTCATCAGCGTTTCACAAGATACTAGGAAGTCTGGTTACAGGGGCACCTGGGTCTCCAGCCTCTAACAACAATTCTAGGGAGTCTCGTATCAAGGACACCTTTGTCATCAGTACCAAACTTCGAGGAAGTTTTTTAAATGGGACTGCTTGACCATCAGTTCCTTAACAAAATTACTAGGAAGTCTTATCACAGGAAGAGTCGGGGACACCTTGATCATCAGCTCTGAACTACACTTGTAGGCAAACTTGCAACAGGTATAGTCAGAGACATCATGGTCATCAACGCTCAACTTCACTTCTAGGATTTTGAAGAATTTGAAGCCATTTTTCTATTATAGAAAGCCTTTCAGTCGGTGAAGCCTTTTAACAGAGACAGAGCGGTATCTTTGTCATCAGCCCTACACTAGTCAGGGTCAACTTTGTTATCATATCTATTGACACTCCAAGGAAATAAGTCACAAACTACTGTATATCACTATTGGGGTCCACCGCATGGTGTAATGAATAGCATTTTAGGCTGTCACCCTGGAGGTCGGGTTTGATTCCCGGCTCTACCAAGAAATTTACTTCTGGTTTGGGGGCTGGAATGCGGTACACGCAGCCTCGTGAAACTGATTCCTATCTCAGCCATCCTAGAAGTGGTTTTCCGTGGTTTCTCCAGTTCTACTTCAGGCGAATGCTGGGATGATGGTCTATGTAAATTAAGGATACGGCCGCCTCCTATCCAAATCCTAGCCCCAGTTACAAGTGTACGTACTAGTACAGCCTGGATTGTGACTCATCCTAGAGGTGCTGTTAGGGGCTGACGACCACGGTGCCCCTGTCACAAGACTTCCTAGAAGTGCTGTTAGGGGTTGATTACCAAGGTTTCATAATTGTTAGGAGTGTTGATAGGGATTGATGGCCAAGGTGTCACTGCTACAACACCGTAATCCCTAGGAGTGTTGATAGAGATTGATGACCAAGGAGTCGAGCTCCAACAATTCCTAGGAATGTTGATAGGGATTGATGACCAGGGTGTCATTGTTGCAATAATTCCTATGAGTGTTGATAGGGCTTTTTGACCGAGGTGCCCTTGAAACAAATCTACCTACAAGTGTAGTTAAGGCCTAATGACCAAGATGTCTCTGACCCTGTTAACCTACAGGTCTGCTTACTAGTGTAGTTAGGACAAATTCCACACATACACACTCTCTCAAATACACGTGGCTACATGATGACAATGTCACATAGCCCCTTAATGAAGCAACAGCAACAACAAATGGCATGGTTTTGCCCCTGGGTAGATTATTGGCTGAGGAATAACCTAACCACCAAGGGAAGATGATAAAGAAAAGGAGGTTGGTTTCGGACTGGAGAAAAAGGATGGAGAAATAGGAGGAGAGTCCCACAAAAGTTATAAATTTAACTTTAAATGCACTCAGAGGCGGTTGCCACCGCAAATCCGCTCTCTGATACCTAAAGTGGGTAAGGACCTGGTCGAAGCTGACGGGAACCGCAGCTAGGACTTGGGCGGTTTGCCAGAGAAAGGCTTTAGCGTATTCCCTCTCAAGCATGCATATGCCTACTATGGGGAGGGTTGATGGTCTGACAAGACAAATAGTAACAGATTTATTGCGTATTAACGAGGGCATGAACCTAGGAAGAGTTAGGAAAGCCAGGATCTTGCCTAACTGTAGTATGTGCGAAATGATAAATCCAAAACAAATATTTAATTTATTTAACAAGACAAAAGAAGTTGATAACTTTAACAAATATATATTTTCAATTTGGTTAACAATTTTGGGGTCACAGACCTCTGAAAACATTAAACGTTTGCGCCAGGCAGTTAACAAATTATTAGGTTTCAAACCTTTGAAAAATCCTAGCAAGGATTTAAAATAGCGAAGATAAACATTCAAAATTTAAAGACAATTAAGGTGATTAAAGTTTAACAATAAATAGAGTACAAGGTGTGTACTATAAGAAATCTCTGCGTACCTATCTTAGAAAAAGTTACAACTTCAAAAAAACAAAGAAAGAGAACAGGTAGAATAAAAGAGAAGTTCCTATAACTTCTTATATTTATACTGGATTACTTTTATGATAGCTATGCAAAATAGAGCAGGTCACTTACTGTGAAACCAGAAGAGAAAGTCAAAAGGAAGGTTCTAGACTTCCTATGTTCAAGTAGGAATCACGAGACAAATGGGGCAGTTTCCCTTTCGTTAGACCTAGAAATAACTCACTCATGAGTTGAAGGAATTGTTTTCCCTGATTATAAGGGAGAAACAATGTAAGCTTGAACCGTGTATAAAACACGTGGTTATGCAGAAATTAATTGATGATAAACAAGCAAGATGGAAGGGCACATCGTTAGAGTGACACCTCATTGAAAATGATCTAGAGTTACAATTTTATTAATATGGTTTGTTAGTAGATGGTTTAGGAAAGATCAATTAGGATTTAGGATCAATATTCATGGCCTTATTTAAGATAAACGGACGATCGCGACGCGGTAGAAAAGTTGAACAAGCACTAGTTATCACTATAGTCTGTTAAATGGATGAAAAGTTCACTGTAGTAACACGAAAGTTTATGGCAATGAAAGTTATTGCAATGATGAAAAATAACTGGTTGCACTAGGTAGGCGAGAGTCTATTGCTTGAGAAAGTTGTGAATTACAATTAAATGCGCCATAGAACATTCCAACGGTGGAAGAAAATTTAGCTATTGCAGTAATTTATAAGGAAGATTCCTCATTTTAAATAGTATTCCCACAAGTGAGTGAAAAATACATGACGGCAAGACTTGTAGATAGTGTACAGAATCTGGAAAGTTCCAGAACAATCCTAATAGAAGAATGGGGCCAAAGTTAATCCAGCGGTGGAACGAGCTTAATATTTTATGGACAGCGGGTATTAGATAATATCCCACGTTGTGAGAAGATCTCTCATTTAAATAGCTTAAGAAAAGCTACTTTCTATTAAGGTTGGCTTAGACAGACAAAAGCCCAACATGGCAAATCCCGCGAAGAATGATTACCGCCACAAATAAGTAATCTCACGCTGTCTATAAAATGATCAATAAAAGCATGTAGATAATAAATCTGATGAAGATGAGGTTAAAACCTTAAGTCTGTACTTATCATGGTTGCAAGTCGAAGGTGAAGTTCCCTTTGACGAATACTTAATGTGCTAACATGGCGTAGAATGTAGAGAGTTCCTCTTGGTTTGAGGAGACTGGCTCTGGTTGAGCCTTGACTGACCAAGTCAACTGCCGAATTACAAGTGAGACCCACTCAGCGAAGCGCGGAGGGTCCAAGGAAGGGAAAAGAGTGGGGGTAGGAGACAAAAGGAATACATATAAGCATGACCAATATTGTAAACTTAAATGCTCTTGAGGAAATGGTCTTCAAAGAGTTGATAGCGGGCGATACCAGCACAGCCTGGTGGGTGAAAGAGTAGACGAAGTTCTCTTGATCACGGAGATAATAGTGACCAGGTGTGAGTGGAAGCAGGTCATCAGGGTCATTGGAAAGAGGAGTTAAAGAACGAGAATAAGCAACACCTTCAATCACAAAATAGCTAGAAGCTGCGAGAAGTATAGCTCTAGTAAAGATTGCGATAAGATGCGAAAGAAGAATTAACAAGTTTAAACAAAGCGTATAGAAACAAGTACATCTATTAAGGATAAGAATATACCAAATAAACAAAGGAACTATGCGAGTAGAAAGCAAGAACGTCATTGGTAACAACAATCTAGTAGCCATAAACAATGACCTTAAGTTATAATAAGTATCAAAGGGGTTAATGAGAAAAATACTTAAGTCAGCGAGAAACGTGACGTGTAAAGCATAAATACAAAAACACATCGAATGTAACGACGGGAAAAAACAAGTTTGTTCATCAATGAACAATAAAGGTGCAAAATATGTAAGCAAGGAGCAATACGTGAGCGCGTAAAAAATACGCAACGATGTTATGAAACAGGAATCGAAGCAGCTGTAGGATACGAGCGTGAGTAAGTGGGAGACACAGGCAAACACGGCCTTGACCCACATAGTACAGCGAGATAAGGAATATAAATAGCTGAAAGAGTCCTTGACCGGAACAAGTTTATTTTGGTAATGAGGTGAACGGCTTCCGAGAAAACGGGAGCAACTCGCAAGACAATGGTTGGCAGTCAGCCAGAGTTGAGATAAGGGAAACTTGCTCTGACCTTTGGCAAGCATACAGGAAATAAACGACAGCTTGGAGTTATCCGAGCTTGTATACAAACAAGATTGAAAAACAAGCAGTTCGAAATAAACAAACAACACAAGTGAAATCAGCTGAGACTTAAAGCTGATATTCAGGTTAGACGGCATGCAGTCATTCGTGGCTTGGACGTGAAAAACCAATTTAGAGACATATGAAATAAAGTAGGAAATCAATTTCGCATAATTTTGAGGATTACGGAATCCGACAATTTTCAACAGAAAAAAGCTTAATTCTTCCGAAAAAGGAAGAGAAGCTGGGACATTGAGAAGGAGTTTATGCGTAAGAATAGTTATTCTAGATGCTAGAGAATTCAGATTTTCAAGCGGTTTCAAAAGCGGCTTCCAATTGTGAGGAAGGGGGTAGGAACCGGCCGTGGCCATCCTACTAAATAGCGAAAGAAGTGAAGCATTGCTTACAGCGAAATGATGGTGACTGATAGCCATGGTTTTACACAAGGGGAAGATAGTTTTCAATAGGGAGTTTAAGCAATTACCTGCTATAAAAATGACATGAGAAGGTAAACGAAGTAACACAAGGCGAGGCGAACTTTAATTGCCATCTTGTGCGGAAGAAGGCAAAATCAATTAAACAACTTACAAAGGTGGCGTAGTTGTTTACGATGAGACATCGTTTCGGCAAGTGTTTTTCAAAAGTATCGAGATCGAAAGCATAGGTGTTCTCTTTTTCAGAAAGGGGATTTATATCAGCAGTAACGAAATGACATTGCGATTTGGTTTGAAGACTGGAATGTTGGATTTCACCAGTAATAAACCAACCAAAATCGGTGTCTCTGGCGACCACGTTTGAGGATAACTTGCGAACCTGTTTACGGAGGCAATTCCAAAAAACATTGGCACTGAAAAGTACATCAATGGGACCTTGAGCATTAAACTGAGGATCAGCTAACCTTAAGTGCGAAGAAATCTTGAAACCGGAAGTATTAATAGAGCTGCTAGGAGTGTCCTTGCCAATACTGGTAAGAATGAGACAGTTTAAGTTAAGATTGGTGTTTCTTTGACAAATGTCTCTGATTTTCAATTTTGAAGACTGCAAGGCTTGAGTTTTCAAATTGTCAATGCCGGATACATTGATGGGAGTAGGCGATGAAGAAAGACCTAGTTTTTTAATTAACGATTGCGAAACAAAGTTGTGAGTTGAAGCGGAATCGAGAAGACCGCGGGTTCGAAACCAATTTCCAAATTTATCTTGGATTTCGAATTGTACAGTGGACAAAAGGACTTGCGCACTGTGAGAAGTTTCGGCGTTAGAAATGCAGGAAGAAGCATTAGTTTGTTCGGAGCTGCTCTGCATGGAGTTTAATGAAACGGGTACTGGTGACCTCGATTTATCATGAACGTGCAATAAAGAATGGTGCGTTTTTTTGCAATGGAAACAGAGGTTGGAAGACGTACAGTTTGAGGAAGAATGCTTAGGTGACAAGCAGTTGAAGCAATGTTTACTATTGAAGACAAACTTCCTTCGGTCTTCGACAGACAATTCTTTAAAGGATTTGCACAAGTACAAAGTGTGCAACTTTTTACAGAGCATGCATTTTAAAGATTTGTTGAGCGGCCAGATATGTTCTCTTGGATGGTTGAAAGAAGCAGAACGGTTTTGCTTGTTCTCGACAGATGGGGGCTGATGACCATTTGAAGAGATAAGTTTTTTCTAAAAAATGTGACACTTATGACTCGTTTCGACATTTTCGCACTGAAATGAGAGTGCTGTAAGGACTTGGCACCGGCTGTTGAGAAACGAGATCAGGTGTTCAAACGAATGTTCCTCGTTGCGAGTGAGTTCGATCTCCCAAGCCTTTAATGTCGAAAAATCGAATCTTGATGTAGCTAGATGAATAAGAATAGTGTCCCAAGTTTGGACTGGTTGCTTGAGTTGATATAACGCTCTCACGTGCAATTGAATAGAGTCTAACAGGTCCCTTAAAGAGGTGACTTCATTAGGTTTGACGACTGACAGGTTGAACAGACAGCGGATGTGGCGAGCCACACACAAACGTAAATTGCCATATCTCTCTTTAAGGAGATTAAAGGCGATGCGGTAGTTATTAGCGCTTAAAGGAAGTGACTCCACCAAGGCCAAGGCCTCGCCTTCCAAAGACGCACGCAAGAAGTAGAATTTATGAATGTCGAGAATGTCAGTATTTTCATGAATTAGGGAGCAGTAAAGTTCATAAAAAGAATACCATTCACCTTCCTGGCCTGAGAAGTGAGGTAGGCTTATCTTTGGAAGTAACGGTTTCGGTTTATCCTTGTGAACTGAAGCGGGTGCGAACTGGGCCGGATTGATGACCCTAGTGTCCGGTTCTGAGATACTGCGGATCAGTTGGTGGGCCTTGGCAATCCCATCAAAGTACAAGGGTTCGACCTCGTCCCGATCCGATTGAAGTTCTGGGCAAGCGGATTCAATCTCGGTTTGAGTTTGATCGTAATAATCATAGGACCGTTCGTACAACTTAAGGCGTTGTGTCAAGATGTCTAGATCACACTCGGCGGGATTTAATTTGTTGATGAAATTTCTGAATCTGGTGAGTTGCCCTTTATAGGAAGAATGTCTGGCAATGAGAGTTTCATCCTTTTCAGTAGGAGCCATGTCAAAGAAAATAGATTAAAATGTAACTCACGAAACTGTGGAACCTTGGAGTTGCTGTCAAGCTGGCAGCAGCCAATAAGTTGGAAGAAAGGGACACACCACGGGACACAGGAGCGGGCTCTTTCCCCTTCACAGGCTTTGCATGATGTAGTTATAGCTGAAAGATTGAAAGCAGATATTAATAATTTGTAAGGTATTGTCAAATGACACTTAACAAAGAATAGAAATAGCAAATGGACTCTCCTGGGTTTCCGGTACCAAATTTTTGGGTAGATTATTGGCTGAGGAATAACCTAACCACCAAGGGAAGATGATAAAGAAAAGGAGGTTGGTTTCGGACTGGAGAAAAAGGATGGAGAAATAGGAGGAGAGTCCCACAAAAGTTATAAATTTAACTTTAAATGCACTCAGAGG
The DNA here is from genome assembly GCA_946902985.2 of Meconema thalassinum. Lineage (NCBI taxonomy): Eukaryota > Metazoa > Arthropoda > Insecta > Orthoptera > Tettigoniidae > Meconema > Meconema thalassinum. The sequence goes on from OX336389.2 coordinate 447,286,660, forward strand.
CGGTTGCCACCGCAAATCCGCTGTCTGATACCTAAAGTGGGTAAGGACCTGGTCGAAGCTGACGGGAACCGCAGCTAGGACTTGGGCGGTTTGCCAGACAAAGGCTTTAGCGTATTCCCTCTCAAGCATGCATATGCCTACTATGGGGAGGGTTGATGGTCTGACAAGACAAATAGTAACAGATTTATTGCGTATTAACGAGGGCATGAAACTAGGAAGAGTTAGGAAAGCCAGGATCTTGCCTAACTCTAGTATGTGCGAAATGATAAATCCAAAAACAAATATTTAATTTATTTAACAAGGCAAAAGAAGTTGATAACTTTAACAAATATATATTTTCAATTTGGTTAACAATTTTGGGGTCACAGACCTCAGAAAACATTAAACGTTTGCGCCAGGCAGTTAACAATTTATTAGGTTTCAAACCTTTGAAAAATCCTAGCAAGGATTTAAAATAGCGAAGATAAAAATTCAAAATTTAAAGACAATTAAGGTTATTAAAGTTTAACAATAAATAGAGTACAAGGTGTGTACTATAAGAAATCTCTGCGTACCTATCTTAGAAAAAGTTACAACTTCAAAATAACAAAGAAAGAGAACAGGTAGAATAAAAGAGAAGTTCCTATAACTTCTTATATTTATACTGGATTATTTTTATGATAGCTATGCAAAATAGAGCAGGTCACTTACTGTAAAACCTGAAGAGAAAGTCAAAAGGAAGGTTCTAGACTTCCTATGTTCAAGTAGGAATCACGAGACAAATGGGGCAGTTTCCCTTTCGTTAGACCTAGAAATAACTCACTCATGAGTTGAAGGAATTGTTTTCCCTGATTATAAGGGAGAAACAATGTAAGCTTGAACCGTGTATAAAACACGTGGTTATGCAGAAATTAATTGATGATAAACAAGCAAGATGGAAGGACACTTCGTTAGAGTGACACCTCATTGAAAATGATCTAGAGTTACAATTTTATTAATATGGTTTGTTAGTAGAAGGTTTAGGAAAGATCAATTAGGATTTAGGATCAATATTCATGGCCTTATTTAAGGTAAACGGACGATCGCGACGCGGTAGAAAAGTTGAACAAGCACTAGTTATCACTATAGTCTGTTAAATGGATGAAAAGTTCACTGTAGTAACACGAAAGTTTATGGCAAAGAAAGTTATTGCAATGGTGAAAAATAACTGGTTGCACTAGGTAGGCGAGAGTCTATTGCTTGAGAAAGTTGTGAATTACAATTAAATGCGCCATAGAACATTCCAACGGTGGAAGAAAATTTAGCTATTGCAGTAATTTATAAGGAAGATTCCTCATTTTAAATAGTATTCCCACAAGTGAGTGAAAAATACATGACGGCAAGACTTGTAGATAGTGTACAGAATCTGGAAAGTTCCAGAACAATCCTAATAGAAGAATGGGGCCAAAGTTAATCCAGCGGTGGAACGAGCTTAATATTTTATGGACAGCGGGAATTAGATAATATCCCACGTTTTGAGAAGATCTCTCATTTAAATAGCTTAAGAAAAGCTACTTTCTATTAAGGTTGGCTTCGACAGACAAAAGCCCAACATGGCAAATCCCGCGAAGAATGATTACCGCCACAAATAAGTAATCTCACGCTGTCTATAAAATGATCAATAAAAGCATGTAGATAATAAAACTGATGAAGATGAGGTTAAAACCTTCAGTCTGTACTCATCTTGGTTGCATGTCGAAGGTGAAGTTCCCTTTGACGAATACTTAATGTGCTAACATGGCGTAGAATGTAGAGAGTGCCTCTTGGTTTGAGGAGACTGGCTCTGGTTGAGCCTTGACTGACCAAGTCAACTGCCGACTTACAAGTGAGACCCACTCAGCGAAGCGCGGAGGGTCAAAGGAAGGGAAAAGAGTGGGGGTAGGAGACAAAAGGAATACATATAAGCATGACCAATATTGTAAACTTAAATTCTCTTGAGGAAATGGTCTTCAAAGAGAGCAGGCGATACCAGCACAGCCTGGTGGGTGAAAGAGTAGACGAAGTTCTCTTGATCACGGAGATAATAGCTGGCGATGGCAACGAGAACTTGTGGCCAGATGGATAAGGAAGTCCTCTTGCACCAGGAAGAATTGAGGAGCTTCTGAGATTCGCTGCTAGATGACGCTAGGTGGGTCATGGAAGATATATATCTAGAACAGACTCACAAAGAACATAAGAGACATGACAAACAAAGAGATAATAGAAGATCACTGTTGGTGTTTGATAAAAAAAGGAAGAAATGAACAAGAAAAGAGCATTAAACTTTATATTCTCTCGTACCGTGTATTCCAAGAATACACCATACTGGGAGGGTCAAACACCAACAGAGAGCAGGAAAAAAAATTAAACATTTAAAGGTAATGAAGCAAATGAAGAGAAGTGGTCTTGTGATCTGACCATTAGTGGTCAAGATTCTAGCCACCCTGACTCTCCCATCCCTTCCAGGATAACACTCGGTCACTCTACCAGAAATCCAGACGGGGGGGGGGAGAGACAACCCTAACCAAGATCAAGTCCCCCACATTAATGTCGGGACTGGAAAGAAACCACTTCTGTCTCCGTTACATGGAAGTTAAATATTCCAAGTTCCACCTCTTCCAGAAAGAATTGCGAAGGGCTTCAAGTTTACGCCAAACAATAGGTAAATTAGAATCCCGGAATGAATTGGAAAGGGGAGGAGGGGCAGAAAGAGAAGTGCCTATAAGGAAGTGACCAGGTGTGAGTGGAAGCAGGTCATCAGGGTCATTGGAAGGAGGAGTTAAAGAACGAGAATAAACAACACCTTCAATCACAAAATAGCTAGAAGCTGCAAGAAGTATAGCTCTGGTAAAGATTGCGATAAGATGCGAAAGAAGAATTAACAAGTTTAAACAAAGCGTATAGAAACAAGTACATCTATTAAGGATAAGAATATACCAAATAAACAAAGGAACTATGCGAGTAGAAAGCAAGAACGCCATAGGTAACAACAATCTAGTAGCCATAAACCATGACCTTAAGTTATAATAAGTATCAAAGGGGTTAATGAGAAAAATATTTAAGTCAGCGAGAAACGTGACGTGAAAAGCATAAATACAAAAACACATCGAATGTAACGACGGGAAAAAACAAGTTTGTTCATCAATGAACAATAAAGGTGCAAAATATGTAAGCAAGGAGCAATACGTGAGCGCGTAAAAAATACGCAACGATGTTATGAAACAGGAACCGAAGCAGCTGTAGGATACGAGCGTGAGTAAGTGGGTGACACTGGCAAACACGGCCTTGACCCACATAGTACAGCGAGATAAGGAATATAAATAGCTGAAAGAGTCCTTGACCGGAACACGTTTATTTTGGTAATGAGGTGAACGGCTTCCGAGATTACGGGAGCAACTCGCAAGACAATGGTTGGCAGTCAGCCAGAGTTGAGATAAGGGAAACTTGCTCTGACCTTTGGCAAGCATACAGGAAATAAACGACAGCTTGGAGTTATCCGAGCTTGTATACAAACAAGATTGAAAAACAAGCAGTTCGAAATAAACAAACAACACAAGTGAAATCAGCTGAGACTTAAAGCGGATATTCAGGTTAGACGGCATGCAGTCATTCGTGGCTTGGACGTGAAAAACCAATTAAGAGACATATGAAATAAAGTAGGAAATCAATTTCGCATAATTTTAAGGATTACGGAATCCGACAATTTTCAACAGAAAAAAGCTTAATTCTTCCGAAAAAGGAAGAGAAGCTGGGACATTGAGAAGGAGTTTATGCGTAAGAATAGTTATTCTAGATGCTAGAGAATTCAGATTTTCAAGCGGTTTCAAAAGCGGCTTCCAATTGTGAGGAAGGGGGTAGGAGCCGGCCGTGGCCATCCTACTAAATAGCGAAAGAAGTGAAGCATAGCTTACAGCGAAATGATGGTGACTGATAGCCATGGTTTTACACAAGGGAAAGATAGTTTCCAATAGGGAGTTTAAGCAATTACCTGCTATAAAAATGACATGAGAAGGTAAACGAAGTAACACAAGGCGAGGCGAACTTTAATTGCCATCTTGTGCGGGAAGAAGGCAAAATCAATTAAACAACTTACAAAGGTGGCGCAGTTGTTTACGATGAGACATCGTTTCGGCAAGTGTTTTTTCTAAAGTATCGAGATCGAAAGCATAGGTGTTCTCTTTTTCAGAAAGGGGATTTATATCAGCAGTAACGAAATGACATTGCGATTTGGTTTGAAGACTGGAATGTTGGATTTCACCAGTAATAAACCAACCAAAATCGGTGTCTCTGGCGACCACGTTTGAGGATAACTTGCGAACCTGTTTACGGAGGCAATTCCAAAAAACATTGGCACTGAAAAGTACATCAATGGGACCTTGAGCATTAAGCTGAGGATCAGCTAACCTTAAGTGCTAAGAAATCTTTAAACCGGAAGTATTAATAGAGCTACTAGGAGTGTCCTTGCCAATACTGGTAAGAATGAGACAGTTTAAGTTAAGATTGGTGTTTCTTTGACAAATGTCTCTGATTTTCAATTTTGAAGACTGCAAGGCTTGAGTTTTCAAATTGTCAATGCCGGATACATTGATGGGAGTAGGCGATGAAGAAAGACCTAGTTTTTTAATTAACGATTGCGAAACAAAGTTGTGAGTTGAAGCGGAATCGAGAAGACCGCGGGTTCGAAACCAATTTCCAAATTTATCTTGGATTTCGAATTGTACAGTGGACAAAAGGACTTGCGCACTGTGAGAAGTTTCGGCGTTAGAAATGCAGGAAGAAGCATTAGTTTGTTCGGAGCTGCTCTGCATGGAGTTTAATGAAACGGGTACTGGTGACCTCGATTTATCATGAACGTGCAATAAAGAATGGTGCGGTTTTTTGCAATGGTAACAGAGGTTGGAAGACGTACAGTTTGAAGAAGAATGCTTAGGTGACAAGCAGTTGAAGCAATGTTTACTATTGAAGACAAACTTCCTTCGGTCTTCGACAGACAATTCTTTAAAGGATTTGCACAAGTACAAAGTGTGCAACTTTTTACAGAGCATGCATTTTAAAGATTTGTTGAGCGGCCAGATATGTTCTCTTGGATGGTTGAAAGAAGCAGAACGGGTTTGCTTGTTCTCGACAGATGGGGGCTGATGACCATTTGAAGAGACAAGTTTTTTTCTAAAAAATGTGACACTTATGACTCGTTTCGACATTTTCGCACTGAAATGAGAGTGCTGTAAGGACTTGGCACCGGCTGTTGAGAAACGAGATGAGGTGTTCAAACGAATGTTCCTCGTTGCGAGTGAGTTCGATCTCCCAAGCCTTTAATGTCGAAAAATCGAATCTTGATGTAGCTAGATGAATAAGAATAGTGTCCCAAGTTTGGACTGGTTGCTTGAGTTGATATAACGCTCTCACGTGCGATTGAATAGAGTCTAACAGGTCTCTTAAAGAGGTGACGTCATTAGGTTTGACGACTGGCAGGTTGAACAGACAGCGGATGTGGCGAGCCACACACAAACGTAAATTGCCATATCTCTCTTTAAGGAGATTAAAGGCGATGCGGTAGTTATCAGCGCTTAAAGGAAGTGACTCCACCAAGGCCAAGGCCTCGCCTTCCAAGGACGTACGCAAGAAGTAGAATTTATGAATGTCGAGAATGTCAGTATTTTCATGAATTAGGGAGCAGTAAAGTTCATAAAAAGAATACCATTCACCTTCCTGGCCTGAGAAGTGAGGTAGGCTTATCTTTGGAAGTAACGGTTTCGGTTTATCCTTGTGAACTGAAGCGGGTGCGAACTGGGCCGGATTGATGACCCTAGTGTCGGGTTCTGAGATACTGCGGATCAGTTGGTGGGCCTTGGCAATCCCATCAAAGTACAAGGGTTTGACCTCGTCCCGATCCGATTGAAGTTCTGGGCAAGCGGATTCAATCTCGGTTTGAGTTTGATCGTAATAATCATAGGACCGTTCGTACAACTTAAGGCGTTGTGTCAAGATGTCTAGATCACATTCGGCGGGATTTAATTTGTTGATAAAATTTCTGAATCTGGTGAGTTGCCCTTTATAGGAAGAACGTCTGGCAATGAGAGTTTCATCCTTTTCAGTAGGAGCCATGTCAAAGAAAATAGATTAAAATGTAACTCACGAAACTGTGGAACCTTGGAGTTGCTGTCAAGCTGGCAGCAGCCAATAAGTTGAAAGAAAGGGACACACCACGTGAGACAGGAGCGGCCTCTTTCCCCTTCACAGGCTTTGCATGATGTAGTTATAGCTGAAAGATTCAAAGCAGATATTAATAATTTGTAAGGTATTGTCAAATGACAACTAACAAAGAATAGAAATAGCAAATGGACTCTCCCGGGTTTCCGGTACCAGATTTTTGGGTAGATTATTGGCTGAGGAATAACCTAACCACCAAGGGAAGATGATAAAGAAAAGGAGGTTGGTTTCGGACTGGAGAAAAAGGATGGAGAAATAGGAGGAGGGTCCCACAAAAGTTATAAATTTAACTTTAAATGCACTCAGAGGCGGTTGCCACCGCAAATCCGCTCTCTGATACCTAAAGTGGGTAAGGACCTGGTCGAAGCTGACGGGAACCGCAGCTAGGACTTGGGCGGTTTGCCAGACAAAGGCTTTAGCGTATTCCCTCTCAAGCATGCATATGCCTACTATGGGGAGGGTTGATGGTCTGACAAGACAAATAGTAACAGATTTATTGCGTATTAACGAGGGCATGAACCTAGGAAGAGTTAGGAAAGCCAGGATCTTGCCTAACTGTAGTATGTGCGAAATGATAAATCCAAAAACAAATATTTAATTTATTTAACAAGGCAAAAGAAGTTGATAACTTTAACAAATATTTATTTTCAATTTGGTTAACAATTTTGGGGTCACAGACCTCAGAAAACATTAAACGTTTGCGCCAGGCAGTTAACAATTTATTAGGTTTCAAACCTTTGTAAAATCCTAGCAAGGATTTAAAATAGCGAAGATAAAAATTCAAAATTTAAAGACAATTAAGGTGATTAAAGTTTAACAATAAATAGAGTACAAGGTGTGTACTATAAGAAATCTCTGCGTACCTATCTTAGAAAAAGTTACAACTTCAAAATAACAAAGAAAGAGAACAGGTAGAATAAAAGAGAAGTTCCTATAACTTCTTATATTTATACTGGATTACTTTTATGATAGCTATGCAAAATAGAGCAGGTCACTTACTGTAAAACCTGAAGAGAAAGTCAAAAGAAAGGTTCTAGACTTCCTATGTTCAAGTAGGAATCACGAGACAAATGGGGCAGTTTCCCTTTCGTTAGACCTAGAAATAACTCACTCATGAGTTGAAGGAATTGTTTTCCCTGATTATAAGGGAGAAACAATGTAAGCTTGAAACGTGTATAAAACACGTGGTTATGCAGAAATTAATTGATGATAAACAAGCAAGATGGAAGGGCACTTCGTTAGAGTGACACCTCATTGAAAATGATCTAGAGTTACAATTTTATTAATATGGTTTGTTAGTAGAAGGTTTAGGAAAGATCAATTAGGATTTAGGATCAATGTTCATGGCCTTATTTAAGGTAAACGGACGATCGCGACGCGGTAGAAAAGTTGAACAAGCACTAGTTATCACTATAGTCTGTTAAATGTATCTAAAGTTCACTGTAGTAACACGAAAGTTTATGGCAAAGAAAGTTATTGCAATGATGAAAAATAACTGGTTGCACTAGGTAGGCGAGAGTCTATTGCTTGAGAAAGTTGTGAATTACAATTAAATGCGCCATAGAACATTCCAACGGTGGAAGAAAATTTAGCTATTGCAGTAATTTATAAGGAAGATTTCTCATTTTAAATAGTATTCCCACAAGTGAGTGAAAAATACATGACGGCAAGACTTGTAGATAGTGTACAGAATCTGGAAAGTTCCAGAACAATCCTAATAGAAGAAGGGGGCCAAAGTTAATCCAGCGGTGGAACGAGCTTAATATTTTGTGGACAGCGGGTATTAGATTATATCCCACGTTTTGAGAAGATCTCTCATTTAAATAGCTTAAGAAAAGCTACTTTCTATTAAGGTTGGCTTAGACAGACAAAAGCCCAACATGGCAAATCCCGCGAAGAATGATTACCGCCACAAATAAGCAATCTCACGCTGTCTATAAAATGATCAATAAAAGTATGTAGATAATAAAACTGATGAAGATGAGGTTAAAACCTTAAGTCTGTACTTATCTTGGTTGCATGTCGAAGGGAAGTTCCCTTTGACGAATACTTAATGTGCTAACATGGCGTAGAATGTAGAGAGTGCCTCTTGGTTTGAGGAGACTGGCTCTGGTTGAGCCTTGACTGACCAAGTCAACTGCCGACTTACAAGTGAGACCCACTCAGCGAATCGCTGAGGGTCCAAGGAAGGGAAAAGAGTGGGGGTAGGAGACAAAAGGAATACATATAAGCATGACCAATATTGTAAACTTAAATTCTCTTGAGGAAATGATCTTCAAAGAGTTGATAGCAGGCGATACCAGCACAGCCTGGTGGGTGAAAGAGTAGACGAAGTTCTCTTGATCACGGAGATAATAGCTGGCGATGGCAACGAGAACTGGTGGCCAGATGGATAAGGAAGTCCTCTTGCACCAGGAAGAATTGAGGAGCTTCTGAGATTCGCTGCTAGATGACGCTAGGTGGGTCATGGAAGATATGTATCTAGAACAGACTCACAAAGAACATAAGAGACATGACCAACAAAGAGATAATAGAAGATCACTGTTGGTGTTTGATAAAAAAGGAAGAAATGAACAAGAAAAGAGCATTAAACTTTATATTCTCTCGTACCGTGTATTCCAAGAATACACCAGCCCCTTTAGGGGTCCTGAGTCTTGAATGCTGGGATGACAGCACGCATCCTGAGTATGCGCCTCCTCCGGAATGTACTTCACACTCACTCCACGTGCATGCTGGGTTCGTGCTTTGCATTTATCTAGTTACAGGACGTAGTTACACTTACAAAGAAGCCACCTCAATAACCCAGATGATCGGATTGATATAACTCAGACACAAACCAACATTGTGATCTAACGGAAAGTGTAGTAGCATTACACATGGCCTGGGTTCGATCCTCGCCCTACCATAGAAAATTTGAATATATGAGCGATGGAACAAGGTTCAATCACCCTTCTAAGAACACATGAGTAGAGAGATGTATGGGTCATGCTAAAAGTTGTTTTCAGTTGTTCCCTATTCAAATTCACTGGCAGCCTAGGCCTAGCTAACTTCAGCCCATGGTCGATTCCTCAATACTAGGCCAGATTAGATGATATTTATTTCATGCTACGATAATTGAGTCGTTGGGGACTTTCATACATCTAATCAGAAGTGTACAACCGTTAATGGAACTACATAAAATAACAATAAAGCGACCAAGGTAGCTTTGGAGCCAGGATATCTCTGGACTATGGATTCCTATTTTCAACTTAAGGCAAGTATCGGGATAGTACATGCAATTTGTAACAACTCCTTGCCCATTTCCATACATTTCCCCTCCCATTAACTTACCTGATGATGTTACCTTCAGGAAGGACGTCTGGCCATAAAATCTATCTTCCACATAGTCTTACCTATTCCCCCTTGCGTAGAAATGGTTATAATGAAGTGGAAAAGGAACTATGATTTATTATTATTATTAATAATAATTATAATAATAATAATAAGGCAACAGGTCTGCCCAACTATCGTCTGCTATGCTCTATCGCCTCCCCACTTCACTCCAAACAGCGAACATGTAGGAGTACTAAAATTCTCCACCACTACCGCGCAGCGCTAGCAAGCTGATACTCCAGTCGCTCGTATCTGTTGTTGTCATCTAAACTCGATGAATCTTCCGACTTGTTGGCTTTGGGTTCAGATATTTAACATGTTCAAATCGCTCTGTCATTTCACACGCGAACTAATCAATAAATGCTGGTATTGCAATTTTACAAATCAAATTACTTAGCACTTTCTTGTGGCCGCTGTCAGACGATGATTCGCACATCAAGGGGGACTTACTCAAAGCAGGCAGAACAATTGCAGTCACATGAAAAATTGTTGTCATAATCCACACTAGGTGTTCACTCGGATAATGCAGCTAATAAGAAGTGTCCCTCTGGTAAATTAAATCCGTCAGTGGGGAGCTAAATTTCCTTCTTCCAACCAGCTGATAACCTAATTCACACTAAATTTCCTTTTAGACTTGTTGCACTATAAATCCTCCGATGTACGTCATCGATGCTTGTTCCATTGTGACAAAGCCAGGACCTGAAAATGTATGTAATTAATAAATGCGTTCAAATTATGTTTTAATGTAATAAAATATTTATAATAATTACCGTTCTGTAAAATTTCGACTTACGTATTGGTTCACTTAGGTTGTTTAATATACTCTTGACTGCATCAGGAATAGAACTCTGCTCTATAACAGGTCTCTGCATGTCCTTACTGGATATAACCATGTTGGTTAGGCCTTCTTTGTTTCTTCGTGTATGCTATGAGAGGGAATAAAAGCCGGTTTTCAATATTCGGTTCAAGCTGAATATTACAGCCCTACAATCTAGCATTTCATTGCTTCCCTAGTTATGTCTCAATTTGCTAAAGAAGTTCTCTATGGAGTCACTGTTGAATGCCCTTGTCAGTACGAAATGAAATCCAGAAGACAGAAGATAACGTACGCACAGAACGGTCGAAGCAGTAGTCAGTAGAATAGTTTCATAAGTTTCTTTACTCAAAAATCCCATGGCCTTTTCATGACTCGATTCCTTGATCATAGCTAGATACGACGGAAATTCCTCTTCGAACCATAAAAGTCCCTCATCGCTCATGTCGAAGAAATGCATTTTATCGCGATGTTGAATAAGGTTTGTACTACTTACATCGTGAATTCCAAACCATTTCTTAATTACTTTCAAAAAAGTAATAGTTGCACGGCAGTTCTGAAAGGCTTGTGCTTTAAAATGAGAAGAATTGTCCTTCAGGCATTCCAAAGCAGTTATGACTTCCGTAGAAAATACTTCTTTTGCCCTTTTTACGTTCATTTTCTCAAAGTTGGTCGGTGCAATATGATTTCTTGTAAGGAAGGGGACGGGTTTGATTATTTCCTTGGACTGCAGTTTATATAAATTTTCTACATACTCTCCAATTATTTCTTCATGTTCATCTGTCATAGTCTTTTCTAGGAGACTGTTTCTTACATTCTTTAAAATTTGACACTGATCGAAAGGCAGAAATAAAGGCCTGTTTTGATATTCAGGATTGCATATCTGTGGCTTTATTTCTTTTCCACTCGACAGTCTTCTCATCATATTTACATTAGTTTTATGATTGTCAGTAACTAATCTTAAAATCACAAAGCCACAAGTTTCCACCCCTTTTATTACAGAGTTAGAGTGTAAAGTTCCAATCCCGAAAGTCTTTTAGAGAAGAAATATGCCGCAGGAATTCTGTAAGTGTTAGATAAGCCACATATCAGGAAGCACAGTAGGTTGTTTGCAAGAACCGACAGATTTTCTTTTGCAACTGACGGGTTGGAACTGTTTTCACTCCTGAGAGCGTCGGCATGAGTAGAGGTTTCCTGGCGACCAAAAAGTATGTCGAGTTTCTTGTCGTACTGCAATTGCTGCTTGATTGACATCTCGTCAATAATTAGAGAGCACATTTTATCGAATTCGTTCAGCCTTTCCGACTCTAGCAGAAGCCTGTTTTTCACTAAATCTGTTACTCCTGCTTCACATGAAGTGTCCCCTATGTAACGGCTAAATGTGCTCTTCGATGGCAATTTAAATAAATTAATTCTGGCGAAATTGTATCCCTTAGATGAAATGAATTCCCATATTACACATTGCTTTACTGAATCTTCTGGGTGATTTCTTGTTATAGTTTACAAATTTCTCTATAATGAATGAACATTTGGAATTGGAAGGGTCATGCTCGTTAATATTTAGTATAGATTGTAAAGATTCATGGTATTGATTATCATACAGGTGTAGTTGTCTCTTTTGGGATTCTAGTTCCATTTCTATTTTTTAAATTTTATTATTGGCACGCCACAATTTTGCTCTAAGTGAAGATAAATGTCTTCCAGCGTCAGCGATATTATTACTTGCGTGACTATCTGTCTGAACTTCAACAGACTTGTTACCATGACATCGCAATGCAGGAACGTGGTCATCGTAAGGGATATCAACTGATTCAACTCCCTTAGTTTAATAGGTAACGTTGGCTATGGGCGTGACGTCATTACTATTAAGAAAATTTCCCACGGTATCGTTATCTCGCTTTCTTTTCTTGCCATGGTTACCGTCATGTTTCATGAGTTTTCTTCTCTCTAATGTTGGTTTCGGTACTTAATGTGCAGGATAATCTTCAAATACCGTGGGGAAGGCACTGTCCTTCAATTTCTTTATTTTCAGCCCTGGACGATAATCATACTCAAGAAAATGCCGCCCACATACGTCAGAAGTTTTTGACTCAAAATTCGGTGTACAATTGTCACGAGAAATATTTTTAAGCCATTTCTGTCTTAAATCTGCATCACACGGGAATTCATGAAACGAAATGCCTTTTACTTTCCCGCTCTTACTCTTGCAGTATGGAACACAGCAGTATACCATCGTGGCTAACAATCACCTACGACAATTAAAAGTATTACTTCTCTTCGACATGATTATCAGCTATCACAATACAGAATACCGATGCATGTTCTAGAGACTATACATAACAAGATAATACGTCGGCACAACATAAGATTGGAATTTAAATTAAATAAACATACCTGTCTGTATATTCCATATTCTATTTCTGGAAGCAGCTGGACGTAGGCTGGCTTCCAGACAGTTCAGGACATAGGTTATCGGCCAACAGCTCTGGGGTAGGTCAAAAGTTACTGGAGAGTCTGCCAGCAGGTATATTAGTCCATCGAGGAGTGGACAGTTCAGCCGGGAGCTGTTGAATTCAACAGTAAATGACAGTTGTGCGTAGCGGTGACATGTGTGCAGTGAAGGGAATCCAGTACGTTTGTGTACGTGAGTGCTGTGCCACGGAGCGAATGTGTATGGGTACCAGCAGACAGTGATGTAGGCTCTGGGTTCGGAGGCGTGTGTTGACAGACGAGGAGACTACCAGCGGGATTCGGATGGGAGCTGCAGGGTGGAACATCACCGGGTGGAGACTGTGAACTTGGCAGCCTGCTGCGTGAAAACTGTGTACTAATTGCACAGTAGACATACCGGTTATAAAATTGAGAGATTATAAACGCACGCTACCAGTTGTGTTTTGATTTAGTGAGTGAACTCTGGTTCTCGCAACAACACAACAACCAACAACATTAATAATAATAATAATAATAATAATAATAATAATAATAATAATAATAATAATAATAATAATAATAATAATAATAATAATAATAATAATTGTACTTCTATTGCTTGTTACCTATGAAGAGTGAACTCTGGTTCCCGTAACAACAACAATAACTACAATAATAATAATAATAATAATAATAATAATAATAATAATAACACACCCGGACTCACAAGCCCCGGACCCAGAAGAAATTCACGAGATTATCCAAAAGCTCAAAAATAACAAAGCACCAGGAGAAGATGGGATCATTTCAGAATTCTAGAAACTGAACGATCCTACACTTACCCAGAAACTTCAACACGTCATTTCAGCCATATGGATGATGGAGCGAATACCAAACGAATGGAAATGTGCTCTAATTCATCCGTTATACAAAAAGGGTGATAAAACAGACATCAGTATTTACAGAGGAATCTTCCTGCTCCCTATTGCTTATAAAATCCTTTCCAAGGCACTTTTAAACAGGCTAGAGCCCCAGGCGGATCCACTAATTTGTGAATACCCAGCCGGATTCAGAAAAGTGCGATCATGTGCTGAACAGGTGTGGAGCTTAAAAACAATATTACAAATGAGAAAATGTAGAAATACAGTTATAACATTCGTCGACTTCAGAAAAGCGTATGATTCTGTAGACGGTGAAACCATTTTATGTTCATGGAAGAATTCGGGATAGACAGAAAGATCCGAAAAATCATTGAACGGACGCTTACCGGAACTATGTCCAATGTTAAATTCATGGGTGAAATATCAGAGCCCTTTGTCATCAAACTGGAGTTCGACAGGGGGACGGATTATCCACAATGCTCTTTAATATTTTTCTAAAAAAGATCATTAGGGAATGGGAACCTCATGTGAAAGGCATTCAAATTCGTATTAACAAGGAAAACCGTCTTACAGTCAAGTGCCTCGCTTTTGCGGACGATATTGCCATGATCGCTAACACAGACATGAAGCCTTACACACAGTGGAAAAATTACAAGAAATTGCGCAAAGAACCGAACTACAAATTGCTTATGAAAAAACCCACTATATGGAAAGACGGCCAGAAAATAACTCATCTTAAATCACACAATACGGTAAAATAACACAAGTCCCCCATTTAAAATACCTTGGTGAAATCATACAGTCCTCGGGACTAAACCGAATTGCCAATGAACAAAGAATCACCAAACTACAGAAGGCCTACAAGCTAACGTGGTCTCACTACAACAAGAAGTGCATCTCGCTAGACGCTAAATTAAGGCACTATACAACGGTGATTCTTCCGGAAGCAACTTACGCTGCCAAAACAATGGTGATCGACGGTCATTCCAACTTTAAGGATATAGAAAAACAGGAATGAAAAATTCTCAGAAAGATTTACGGGGCAGTTAATAATAACTGTATTTGGATGAAGAGACCTCAAAGTGAACTCTACCAAAAAATCCACACGATGAGGGAAGTAATCAGAAAACGCCGAGTACAGTTTTATACACACATTTACACGATGGAAAATTTCAGAACGGCGAAGTAATTGCTCAACGTTATGACACGGAGTAAGTGTGGCACGGAGTGGCTGACGGAGGTTCAGAGGGATCTAAAACAGGTCAAAATTGAAAATCTTGAGGACCGCACCGAGTGCAGGAATAAAATCAAAAATGTTAAGTTTGATCAGAGACCGTCACGACAGCCTGGAAGAAAATGGACAGCTGACCGGAAGAAGGAGCATTCTGAGAGGATGAAGAGATTTTGGGAAGATAAGCGGGAAAGCGCCAGGAGATAAAATCATGTATTCAAGTTCAATCGCTCTCCTAAAGGGGAACAATCGATTAAATAAGTAAAATAATGATAATAATATTATAAATGGTCTCGGGTGAATCCTCCGTGGCTTAGGCGGCAGCACGCTGGCCTCTCACCACAGGGTCCGTGGTTCAAATCCCGGTCACTCCATGTGAGATCTGTGCTGGACGAAACGGAGGCAGACAGGTTTTTCTCCGGGTACTCCGGTTTTCCCTGTCAAAATTTAATTCCAGCAACACTCTCCACTATCATTTCATTTCATCTGTCATTCATTTAATCATTGCCCCAGAGGAGTGCGTCAGGCTTCGGCAGCCGGCACAGTTCATATCCTCGCCGCTAGATGGGGGCTTCATTCATTCCATTCCTGACCCGGTCGGAGATTGGAAGCAGGCTGTGGATTTTCATTTTCAAATGGTCTCGGGTGCCGGGTGAAAGCTTTGTTATTTGCACCCAGAGGGCAGCTTGCATGTCAAATTTTGTTCTTCCTTGAAGCAATATGAAAGTCAAGGAGGTTAGATATCCAAGTTCCTGGACACTATAGCGCTGTCTATTAGAGAAATGAGGAACTTTGTGTTGGCGGAAAATCCCGAGATTAATTTTGCCATTATGAACACGGCCTACTGAATTCAAATGGGTTCTTTAACATGGCAACATCGAATGACATACGTGTCGTGATATTTACCGCCTTTCAAAAGTCACTTACCATGGCCAGGAGCGAACCTGCAAGCTTGGGTTTAGTAATCCATCACGATAACCACTCACCAACCGTGGCAAGCAATAATAATAATAGTTGTACTTCTATTGCATGTAACTTCTGAATTATTAGTCTATTATCATTTAGTAGATTTAGGCTGCGGAAATATTGAAATTTTAATTAACTTGTGTTACGATTAGCTAATTATTGTATGACTATTTCTTGTTGCCACTGGAACTCGGTGTTCAATTGCTCGGTTTAGTAATAATAATAATAATAATAATAATAATATAAATAATAATACAAATAATAACTAGTTACAGTCGCTAAAAATATTCGGCACTGGTACAAATAAATGAGACTGATATCATGGTGTCCATACCACAGCAGCGTACGCATATCCATATTTGCTAGACTCATCTCAAAGATGTCCCTAACCCCGTATATGTTGGACCAGAGTGCAGGGATTCAGATTATCTATGGTGGAGTATACGCTCGATATCTCTTTGCATATAGTACTGTAGTTATGTTTCATGGTAGGAAATACATGATTCCTGGTTGCTCATTAATAGATTCAGTGTCTCAGACAGTGAAAAGGCCATTTATGATCAGTCTGCAACTTAAAGCCAGTGATTTGATTGATAATACTGTTCTAAATATGACGTCAGTGGAAATCACGTGTGAATCTTTAAAAATGCATCATAAAGTCGACCACGTGCACACCACTCTTGCCACGCTGACAATGGTCAGTGTAATGGAGTAAGGACCCATCATGTGTGGAATATTCAACGAGGAGACAATCAACACCATGACAGGGGAATTAACCACATATTCTTTGGGAATTGGAGCCCAAGGAACCATCAACCCAATCGCTGACCAAGAGATCGAGATCTTTGCTCGAGAGACCACTTGCAGGAGGAGGAAAATGGAATGGGATAAGCTCGATGACCGAGCTGTTACATGGAAGTATTACCAACCATCCAGGTCTCTGTAACACCATGATTTTTGGATCTACAGAAATGGTGACTGCTGAGTGAGTTTGTTCTTTTTCTCATTGTACGGGTTGAGCTGTGGTGGAGTAGATAGTAGACAAATCAACCGAACTAATGACACCAGATAGGTAGGGATTTGTAGATAGTTTAATCTTGTTTTTCCACAGTGGAGTTAGCCACCGTGTGTTTTTGGTGCTTCGTGAAGGCGTTCGCAGGACGTTACGTCCTAATTTTCATGGATAGACAGGACCACAAGTCATTTACATTTGATTTCGTCAGCCCTTCATACGGACCAATTTAGATTTTGAGCGACGGATAGCCATCTCTTCGTCATATTTTTGTGACCCCTTTCAGCGAACCTTCCATTCACGCCACTGTATGAATTATTTTGGGCATTATTTTGACCGTATCATTTCATGACCAACAGAAGTCATGACCTTTTGAATGTAATTATTTTATGCTCTGATGTGTGCTCTGAAGTCACAAAAGTTCCAGTAAGAACTACTATGGGTGTTATATTGAAGATGCCAGCCAAACATCGAACCCCAGATACACTTCGTATCGTTTCGGACATCCTAGAAGTCTGTAGGATTGCCACATGTTATATTCGTTGGCAGTGACAAGTAGTTAGACACACTAAAGTTCTACTGATGCCCACGTGTAAATATTTGAGGAGTGGAATATCTTTGTCCAACTACAAAGAAACTTATTCCGAGTGAAATATCTTCAGATTATTATCTTTGCAATATTTTAACATTGCCCATGTTTATTATTGATATTTCTACGTGCTAGTGAAGCTACGAACCATTGGTTGCTACTTGTTTTAATTTTTAAGCCAGCGTTTTTCAGATAGAGACTTCTTTTGACTGAATTAACGCCTGTGAAGTGTAAATTATCGCCTGACGCGATGAATTGAGAGTGTGCTTTGACAAGCCAAGGTGGAATGTTTGAAATGTAATGGATCCGTAGCGCTCACAGCGAGACGACTTTTTACTGTAAGACTCGACGCGCATACGCACGTCTGTATTTCACGAAGTGGAATGTATTGATTATTTCTGGATCAAGGCTATGAAGTTTTTTATAGCAGTCATATGTTTGCTTACGTCACTGGACGTTATTGTAACTTTTAACGCTTTAGGAAGCGGATTGTTTGAGCACTGGGAGAGTGCATTGAAATGAACAGAAGCTATTGTCTATTATGTTAGGTATCTTTGATACCGTTTTTAAAGGCTTCTTCGTAAGAATTAAGCGCTCTTGTTGCGCTGTCGTACAGATGATAGATCTGCGACCATTTTTACAAGATTTTACCTCAAGAATGTGTAGGAGAGCTTTTTTCCCCTTCAGTGTTATTGTGAACCGAGTATCGTTACTCGTGTTATTATGTTCTCCGGCCAGATGTGAGTCGATGATTTTAGTGATGTTCTTAGCGAGACTTCACACTATTTAAGCCGAGGTGTCCATCGAGAATAAGCCAGTATTCTACGTAAACCTACGACAATGTAAATAATGCTCTAATCATAACAAGATCTCATTATTCTAATTAAGACGACCATAACGATTGTAAAATTTCTACTACTTGCAATTTCATGCGAACTGGCCGACTCTTTGGATTAGTCACATTTCCAAGCGGGAAATGACTTATAAACTTTGTAACATTCTCTTGAGACGACGGAGCTGTTTCGGACCATTAGTTCTCAACTAGTGGCACTCGACGCTGAAGTAATGTAAGACGTGATTTTGATCGCGCCATTACCAACGTAATTATACACTAGATGACCCAAGAAAACAAACAGTGTTCTTGCGTGTACGCAGGTTGTTAATAAGAAGCTTTCTGAATGCTGTGTTTTATTTATTCATTTATTTGTGTAAATTTGTATGTTTACCCATGTACCTATTAACCAGTAAGATTGACTTTAATATTTTTTTAACTGGTTGTCACATAGCTTTTGCTATAATTGTTTGATTGTTACGGTAGTAAGTCACCGTATACTTTGTTGTAATTGCAGGATTTAGCTAGATTATTAACTTGTTTAAAATTAAATAAGGGGGTGGTACCATCATAAATTCTTTGATTATTATTGCTGTTAATTTAACTTCTTTTATAAGTAACCCGATTCATCTGTGTAGGGTGTATTTTACGTACCATTGCCCTAGCTTGCTGCTTTTGCATTTTCTTGTAATTAGATCTTTCGCGAGGGTTATTTCAACTTACAATCAGTTTAGGATGTACGACATTTATATTTTTTTATTAGCTTGCGGGATTAGCCCGAATCAAACCCTCCGAACTAGGCTAGGTGTTTGTTGATTTTTTAATAAATTTTACCCGAGTTTCAATAAGTCTGGATGTTATTATTTAGTAGTCTAAGTGCTTCTGCGGTGTACTCCTTGGGCCCTATTACTTATTCTCCGTGTTTGCCCGATCGCCCCGGGATGCTGTGTCTTTCGTGCTCACTGACCTATAGGAAGTACATCCAATCCTCTTCGGCACATGTATCCAGACGGTGAGTTGTCCGGGATGTCATTGCGGTTAGTGACGACCCAAACAACTCGTCTGACGGGCTCATACACCTGCTCTATTTAAAATGACGCCCCACCGGTGATGCCGATTTTGGCCATGGAGGCCATCAGCACCTGTCGTTTTCTTGTAAGAGGATGAAAACACTATTCAAAGGCTAGTTGACTGGACTGGGACGCAATTAGAAGGTCGTACTGCTGTTCAGAAAGCCGTGCGTCATTCTTGTGATCTAAGACCACGAAGGTGAAGTGTAATTAGTTTATTAAGATCAGATTACGATATTTCTTTGCCTACACTTCATCTTAAGTAAATGTAATGCTTTGCTTTGCTCTTCGTATTGTTTGCAAATGTAGAATCACTTAGTTGTGTACTCCAGCTGTACTCGTGTGATTTATTGAAAGAAAGCAACCTTCTACCACAGTGATTCCCTGCCTTAGATGTAAGTTCTCCTCTAATGAATATTTCTCTGTCTACTCACTTATATAAATTGTAATGGATGAGGCGATGATACGCCGCTTTGGGGAGATGATGGTTGGAGATAATGCGAATCTCCAACAAATTAGAGATGACCTAGAAGCTAACACAGTCACACTAAATAATGTTAGGTGTGATGTAAACCTTACTAATGAGAGACTCAATGATGTTAGGGGCGACCTCGACAATAACACTGCCGCTCTTAGAGGCGACCTCGAAAATAATACTGCCGCTCTATGGGGAGACATAAATAATGTTAATCAGGGACTTAATAATGTTAGGCAAGATGTCAATAATGTTAATGGTAGCTTAGCTGTTGTTAGGCAAGATGTAAGTGATGTCAGGGCGGAAATGGAGGCTAACTGAGAGGCGGTTAACGATAATATCACCGCAGGTCTAGCTAACGTTAGGGCCGACTTTCTGCGACACCAGCAGGATGCAAATAACAGGTTAGACGCGCTTAATGATGACATCAACCGTGCAAGGGAAGAGATGCAAACTCGCATTGCAGAGTTGGATGAGACCAACGAGACCCGAGCAAACGATAATACCACGAAACTAGAAGCTACGATGACTAGGATACAAATCGATATGAGGGCCGATCTCGACCATACTAGGGAAGAGTTGGGAGGTCGCATTTCTCACGTAGAGGGATTCATCCACCAGGTGAAGAATGAAGTAGCAACGGTAAATGCAGGACTAATACTGATGCGTGGAGCTGCTTACGCCGTTCATACCTACGTGAAAGCTATAGTAGCTGAGGTGACACAGCTCAAACATGAGATGTCCGTCACGAACAAGGGCGCGACTGACTTGAATCTCACCATTAGCGAACTCCGAGAAACTGTTGATTGCAACAAGGAGGAGATGAGCACCGACATTATGTTGTTGAGAGGGGATTTCAACGAGCATAAATTAGTAGTTGAAACCCAAGTCGCAAAAGTTCGAGATGAGGTAACCGAACTGAACTCAGGGGAGACGTCGCCTTCGTCAAAGACGACGTCTACCAAGTCAGAGAAGATGTCGAAGCCATGGAGAGACGCCTAGAGAAAGCTGCAGTAGATGAACGACTGAAACTAAGCGCGAATGTAAGTCTCAGCGTGCGCGAACTGGATCAATGCTTACGAGGGAAGATTGAGCGGATTGAACTCCAGGTAAATTAACTAAGTCGTCAGAAGGAAGAAGCGACTGTCCCAGAATGGGGAGATATGGATAGAAGGATCGACAATTTAAAGAATCCTGAGAATATTGCGGATCAACGCAAGGTGACAGATGGAATGGTGCCATCTAGCCACGTGAACTTGTCTCAGTTCATGAAAATTGAACAACAGAATGATAAGTCAACGACGCAACCATTTCGATTTACGAAGGTTGATCTATCAAATGACAAGCCGATAATGCAATCCCAGATACTGCCTCAATCTGGTATGCAGCAATTCTACACACAGACGCCGATGGCGCAGCAAAACTTTACTGATACACCTAACAGTTTTGGCGCAAATCAGAATTATAATGCTCAGCCATTTAAGCAACAGTATTCGCCCGGAAGTCAAAGTAATGACATGATCATCCGATCACGGGAAGAACAACCGGCTAAATTTACATGAACTGGAGGAGGGGTTATACCTGTAGAAATTTAGCGTACGTGGAGAGCTACCTAAGGGACACAATGGTCACACACGAAAGGGAGTTAACGGTCATTGAACTCCTTTTGGATTGCCAAGCCAGTACCTGGTACAGGGCTTTCCGGTACTCTTTCACCGGGTACCACGACTTTAAGGAAGCGCCCTTAAGGACCTATTGGTCGGGCGACGTCCAACAAGCTATTAGGACAGAAATGTACACCAAGAGGTATAGCTCTAACCTACCCACTCGCTATGCGAACTACTTCGCCTCACAGCTCGCAAAACTTAGATGTCTTAAATCTCCGTTGTCTGAGGAGGATTTAATAAATACGATTGTCTGGCAGTACCCAGCTGATGTACAGAAAGTACTGATCACCGCGGGAGCGAAAACTTTCTGGGAGTGTGACCAGATTCAATGGGGACTGGACTCCAGCGCTGAACTGTTCACACCACACAAGCCGACGAGGTGCGAAACCCGACACGTCAACCTCACGACTGTCGATAAGGTATCGCAAACCCCGAAGCCAGCACAGCAGAACGCCAGCAACACCAACAACAGTAACAACAATAGCAGACAGTACCAGACAGGTAACCCAAATTATAACCGACGCCATTGGAGTGGAACGCTATACTCCAGAGAAAACTGTCGAGGTAAAGAGGGACGTTGGAACGACCGGTTCAACAAGAGAGACGACCGTAATAGGAATTACGAAAACCAAGACCGCTGAGTGAATGGTAACGCACCGCGAGCGCAACAGTCTGGAGGGATCCAACGTGACTACAGATACAGTGGAGGATATCGAAGGAATCGTGATCCCAGGTATCAACACGATAGGGATTGGCGTGGACGCGCGCAAGACAGCCGCGAATATATTAGACAGCTTCGAACGCCGAGAGAAGAGGCGGACCAAGGCCGAACGCCGAGGGAAGGAAGCAATGCTCCAGAGGAGGTGACCGATCCTAACGAACCCGGCACCTCCAAAGGAAAAAAACGCCAAAAATGAACTAGAGTTGCAATTGCATGGTACCAGAGTAACTGCCTCTATATTACTCTGGGAATCAGTGCAAGAGGATCTCTTAGAAGAACGACGAACGACTTTGAACTAACCCGATTGCCAATGATACCGGCAGAGATCAATGGATGCCCTGTTACTATTCTAATTGACACTGGAGCTATGATCAGTGTAATCTCAACAGACTTTTACGCTACACTGAAAGCGAAATCTGATGTCACGGAATTGCCTGTTTCAACCCTGCGAGTGAGAGGAGTCATTCCTGACCATACAGTCAAGTGCAAAGTACTGGTCCTATGTAACCTCAACATAGCGAACCAGGAGTACATGCACCAATTTATTGTTTTGAAGGACCTTAGTTACGAGGCTATCCTAGGAGCCGATTTCATGCGCCTACATGACGGCATAATTAAAATGGGACGAAACACTGTAGAGTTTTCGCCGAATGAGCCCACTGTTATGAATCTGTTAGAGGACGAACCAGTGTCGATTCCAGATGTTTACGTGATTGATAACTCGGTTTCTAAGCAGAACGCTCCAGAAGAGGGAGAGCCAGCCGATGCGCAACCTCTACCTGACGCAGCCAAAAAGGGATTAAATGACTTACTCCAGGAATATCTGGACATTTTCGGAACGACTCTCGGCGAGATCCCAGACTTCGAATACGATTTGGTTCTTCTAGACGACTCGCCGTTTCAAAAGAAGATATAGCCGGTTGCAGAAAAGCACCGCGCCGAAGTAGCAAGAAAGCTGAAGGAAATGGAGGATGCAGGGACCATCAAGAAAGCGCCGACATCCTACCTTAATCCGATTACACCTGTGGTAAAGGTAGATGGGACCTTAAGGCTTTGTCTCGACGCGAGAGCCTTAAATGAACGCTTGGCGCCAGAACATGACCGACCGCCGAAAATAAGGGATATTCTGCGTAAATTCAATGGGAAGAGGTATCTGACTTCCCTGGATTTGGTACAATCCTATTACCACATCCGATTGTCTGACCACACGCAGAAATACACAGGGTTACTTTATGACCAGACCACATACAGGTATGTCTCCAAGAAACTACCCTTCGGTGTGAAGAACGCAGGAGTCGCTATGATCCGTGCTTTGGATACAAAGCTAACCCCCGAAGTCAAGGAGAAAGTGGTATGTTATGTTGATGACATAATCATAGCATCCGAGACCGAAGAAGAACACCTGGCAACTCTTCGTCTCGTTTTTGAGAACCTGCAAAAGGCAAATTTTAAGGTCAAGTATGACAAGTGCCACTTTTTCAAATCGGAAATAAAATTTGTAGTCCACATTATCAGCGGTCTAGGCTACCGACCAAACCGGGTGAAAATCCAAGCAATCGCCGCATTCCCTACTCCAAGCCGTGTGAAACACGTGAGACAATTTCTGGGCATACTTCAGTTTTTTCCTGCACACTGTCCCAAGTATTCAGAGACAGTAGCATCACTGCAGAACCTACTTAAGGAGAACTGCAGGTGGGCGTGGAATGAATCTTTCTGAATCTGCGATGCCAATGGCGTTGATGGTGGCGATAGGATTATGGCTGAGAATGTCGGCCAACACATTCTCTTTGCCTGGGCGATGTTCGATTTCTTAAGGCAAAGAAAATTCTGGCCGAATCCATCACTCTGGAATACCCTGACTACACCAGGAACTTTATCCTAGAGAGGGACGCATCCGCAATAGGCATTGGCGCAATTTTATTGCAGGAAGATGAACTCAAATATCGTCATTATATTGCTTTTCTGAGCAGACGATTGAGACCACATGAGTCGCACTATTTCACAACCGAAATTGAAGCCTTAGCCATAGTTTACGCCCTGGAATACTGGCGAAAACTTCTTTGGGTACACAAGATCGTGGTGAGGACTGACCATCACGCACTGACCTTCATTACCCGATCAAGACTGGCGAGCGACAGAATAACCAGATGGGCCTCATTTCTCCAGCTTTTCGATTTGGTAATCGAACATCGCCCAGGCAAAGAGAATGTGTTGGCCGACATTCTCAGCCATAATCCTATCGCCATCATCAACGCCATTGACATCGAGGGGGACTGCGAGGAACACCTCCGCGGGTTTCGTCACTTACCCGAAGGTCAGAGGCGCGAGGAGGAGCTTAGGAAGATCATACGATTCTTGCAGAACCGGATGGATGCCCAGGTTCCAGATTACGCCAGTTTTACCGCCATAGCTGATGACTATCTTATATATCAGCGAGTCTTGTACAAGTTTGTGGATGCCGACCACACGTGGCTAAGAGCTGTATTTCCCAGAAGATATGTGAGAACTGTCGTCCTCATGGTTCATTTATCTATTGGCCATGGAGGAACAGACAAAACCTTAGCGACCATCCCTGAATTTTTCACCTGGAAAAGGATGGGAACGTCTGTGAGGGAGTGTTTACGTGCTTGTGACGCATGCCAGCGAAATAAGTACACGTCGCACTTACTCAAGGAACCACCTCGACCTATCTCACCTACGAGACCCAGGGAAATGTACGCACAAGAATGTATGGCCCGCTTCCGAAGGCACGTCGTGGGAATCGATTTGTAGTTGGAACCATCGACGTGTTCACAAAGTTCACCATGCTACACCCAGTGCATCAGGCAACAGCACAACAGATTATCCAGAGAATCAGACGTCTAGTGATACCGGAGGCGGGAAAACCACAATTTCTCCTCACCGACCACGGATCACAGTTTACCTCTGCTGTGTTTGCTGCTGCCATGGATGAACTAGAAATTGGACACCTGTTATCTTCAGTGAGACATCCAGAAAGTAATTCAGCGGAATGTGTAATGGCTACCATAGCAACATTTTGCCATCTTTATTGCCAGGAAGCACACTGGCGGTGGCCAGAAGTCCTAATTCTTATGGCTCGATGTATAAATTCTACCGTGCACGAAAGCACAGGCCATATACCTATGGTTCTACACATGAATCAAGCGCCTGTGTGACTATGGAATCGTCTTATTGCAACACCATCGAGTATCCAACCTTCACTCGATAGCAGGATATTAGCTGCAAGGAACAGAATGGACAGACAAGCTGCTAAGAGACTCGGTTGCGATACAAGAGATTCAGAAATCCACTTGTCGCCGGAGCCTTTGTACTCATTAGACGTCCAGGGATATCCAACCCAGTGGATATGGGAAATTTCTATCCCTTTATTATGGCCCCAGTAGGGTAGCTGAAGCCCTAAATAATGGAAGTTAGGTCATAGAAGACGTCAGAACTGGCGAGCGTCTTGGTATTTTCAACGCCGCCAACTTAAAAAAATATCACCAAGCTTAGATAAGCTGTTGGATGAATAAAAATGCATCCCTACATTTTTATTTAAACCGACGGGAGAGCATATGAGCCCGCATGAGCTCATGGCTCGGTGATATTTGTTGGAAGTAATGAGGAACATGTCATGTCATTGTAACT
Source organism: Meconema thalassinum (assembly GCA_946902985.2). Classification (NCBI taxonomy): domain Eukaryota; kingdom Metazoa; phylum Arthropoda; class Insecta; order Orthoptera; family Tettigoniidae; genus Meconema; species Meconema thalassinum. Next base: position 447,312,575 of record OX336389.2, read on the forward strand.
GAACGCGCCCTGTAGCAGCACGAGGCATGCAAGAAAAATGGGAGATGTCTTGACTCTGGACACTCACCTTGATAATTTATTCTGAGCACAACTATCACATTTTTTGCATTTAAAAGTCTCAGATCATTCCATAATGTAGATCTGCTTAAAGGAAACATTACGATGTTTGCCGATTTTCAGTTTAAGGTAAAACGTGTTAACACCGCAGATTGGCGGCAGGAAATGGACCGTCGACGACTCAACTTTTGACCTGCACGAGGCAGGAATATCTAAGCTCACTGACTACCTGTTCAGAAGCCGTCGATAGTAGATGTGCTGTTTCATTGTCCGCCCTAAGGGAAGAGGAAAATATTACAAGTCCACCAAGTGGTGAAGAATATTAATTAGTGCATCCGACGTAACGTCGTGACCAGTATTACTTTCGCACAAATGTGTGCAGTGCTTCGCTGCGTGAAAGTATTCTTTTGATTGTGTGTGAAAAGTGTGTAATTTTCGTCCACGAGACGATCTCCAAAATACCTCGCCCACGAGGTGATGTGCGAATCAGCGAACATCTATCACAAATTATAAGTGAATTAGAATTGCCTGTGAGAATTCTAATCAGTGACAAATTCATCAAACGCACATGTCAAGTTGTCGTATTTTGGTGAAAATGTTTGTGATTGTAACACCACATTTCTTCGTGTTAACCTCATTTTCTATGTCCACGAGGATGTTGAAACACTGTGCTTTAACTATGATCTGAAAACCATCGAAGTATGAACAAGTACTAAATATTACCACATTTTATAATGCACTTTGCCATTAATGTTTACGCCAGATCAGTGTGATATTTTTGGATGTTAACCACTATTCGAATCTGTGATTCCCGACACCACGAGCCGAATAGATTCAGTGACGCAGACAGTGAAAAGGCCATTTATGATCAGTCTGCAACTTAAAGCCAGTGATATGATTGATAATACTGTGCTAAATATAACGTCAGTGGAAATCACGTGTGAATCTTTAAAAATGCATCATAACGTCGACCACATGCACACCACTCTTGCCACGCTGACAATGGTCAGTGTAATGGAGTAAGGACCCATCATGTGAGGAATATTCAACGAGGAGACAATTAACACCATGGCAGGAGAATTAACCACCTATCCTTCGGGAATTGGAGCCCAAGGAACCATCAACGCAATCGCTGACCATGAGATCGAGATCTTTGCTCGAGAGACCACTAGCAGGAGGAGGAAAATGGAATGGGATAAGCTCGATGACCGAGCTGTTACATGGAAGTATTACCAACCATCCAGGTCTCTGTTACACCATGATTTTTGGATCTACAGAAATGGTGACTGCTGAGTGAGTTTGTTCTTTTTCTCATTGTACGGGTTGAGCTGTGGTTGAGTAGATAGTAGACAAATCAACCGAACTAATGACTTCAGATAGGTAGGGATTTGTAGATAGTTTAATCTTGTTTCTCCACAGTGGAGTTAGCCTCGATGGGTTTTTGGTGCCACGTGAAGTTGTTCGCAGGACGTTACGTCCTAATTTTCATGGATAGACTGGACCACAAGTAATTTAGATTTGATTTGGTCAGCCCTTCATACGGGCCAACTTAGATTTTGAGCGATGGATAGCCATCTCTTCGTCATATATTTGTGACCCCTTTCAGCAAACCTTCCATTCACGCCACTGTATGATTTATTTTTGGATTTATTTTGGCCGTATCATTTCATGACCGACAGAAGTCATGACCTTTTAAATGTAATTAATTTAAGCTTTGATGTGTGCTCTGATGCCGCAAAAGTTCCAATAAGAACTAATATTGGTGTTATATTGAATATGCCAGCCAAACATCGAACCCCAGATACACTTCGTATCGTTTCCGACATCCTAGCAGTCTGTAGGATTGTCACATGTTATGTTCTTTTGTCAGTGACAAGTTGTTAGACACACTAAAGTTCTACTGATGCCCACATGTAAATATTTGAGGAGTGGAATATTTTTGTCCAACTCCATAGTAAATTATTCCGAGTGGAATTTCTTCAGATTATTATCTTTGCAATATTTCAACATTACCCATGTTTATTATTGATATTTCTACGCGGTAGTGAAGCCACGAACCATTGGTTGCTACTTGTTTTAATTTTTAAGCCAGCGTTTTTCAGATAGAGACTTCTTTTGACTGAATTAACGCCTGTGAAGTGTAAATTATCGCCTGACGCGATGAGTTGAGAGTGTGCTTTGACAAGCCAGGGTGGAATGTTTGAAATGTAATGGATCCGTAGCGCTCACAGTGAGACGACATTTTACTGTTAGACTCGACGCACACGCGCACGCCTGTATTTCACGAAGTGGAATGTATTGATTATTTCTGGATCAAGGCTATGAAGTTTCATTATAGCAGTCATATGTTCGCTTACGTCACTGGACGTTATTGTAACTTTTAACGCTTTAGGAAGCGGATTATTTGAGCACTGGGAGATTGCATTGAAATGAACAGAAGCTATTGTCTATTATGTTAGGTATATTTGACACCGTTTTTAAAGGCTTCTTCGTAAGAGTTAAGCGCTCTTGTTGCACTGTCGTACATATGATAGATCTGCGACCATTTTCCCAGGATTTTACCTCAAGACTGTGTAGGAGAGCTTCTTACCGTTTCAGTGTTATTGTGAACCGAGTATCGTTTCTCGTGTTATTGTGTTCTCCGGCCAGGTGTGAGCCGATGATTTTAGTGATGTTCTTAGCGAGACTTCACACTATTTAAGCCGAGGTGTCCATCGAGAACAAGCCAGTATTCAACGTAAACCTACGACAATGTAAATAATGCTTCTAATCATAACAAGATCTCATTATTCTAATTAAGACGACCATAACGATTGTAAAATTTCTACTACTTGCAATTTCATGCGAACTGGCCGACTCTTTGGATTAGTCATATTTCCAAGCGGGAAATGACTTATAGACTTTGTAACACTATCTTGAGACGACGGAGCTGTTTCGGACCATTAGTTCTCAACTAGTGGCACTCGACGCTGAAGTAATGTAAGACGTGATTTTGATCGCGCCATTACCAACGTAATTATACACTAGATGACCCAAGAATACAAACAGTGTTCTTGCGTGTACGCAGGTTGTTAATAAGAAGCTTCCTGAATGCTATGTTTTATTTATATATTTATTTGTTTAAATTTGTATGTTTACCCATGTACCTATTAACCAGTAAGATTGATTTTAATGCTTTTTTAACTGGTTGTCACATAGCTTTTGCTATAATTGTTTGATTGTTACGGTAGTAAGTCATCGTATACTTTGTTGTAGTTGTCAGGATTTAGCTAGATTATTAACTTGTTTAAAATTAAATAAGGGGGTGGAACCATCATCAATTCTTTGATTATTATTGCTGTTAAAGTAACTTCTTTTATAAGTAACCCGATTCATCTGTGTAGGGTGTATTTTACGTATCACTGCCCTAGCTTGCTGCTTTTGCATTTTCTTGTAATTAGATCTTTCGCGAGGGTTATTTCAACTTACTATCAGTTTAGGATCCACGACATTTATATTTTTTTATTAACTTGCGGGATTAGCCCGAAACAAACCCTCCGAACTAGGCTAGGTGTTTGTTGATTTTTTTTATAAATTTTTCCCGAGTTTCAATAAGTCTTGATGTTATTATTTTGTAGTCTAAGTGCTTCTGCGGTGCACTTCTTGGGTCCTTTCACTTATTCTCCGTGTCTGCCCGATCGCCCGGGGATGCTGCGTCTTTCGTGCGCACTGACCTATAGGAAGTACATCCAATCCTCTTCGGCACATGTGTCCAGACGGTGAGTTGTCCGGGAAGTCATTGCGGTTAGTGACGACCCAAACAACTCGTCTGACGGGCTCAGTATTCAGAGTGAAGTCTTCATGTACTGAGGACGCATCTAGATATGAAGTCAGATAGAGTGTAGAGGGATATACACAAGTGAAAAGGGTAGACTACGAAGATAAGTTTTCTCCCACAACGAGATATATTTCTACAATACTACTCCTGGTTACTCCAATAATTATATGTTGCGAGATAATTCAATTCAATATCAAGACAACATTTCTACATGGTGAAATGGAAGAAAATATATCACCTCCAGAAGGAAATTTCATCGATCTTGCATTTGTATCTGAACTGAAGAAATCACAATATGGCCTTAAGCAGGAATCTATGTGCCAGAATAGGAAATTCAGTCGATTCATGTCGACTTGTGATTTTGAGCAAAGTAAAGTAAGCAAATGTGAATATAAACGCAACCAAGATGTGGCAAAGATTATCATTGCACAATTTTCAGGTGATGGTTTAATTACGTCAATTGATGGTAAACCTCTCGAAGAGATAGTATCAAAGCTTCAAAATACATTTGGGATTGCTACTTCTGCTCCCATTAATTGTATGGGAATGCAAGTAGACTACAACGCAATTCAAAGGCGCTTTCGTATTCACAAAACTGGTTACGTTCAGCAAAGCATTAAACGATTCAATTTAGAAGACGTCAAATCTTTAAAAAATCCTAATGTTCCACCGCTAAATCTGTGTTCATGATCGATGGACGAAAATAATAATAATAATAATAATAATAATAATAATAATAATAAAAATAAGATGAAAAGAGGAAGAAGAAGAAGAAGAAATATCTCTTTATCTTAAAGCTGTTGGGCCACTTGCGTTTGCTTCGATAGTTAGTCGTCCTGACAAAATGTTTGACAGAAGCTACGTTTTCCGGTACATTTCAAACTGCCGAAGTGAGCACTGGGATAACAAAAAGCGTATAATCAAGTACATCAAAGGAAATCAAATGACGGCATCGAGTATAAAAGAGATAAGAACACGTCTATTACAATTGAATGTGCAGGTTCCATCTTCGGGAGCGACATCGATACGTGACGTGGCTACGTATTCATGATGAATGGTTGTGCGACAACTTGACCTATTCATAGTCAAACAACAATATCGTTGTTCACAATGAAAGCTGAACACCTAGGCTATCTGCTTCAAACGGTGCTCGAGAAGCCATCTAACGTCTCAGTGATAACGGCCAACGTTTCAATAAGCGTATAAAATCATTCACCGGCAACATTGCCATACGCTTAGTTGAAATCACGTAACGGTATTTAATACAATATAGAAGGTGAGGCACTGAAAACTGTTTTTCGGGATACTTGGAAAAATACAAATGTGATTAAAAAACAGTTTCAATAAAAGTTGTTCACCCCGAAGAGGGACATCTATTAACATAATACTCGACCCCCTGCACCACCGCCGGGGGCGGGGTGACTTAAATAGGAACCCCAATTTTTATAGCAGATTTGGATTCTGCGTGATAAAATACGTAACTTTTGTATGAAACTTTTCTACGTTTTATGTTAGATGGCGCTGTAATCGGTAAAAATGAAATGAGTTGAAAATTGTTGAAAAAATATTGTTAAAAAATACGTATCAGATTAAGAAAATCAAAGTCTAGTTTTTCACATTTTTGAAAATGCTTTCATGTGACACATTCAACCCCCCCCCCCCCCGCAATGCATTCTTAGACTACTTTTAGCGTTACCTATGCACAACGACGTGGGCGTAGTAGTAATTTGTTCCCTTCGGGGTGCTTGATTACTGTGAGTCCCCTTGCCTCTCACTATCTCAGGGTGCTTGGTTACTGTGAGTCCACTTGCCTCTCACTATCTCGGGGTGCTTGATTACTGTGAGTCCCCTGGCCTCTGACAAGTGTTTCATTGAAGCAAATGTTCGAAATGTCCGTTGTTTCTAATGCACATTGCAACTCTGTGTCTGAGAGACACCTGAAGAACCATTAGCTGACATTTCCTGTCTCTCGTGATTGCTTCGAAATCCTAAGATCAGGATTAGGTATGAATGTAGCTTTTATGAATTCATAAACTTATGTTGAATTTGAATCCAGTATAGAAAATGTGTTATTGTGTAGAAAATTTATCATTTGATCTCAAGTATTATTTCTTAGATACAAAATGTGGTAAGGCAGTCAGAGACAGGGGCGTATATGGGGTTTTATTTCGGGGGGTGCTCAACAGGGGGTTAGGGGGCATAGTATAGGCCCAAAGAATAGGGGGTATAATTTTGTATAATTTGGTGCAAAATGATGAGTTTTAAGGCTATCTGGCATCACTTTTTCTACCAATTCGTTATGATGTTTTATGAATGGTTAATGTCAAACACAACTAAGACCATTTTATGATACTTTTTATTATTACAATCATCTTGCTGACGGATAGTATTTACATGGAAAGAATTAATGTTACTATTTTGATTTACAACTCTCAGTATAATATAAATTCAAGGTTTCTTGAAGCACTGCCAAATCGGTTCATAACTTCAACGTCAGTGAGATGTATGTCACTGTGAATAAATGACAATACTAGACTGTTGAGTCTGTTTTCAGAAGTAGAATTTCTTAAGTATGTTTTCAACCAACTCAAACTCCGTTCGGCAGTACCAGACTTATGTTTTAGCAGCGTATCTGACTTAGCAGATGTATACTTGCTAAGGTCACGGTTTCTTTACCGCGTGCTGTCGATTACGAAGAGAAGAAATAGACTAGTTGCAGTTTTAATAACTTACTTTTATTATGTACCGAAGAATGAGTCTAAACAGTGTGGACTCAGACAGGTGTTATTGTCTGAGTTCGATTCCAGATCACGCCTGCCACAGTCGGACAGAGTAGCGTGGTTGAGATCAGTCTGATGAGTGAATCCCAGAGCCTTGTTTTCAGGCGGGGTCAATGTATTGGACACCGCCTGACTTGTTATTGATAGCTATAACTCAAGCCCTCGTGACTCTGGAATATTCCTCTCGTTTTTTCACACAGTCCACACTTACACAATGCACATGACACACATATCCTCTGTGTCGATGATTTAGTAATACAGTACGATGAAATATCCTTCCAAAAGCTATAAGCTTGCCTGCCAGCAATTACATCAAGGCTGTCAGGTGAGTTACCTGGGGTTTCAGGTGACGTGCCGACATGGCAACGTAACTCCTCCGCCCTTAATGACGAGTCAATGGCCTCAATGACACTTAACTTAGAAAATGTACATCTTTTATATAGGTTATACAGTTTTTGTCTGAATAATAATAATAATAATAATAATAATATACAAAGTACAATAAAAACACAATTATAATTGTGTAATCAAGTTTCCTTGAAGTAATATAGTTTGGGGTGACGGGAATTAAATCTAATTTCATCTTATTGACATCTCAATGGGATAATTGGAACTCAATTTTATTTTTGGTAGGGATTTGGTACGGCGTATTTATAATTGCAAATTTATGAATATAATTTGTTGGTTTTGGTTCCAATGTTATTCCAATTGCAGATATAGGACAGGTTTCATTAGTATGAACAATATTTAGCCCTGATACCTTTACACTGTTTTGCTGCTCACTGCGGGTTTGTAATTGTTTGTTGCTGTTTACTAAAGAATAGTAAATGTTCATTGTTTAAAGATATAAATATTTGGACATCGTTATTAATTTCTTCAAGTTCACACCCTGATATATCAGTGAGTTTGCAATCAGTTATTCTGATATTATAATTATTACATACATAACCCTTTGTGCCTTTTATACACGGCATACTTGGCCACCTTTGAATGGTTCCATGTAAATAATATCTCTCTGAGGAGATTAGAATAGTATTGTCTTTGCTAGGAACAGGTGACACTTCATTCAATTGGTAGTTTTGTTTTTCAATAATTGGTACTGATAATATTACATTTAATTCTGAATTTGACATTGCTGCTTGAGTTTTTGTGAATTTAAGATTTCCATATACATGATAAGGGTCTTCATATATTATTGACCTCACTGAATAAACAGTTTGTAAGTGCTTGAGTATATTCTTCATGTTTTTCGGTGAGAATATCTTGATGTTCGTGATATCGTTGAACGAAAGGCCTTGTCGAGTTTATGTACCCACGACACTATGTACTGATACTTTTCTAAAACATTTATTTTGAAATTTTGCTTTTGGAACATACCCTTAATCAGTTTAGTATTAGAATCTATTCTATTAATTTCTTTATAAAACTTTTGGGCTATTGAGTTACTGAATGATATTAATTTATTTATGTGTTGAATTTCAGTAGTGTGACTCTTTCTTAAATCATTTAATTGATTTTGTAAATTATCCAGATCGTCTTGATCCAGATTACCAGATATAAATTTAATTACGGAACCTAGGCCGTTAATTAGCCCTCTTTTATTTATTGTTGTAATAGGTAGCAATTTATATAAATTCTTTTTTGTATTTTCCAAATTTTCAGTTAATTCTTTCATTAAATATGGAACAGTGTCGTTAGTATATGTTTCAAAATTCAATACTGTGTCTTGTAAGTTATCGTAAGATTTCTTCAACGTCGTGAGGTTAAAGTGAAATAGAAATTTATGGTAGTAGTTGATTATTACAGCAGGCCCCAGTGGGTCGGCGTAGAATCCTGGTGTCTCTATGGGCTCGTATTTGAGGAACCCATGTCCGCATGTGAATCTGAAATGAAACGAGTTTTTCTCTTAGGTTTTTATATTCCTAACATTTCTCACATGGGTCTTTCATTTTTTCATTATACAATGAATTCTGTTATCTTCAATCACGGTAATTATTCCTTCGTTGTAGCGATTCTTCGACTTCCTATTTCTTGTTTGAGGGTCTAATACAAAGACAGTTTCTCCTACTTTGTATTCATGTGCGGAGTTTGTGGTGCGGGGATCGCCTTTGTTCTGCTCTGCGACTTGCCTTTCAACGTATTCGTTAATCTTGGGCGAAGGTGAGAAGATATGATCCAGGGACTTGTAATAAGGACCATATAATATATTAAATGGTGGCTGTATTGTCGTGCAATGAACAGCTGAATTGTAATTGATAATTACCCTAGGTAACAGCTGGGCTAAAGGTGTGAATTTATCATTATCCTTTGAAATGCGTAATTTCTCGAGAATGGTTGAATTTAATCTTTCAACTGGTGAATTAGAAGATGAATTTACAGGGGTTGTGGAATGGTATTCAATGTTTGAGGATTTGCAGAAGTCTTTTACTAAGTTATTCTCAAATTCTCCGCCTTGATCATGGGTTATCTTCTTTGGGTAGCCTCGATGTACGAAGTAGGTTTGCAATTGATTCAATACAGATTAAGCTGTTCCGTTTGGCAACACATACGCTTGTCCGTATTTTGAGAATATACAGTTGAACCTGACTTATACGTATATCAAGGGGAAAAAGATAAGTACCCATAACTCAGAATTACTTAGAAATCAGACTTGCACAACACATTACATATTTACTGAAAAACCAATGGAATAGACCTACATGTGTAACTTATAGCAAACAATAAATACATTAAGACAGAAAATATAGTACTGTATTATTTTGAACTTGGTCCAGCCTTAAAGAAATCAGATAGTTTGGCTTATTTCACTTTTCTTGCATTAAGTGTATAAACCTCCTTTTGCAAACGTAGTAATGAATTCAAACAACTTTTCGCACTGATGTAACGCCTACACACATCGATTGCACTTAACACTTAACTTAGTTCAGCTTTTTCAAGATTCAAGTCGTCATCTCCATCTCCATCACTGTCACTATCGCTTGTAGCTGGTCCGTATGTATGTTGGCATACATCAGTAATAATATCTTCATTCCGTTGGACCCCATATACAGCGAGATTATCATCGAAATGCACAAAAGTATCGAAATTTGCACCCTCCGGTAGCAATAGCTCATTGTCAGACATAATTTCGTCCCCATAATCATCATTAGAGGCAGCCTCTTCCAGTAAGTCACCAGCTTTGCGGAAACAGTTGCTGATTGTGGAGGATGACACCTGCTTCCAGCCGAAATAAAGTCTATGGCTTGTAGTAAATTAATGGAGAGAGTTTCATTTCCTGCATCACTCAGTGTTATTAAATGTTGAACCAGCATTCTTTTATAATGCACATTGAAATTTGCAATGATGCCCAAATCAAGTGCTTGTAGAACACTGGTACAGTTAGGAGGGAAAAGTTCCACTCGGACATTCTCCAGAACGAATTGAGATGGATATGCTGCACATCTATCCTTAAGAAGAAGGATTTTCTTCTGTTTCTTTTCCATTTTAATGTCCAGTTTTTTCAACCACTGTTCCATAAGAAGCATAGTCATCCAAGAATTTCTGTTGGATTCATATTCCGTAGGTTTTGTTTTCGCACCCTTAAAACACCTCGGATTCTTTGATTTTCCTATCACATGTGGAGGAAGTTTGTCCGATCCATCTGCATTGGTGGCAAGAAGAACTGTTACGCAAATTTTACTTTTCTTCCCTCCATGGCAGGAGTCAGCTTTTTCAGCTAATGTTTTATTAGGAATGAGACTGTAGAATAAGCCGGTTTCATCACAATTGTAGATGTTTGTAGCCTGGTAATCGCTTATGATACCCAGCAGAACCTCTTCTTTCCAGTGTTGCACCGTGACGTCGTCCACAGCTTTCGATTCACCGCAAATTGTTCTCCCTGTGATTCCATGACGATCTTTAAATCCTTGCAACCATCCTGACGACGCCTTGAAATCAGCAGTGATACTCACCATTTTAGCTAAATCTACCGCCTTTGCCTTCAGCATGTCGCCACTAATTGGTCGAGCTGCGGCCCGCATTTGCTGGAACCATGTGAAAAGTGCTTTCTCCAAATCTACGTACCTCCCTACTTGCTGACGGCTGCGCTTTGCTGATTTCAAACCCACTTTTAAAAATTCATCCAAAATAGCGTTTTTTTACTGATAACTGTACATAGCGTGCTATAAGCAATCCCTAAGTCTGAAGCAATTTCAGTTTTTGTTTTGTGCTGATAGCGTCCACTTCTCGTATGAATTTTACTTTCTCATGTAGTGTATAACATTTCCTTTTTGTGTTCTCCATGGCTAATGGAAAGCAACTGAATGATATAACTACTATTCAACAGTACACACCAGATACCGGCACCGTGCACATTTTACTTGCCCATTGTTCCTACGAAAGAAATTCTCATATCAATCTAAACATCGAGTTTTACAGAGTGACATTGTTCATCCCTACTTAATGGTGGCTTAACAAAGGTCAACCGAGCGAGTTCCCTTCACTGTCTATTTCGCTGCTCCTCTAGCTGCGTCGTTTTTGACGTTCACAATACCGCTAAAGATTCAATTTACCAGCCGAGTCGGCGGTTTCATCGCGAAAACAAAAGAAAATAAATTTGTTTGAATATGAGAATTGTTTTCGTGTGAACAGTCTAGAGCATGTCAAACATGAGACAGAAACTCTGTGTTCTGTTTCAGCACCGAAACCCGACCGTTCTGTTTACGCCGACAAAGAGGAAACTACATAAATACAGTACTGTAGTTTCTTTTATAACAACACGTGCTCATTAAATTACAATCTGGCTACGCAAAACTCAGATGTATTTCACTGACACTTCATACGTATAACAGCGAATTACGTATAAATGGATTACGTATAAATAAGGTTAAATTAACACGCTTTTAAATTACATTTTTCCTGGACCTAAAAGAAATTACGTACAAATACGAAATACGCAGAACAGAGTTACGTATAAAGCAGGTTCAACTGTACCTGCTATTGTTGAAATTCTATCTTGTTCGAAATGAAATGTGTCAATGTGGATTTGAGAAAAGGGATATTCTGCGGTAATGGGTCCTTGGTTCGGGACCTGGTTAGGATTCCTTTCATACTTGTTCCTTTGGCATGAGTTACATTGATTGATCAGGGTTCGAACCTGTTCTCTCAAGTGTGGCCCGTAATATTTTGTTTGGAGGTGCTCAATTGTTTCAGTGATACCATTATGATTTAAAGAGTGGTACTGCAAAATTATTTCTTTCTGTGAGTTGGTGGATTCAATGTCTTCTAGAAATTGCGTGCATCTAATTATTATTAATTCAGATGTGAATAATTTTGGACATGTCTGAATAAAAGGGATCTCCAGTGTTACGTTGTCAAAGTGAACGGCGTATTGATTTGACGATATGATTGTTTTGAGTAAATGATCACTCAGATCTTGATACAGATTATCCCGTTTAAAATCATAATTTGTCTGGTTTGGTTTTTAAATATTTTCCGTTCCAGAATTTTTGGTGAATTACCAAATTTGACAATTATCGGGTTTCGATTTTGATTTAATCTTCTTTCAGACATTTTAAGGGTAAATACGGGGTCTTCCTGATTGGAGTGTACCGTCTGGTTGTAAATTCCTTTCTGATAACCTTCATCCCCTAGATTCGGTACATTTGAAGCTGTGTCTTTGTTTGTGTTTGTCTCTAAGTCTTGGCTTCGAGGTACCTTACAGGTTAATCGTGGAAATATGTTTCCTCGAAACCGAACGGGCAGGCATATATTTCTTGTTCTATGTTTTCGACTGCGCTAGATGTGTCAAGTGAAAATCCTGCTGGCATTCTTCACTTGAGTTTCCAGCTTGTTCATTTGTACAGTAATCATTGACATAGTATTCAGGCATGTAGGCCGTGTCGCATTCTTCAATGAAGTATGGGACATTGGTTCGAGTCTCATCCTCGTGTTCTGTGTAGAACACTTGTTTGTTAGTTGGAGTGTACCATTGAGTTTCATTTCTCTGTTCTGTATGGGAATTCAGATTTCCTCTTACAGTAGAGACTCCTGACATTGGTTTCGGAAAACTCTGGTTTGACTTTTGGGGTGTATATCGTCTTCCAATATTACTTGGTGTTGGATAGGTACGATTTGTTAATGTGTTTGATCTTATGGGTGCGGGTTCGTTTGAACGAATGTTCTTGAATGCTGTGGGTTCGTTTGAATGAACGGTCTTGTGTGTTGTGGGTTTGGTGGTGCACTAGGATTCCAATTGAGTCTAGGCATCTGGTTTTGAAAAGGACGAAGTGAAAATTGATTTTGTGGGATGTGCTCTGGTTTTATTGGCGGTGAATAGTTGTGCTGTGTTCTCCCGAAGGAGCTCAGTTTAGGTGCTAAATATGGGTTAGCGTTTTCTGTTCCTCTGTACTGTGGTGTTTTCTGTCCGCTCCTCAACTGGTCCATATAGCTCTCGTGTGCACGGTCATTGTCATATGACCGGCAGATTCGATTGGCTTGACAGAGGTCGGTCACTTGTGCGTATCGCAAATACGAACGATACGGTTCCATTATACCTGCTTTAAAAGTATGCAAGCTAATAATTTCTTCAAGCTCTCAGAGTTTTAATACGAGTATTGCTCCCTGATAATTATTCGTGTACAAACTTGCACATTAAAGTCTTAATGATTCAAGTCTATCATGGTAATTTGGATATTGCTCGTTAAATTTCTGATATCAATTTGAGATTTCCTGAATTAAAAGGCGTTCGTCACGAACGTCTCCATACTTTCTCATTAATTTTTCTTTAAGCCTCTAATAGCTTGAGTTCGCATCCAGGTCTAATATACTGGTTGCGTCTCCTTTCAACTTTGACTTTACTACATTGTAAAGGAAGTCGTTAATAATAGCAGCATTTGGAACTGGGGATATTCTTCTGAAGTTATTAAGAAGGAATCACATCTCGCAATGAAATAATCTAAGCTGCAAGAAGAGCTTCCGTTAAACTCAGCCAGTAGCTGAATATGAGCATACTCAAATTTAGATAGTATCTCAGTTTCAGACATTCTGAATTTATAAAGACGGAGTAATTAGTTTAATAATAATAATAATAATAATAATAATAATAATAATAATAATAATAAAGCTAGTAAATTATTATTATTACTGTTTATGAGCTAAGTGTTAATTCAAGATGAACTTGTAAAAGCAGCGCATCTATTCGATCCCACTAAGTAGGGGAGTAGTGAGAGTTCTACCCCCCCCCCCCCCCCACACCACTACTCCCAATGCGAGCCGATAACTCCCGAACCCGTGGTCGGAGATTCACGAATGAGGTGTCGTTGGACTCGAGCTGACGGGGGCTTTGCTATGGACCACTCGTTATATTTTTTTAAAACATTTTGAAAATTCTTGTTTTTGAAAATAGACGATAGCTAAAAAACCAAACATGATAGAACGTTGTGCAATAGCTTAAACGAACGATCTTTATATCCTTTATTTTTTATAATAAAACTTTTTTATTTTTTATGTATTTTTGAAAAAAGTGTAATTTTGAAATTCTTATATTTTGGAAACTAAAGAGTTTACAAAACATTTTGTTTGACATAAATGAATGGCCCTGACCCTCTCTACCAGAAAAATAAATTTCAAGCCTCTAGGACTAAATCTGTGCAGTAGTGGGGTAAGGCCGGTTCTACCCATAATCGCGCGTGTGCTTGAATACGGCTATCTTGGAAAAAGTTGGTGGTGGGGGAGTACTAGGGTCGAGTGAGTGGTCGTTTAGATGGTATTTTTCCCGCTCTATTTGATGGTGAGATTATTTTTTACAATGGGTGGAATTGTAAACGCAATTTGAGGTAAATGTGCGTTTTTGACATTTTGGTGATATTTAATGAGCTTGTAAGGCTAGAACGATGTGTTGTTTAGGAACGGGGCGACGTCCTCTTGGCTAAGAATGTGTGTTGATTTTTTTTTTAATTTTGAAAATTCTTGTTTTATTGGATTGGCGCTATTTTGAAAACGGTGAATGTTGGAAAAAAGTTCGTTTGACGTTAATGAAAGGTGGGCATGCCCTCTAGGGTGGCAGAAAGTTTCAAAGGTGTAGGAGGAAAAAATGATAGCCTACTTTCTAGCGAACATTGGTGATCATTGGCGAACGAATGGTCGGATTTTAATAAATGAGGTGTCGTTGGACTCGAGCTGTCGTCCACTCGTTATATTTTTCAATTTTTTTTGAAAAATTTTGTTTTCGAAAGTAGGCGATAGTTTGAAAACCAAACATGATAGAATGTTATGCCATAGTTGAAACGAATGGTCCCTATGACCTTTATTTTCTTATAATAAAACTTTTTATATTTTGAGATTTTTTGAAAACACTTAAATTTTGAATGTTTACTATTTTGGAAACTAACACGTTGACAAATAAATTTGTTTGACATAAATGAAAGATCCCTACATTCTTGACCACGAAGATAAATGTCAAGTCTCTAGGACAAAAAAACTAGGCATTTTAAATATTTTTTTTACTTTTTTTTAAATAAAAGCGTGTTTATAGACAGAGAGCCGGTAGCGCTATGACTGAGCATGGTGAATACTGGAAATGGCTATTTCGACGGGGGCGATGTATGGCAAAACGAGGGGTTGATTTTCGATATTTTTTCCTATGACGAATTAATAAGGCGAATATTTTGAAATGTGACAAGCATGCTAAGATTTTTTACCCCTGAAGGGGATCTTTAACGTTTTAGTTAACAGTGATGAGCGAGATCGCTCTCTGAAACAACAGACGGTTGTAGGATACGACCAAGTGATTCTTAGACGTTGGCGATCTCGGTGACCGTGCCCGGAAGAAATGAATAGCTATTTTGGTGGGATGGCGGGGAAGCTTATGACGGTTGGTTTTGTGTTAAGTGTGCTAGGAATTTTTTTTACCCCTGAAGGGGATCTTTAACATGCTAGTAAACGGTAATTAGTGAGACTGTTGTCTGGCACAGTAAAGGGTTCTAGAATATGGAAACCTATAACATTTGCTCGACCAAGTCATGTGCATGTATGCAAAGAGCCAAAACGGTAAGGTCATTGGCCTGAAATGTAATCAACTAAATATTGAACTGGGTAAAGTCATGTGTGTTTTAGGGTGAAAGTATGTGGTTAACATGATCATGTATTGAGGATGGCCGCTTGCTAGTAATTATTATTACAGTAAAATGTTTAATATTAATAATAATAATAATAATACACACACACATGTTTTGAATGCTAACTCGCACACAGTCCAGCTCACTGGTGACTGAATATTGTACCTAGCCAGAGGACTCGTGAGAGCTGTTGCTGGTGCTGACGAGGCAGGAATGTCTACGTCAGCAGCAAGTGTGATATCAGTTTACTTGCCTCGTGGTGGCTAGCAGGTGAGCTGTTTAAGCAGAGACCGCCATTTTGGTTCTGAGACAGTAGGACTACCGATGTATAAGAGGTAGCCATTTTGGTTCCTTATTTAAAACATGAAACTAGTGTAAGGTACACGAATCTTATTCAGATTGAGGAATGTGAAGAGGCGTGGGAACACGTGCGAGAGAGAGACAGAGAACCATTCAAGGTCAAAACGCTCAGAAAATACAACTTTTTCTGTTGCTAGGCTAACCGATAAAGATTGCGTTAGTCATGCACTTGCCAATTTAGCACACGGACGTATTCAGTAGAGCTGTGGAAGAAAAAACCTTTTATTTTTTGGTAAGTACTTATGAATGATTATTTAAATAATGTCATGCTCATGAACCTTAAATTTGTAGTTATTGATTAGGTAATTATTGATTTTTAAATGTATTTATTTGCAGATAACCGGTATACCTTACATGTCTGAGATACAAGAAACCAGTTTACTTTTGAGCCCACTAGAAGGAAACAGCAATAAGCCACTGCAAGTGAAGGTGGGATTATTTTTTTAAACTTACTTGTTTCCTTTTTATGTTTCATATTTTACTTTATGAATTGCATGTACTAATCAGAATTTAGGTATTTATGACGGTTTATTTTATTTATTTTTAGAAACTTGGAAAGAAAAGCCTTAACCGCAGTAGCAGTCGCTGAAAACCCCAGACGCAGTAAAGTGCAACCATTGTTTCCAGGCAGTGAACTATTTAAAACTAAGGTAAGCCTAACATAAAATGCTATTCCATTTTACCACTACTGAAAACTCGTAGACAAAAAAATCATTACCTGTACATGACTAGGACGATGATTGCTTTCTTGATTAATGACTATGTATTGGCAACCGGTACAAGACCATATTGGTTGTTTACCGGGAAAGTACAAGGCCATATTGGATTTTGTAAAAAACAAAAATTTAATTTAACTGACATGTCGTTCCCTATAATAATAATAATAATAATAGTAATAATAATAATAATATAATATTAATAATAATATTAATAGCGTATGGCCTCGAATGCCGGGTGCAAGCTTTGTTATTTGACACACAGGGGGTAGCTTGCATGTCGAATTTAGTTGTTCCTTGACTATGAAAGTCAAGGAGGTTAGATGTTAGATATCTGATCTCTTTAAACTCTATAGCGCTTTCTAGCAGAAAAATGAGGAATTTTGTACGCTATGAAATCAACGAATATTCACAGGTTTAACATGATAATCTGAACAAAATGATATGACATTATTATTTTTCGTTTATGTATTGGTTAAAGGGGAATGTAAATGACTGCAGCTTTATAAAAAGAAAATAAGTACATGGGTTACTGTTAGTGACGACATACAGTTTATTATAATTCTTATGGTGTTTTGATATATTAATGCCAATTAACGTTAAAGTTTTATTTACAAGTATTGATTGATTGATTGATTGAGTGATTGGTTATTTTGTTTGCTTTTAGGTGTCGTCATGCGCCATTAACGTAATGATCAGACAGTGAACAAGCATACATTGTGCTTTAAAGTACTCTGTGCAACGTTAATAACTTACAATAAGAAAAAGTTTTATTGTAACACATGGCGTTAGTACCAAAAACAACAAGTGAGCAAGTTGGTTTACCAAGCGGGTTAAATTTAAAATCAGATCATGACCGTAAGTTAACATTTGAATCCTGGCCTGTAGGCTTTTTTGTCGACACATGAACTTGCAAAAGCCGTTTTTTTTACTTGAACCGAGAAGATGTGGAGCGCTGTGTGTTTTGTCGTATTGAACTTTCACACTGGGAAAAAGGGGATGATCCCTTTAGAGACCATTTGCGATGGTCTCCTTGTTGTCCTTACATGCTTGGAAAACAAGTGGGTAACATACCCGTGTATTCATTTTACCGAACCACAAGACCATTGGCCGCTACTTACGTTGCTGAATCACAAATAAATAATAATAATAATGATGTATTATCAGTCAACAACGGTAGTGTCGATATATGTGGTCCATATGCCATAGACAGTGCTGAATTGGCATGTGCTATTGAAAAATTGGGAGTTTGCAAGACTAAAGCACTATCACACCCAGAGTACAGCTCTGTTGAAAGACGTTTAGAATCTTATAAAATTGTTTGGCCATTAATATTAAAACACCTTACCAAACAGCTAAGTGAAGCTGGATTTTTTATACTGGTGAAGGGGATAAAACAATATGTTTTTATTGTGGATTTTCTTTAAAGGATTGGCAAATGACTGATGACCCTTTTGTGCAAAACGCTCGTTGGTTACCTAACTGTAAATACATGGTGTTGCTTAAAGGTCAGGAATTTGTGAACACTATTCGTAAAGAAAACGTGATTGCAGCACAAGACATAAAAGTGCCTTTAGAGTTAGAACATGCGGAGCAAATACATGAGGCTGAAAAAAAAAAGACTTGTCTCACGAACAGATACAAAAGTGTGACCAACAATTATGTAAAATTTGTTATCAAGATGAACTAGGTGTTGTATTTTTGCCTTGTGGACACATGATAGCCAGTGTCAAGTGTGCATTAGAACTCGCCACTTGTGCTATATGCAGAAAAGCTGTATCCGCTACAGTTAATGCATTTCTTGCATAAATAGTAAAATTTATCAGCCATGCATAGTGCAAAATCCCTAATTGCACAATATTATTAAAGCTGTTTTAGAGTGTAATAGATATGCTTCTCTTTTGTTTATAGACTACTACAATGAATGTTTTGAATGCTGTGGGTCAAGCATGTGGCTTAGAGACAAAGAAGCTCAGCGAATTGCCAACGCATATTCCATTCCGCATTATCAAGATTCGGAAATTGAAAACAGCATATGGTGATCGTGTACTTTGTGTATGTGGAAACTTTGAGACATTTCTGCCTACACGGTTTAATGATATGTTGGAGAGTGTTTTTGATGAAGTCAATAATGCTGTACAACCTGTACACTTAAATTATGAAGGTTTTAAAAACAATAGGTGCATGGTTCGTTTTAATTAAATAAAAAAAACAAATGTCAAATAATAATAATGGTAGATATAAATCATGACAATGGACTGAAAGAAAAAAATGCATAGAATAATAATGTTCTAGTGTTTAGTATTGTCCTAAAAATATTATCAAGAAACCAAAAAAAATGTATATAAAGTTTGTAAATAAATGAAAGTAGTTTATTGGCTGAGGAATAACCCACCCACCAAGGGAAGATGATTAAGAAAAGGAAGTGGGTTTCGGACTGGAGAAAAAGGATAGCGAAATAGGATGAGAGTTCCACAAAAGTTATAAATTTAGCTTTAAATACACTCAGAGACGGTTGCCACCGCAAATCCGCTCTCGGATACCTAAAGTGGGTAAAGGCTTGGTCCAAGCTGACGGGAAACACAGCTAGAACTTGGGCGGTTTGCTGGAGAGTGGCCTTAGTATATTCCCTCTCAAGCAGGCATAAGACTACTATGGGGAAGGGTGTTGGTCTGGAATGACTGAAAGTGACAGATTTATTGTATGTATTTTCTAAGAAATTCGTTTTTTCAAAGTAATTCGAAGAATGCCAATAATTTGAATCAAGTTTGGTATTTCCAGTTTTCGAAGTTATAAGCTTCCTGAACAGTGACCAAGTGCTTCCAAGAAGGATGGTGATAGAGGAATTATGCTTTTGAAAATAAATTTGGTAAATGAACCAGTAGTTGCATTTGGAAATGGCTAAGCTTTTAACCAGCCAGTAGCCGACTAAAAGTTTAGGCAAAGAGAAACACTTATCTTTTTGAAAACTGACCATAAGATTTTGGAGAGGATCTCCACAAGCAGGTAGCTGGCGTAGCGAGCTGTACTTGCCTTACCGGCCAGTTAGAATTAGCTTTTAAAGCTAAGAGAACTTTAACAAGATTACCACTAAGAATTTTTGCTCAAATGCAACAAGTGGTGGAAGCCCTATCAATAGGTTTAATGGCATTGAGTAGGGAGAGTCAAGGAAGACCGGATCTTGCCTAACCGTTGTGTTTTCGAAATTATGAATCCAAAAACAAATATTTAATTTATTTAGAAAGGCAAAAGAAGTTTATAACTTTAACAAACATATATTTTTCTGACAAATATGGATCATTAAATATTTTAACAATGGGGTCGCAGACCTCCTAACATTTAGAGATTGCTCCAGGCAAATAACAATTTATGAGGTATCAAACCTTATATATGTTCTAAAATCTTTATAAGATTTAAAAAAAGGACAAATGAAGTAATTAAAGTTTAAACATTAAATCGAGTACAAAGAGTGTACTTTAAGAAATTCTTGAGAGAATGTTCTAGAGAGAATAACAACTTCGAAAATAACAATAAGAAAACCATGAAGAATAAGATAGAAGTTCCTACAACTTCCTATATTTAAGCAAAATTACTTTATAACAATTATACAAAAGAGAGCCGGTCACTTACGGTGAAACCTGAAGAAAAAGGTCAAAAGGAAGGTTCTAGACATCCTATGTTTAAATAGGAATCACGAGCCAAATGGGGCAGTTTCCATTTCGTGAGACCTAGAAATAACTCACTCAAGAGTTGAAAGTATTGTTTTCCCTGATTACGGGGAAGAAACAATGTAAGTTTGAACCGTGTATAAAACACGTAGTTATACAGTAATTAATTAATGATAAACAAACAAAATGGAAGGGCACTTCGTAGAGTGACACCTTATAGAATAGTTACAATTTTATTGATATGGTTTGTTAGTAGAAGGTTGAGGAAAGATAATTGGGATTTAGGATCAATGTTCATGGCCTGATTTAATGTAAACGGACGATCGCGACGCGGTAGAAAAGTGGGACAAGCACTAGTTATCACTATAGTCTTTTAAATAGATGAAAAGTTCGCTGTAGAGGCACGAAAGTTTATGTAAAGAAAGTTATTGCAATGATGAAAATAACTGGTTGCACTAGGTAGGCGAGAGTCTATTTCTTGAGAAAGTTGGGAATTACAATTAAATGCGCCATAGAACATTCCAACGGTGGACGACAGTTTGCTATTGCAGTAATTTATAAGGAAGATTCCTCATTTTAAACAGTATTTTCACAAGTGAGTGAAAAATACCTGACGGCAAGACTCGCAGATAGAGTACAGGATCTGGAAGGTTCCAGAACGATCTTAATAGAAAAATGAGGCCAAAGATAATCCAGCGGAGGAACTTGCTTTGTAATTTATAGACAGCGGGTATTAGATAATATCCCACGTGGTGAGAAGATTTCTCATTTAGCAAGCATAAGAATTGCTGCTTTTCACCAAGATTGGTTTGATTAGACAAAAGCCCAACATGGAAAATCCCGCGAAGAATGATTACCGCCCCACAAGTAATCTCACGCTGTCTATAAAATAATCAATAAAAGCATGTAGATAAAATTGATGAAGATGAGGTAAAAACCTTAAGTCTATACTTATCTTGGTTGCATGTTGAAGGTGAAGTTCCCCTTGACAATATTTAATATGCCAACATGGCGTAGAAAGTAGAGTTTGCCTCTTGGTTTGAGGAGACTGGCTCGAGTTGAGCCTTAACTGAATCGACGGCCGGCGCACAAGTGAGACCCACTCAGCAGAGCACGGAGGGTCCAAGGAAGGGAAAGAGTGGGGGTAGGAGACAAAAGGAGAACATATAAACATAGCCAACATTACAACAAAAAATTGATCTTCTCTTGCTGAGCCGGTCTTCAAAGAGTTGATAACAGATGATACTAGCACAGCATGGTGAGTAAAAAAGTAGACGTAGTTCTCTTGCTCACGGAGAAAATAGCTGGCGATGGTAGCAAATCTGGTGGCCAGATGGATAAGTAAATCCTCTTGCACCAGGAAGAGTTGAGGAGCTTCAGAGATTCGCTGCGAGATGACGCTAGGTGGGTCATAGAAGATATATATCTAGAACAGATTCATAAAAGATATAAGAGACCTGATCAACAAAGAGAAAATAGAAGATCACTGTTGGTGTTTGACAAAGAGGAAGGAATGAACATGCAAAGAGCATTAAAAATTAGATTCTCACGTACCCTGTATTCAAAGAATACACCAACAATGTTGTTTTATTTTCTATAGAAGTCAGAATATTTAACATTGCAGAGTATACATGATTATGACAATAAAAAGCACACTTAATACAAGTCTTTGCCTTTACGATAGTGTGTTATAGTTTTAAAAACCAAGCTTGTTGTAGATCATTTTCTTCCACGGTGAACAATAGGCATGAAAGCGTTATTGTCTTGTTTTGGATCATTATCACTATCATAATCATAAGCAGCATGATCTATATCACTATTATTATAATGACTATAATTATCCTCAACATTATCCTCATCATTACTAAAACCAGCTAAATATTCCTGTTCCTCTTCCTGTTCCTGTTCCTCTTCCTCTTCCTCTTCCTTCACAGTGTCCTCATGAAGAATCTGCGTGGCTTTTGCTAATGTTAAGGGTTTCTTGAACATTGAATTATTTTCAATAGTAGTATTGATTTGTAACACTTGCTTTTTAATATTTTCATGATTTTCTGTTGACGGTAACAGTGTTTCATGCAGTACACTACATTTATGATCACTGACACTTAAAACTTCACTATTTTTACTTTTTAGCTCACTGCGACATTGTTTTGAACGTTGTTTTGAACAACGCCAAATAACAGTTCCATTTTTATTGGTTCGTTTCACAATATATGAATATCCTTTATAGAATGCATGAGGCTTACCATACCTAGTCACAGATACTTCCATATCAACTGTCAAGCATAGACTAAGCTCTAGTAAAGACAACTTGGTAATAAGAAAAATAGTTTAATGTGCGAGCATATATGGGTGCAAATGTGGGAGCAAAATAGTGGGAGCAAAAAGTGGGAGCAAAAATCGGGAGCAAAAAGTGGGAGCAAAATGTGGGAGCAAAAAAGGGGAACAAAAAAAAAGTTGGGGCAAGTATGGGAGCAAATGTGAAAGCAAAAGTGGGAGCAAGTATGGGAGCATATGTGAAAGCAAAAGTGGGAGCAAAAAAGTGAGAGAAAAATGTGGGAGCAAAAAGTGTAAGCAAAAGTGGGAGCAAATATGAGAGCAAAACAGTTGGAGCAAGTATGGGAGCAAATGTGAAAGCAAAAGTGGGAGCAAAAAGAGACAGAAAAAAGTGGGAGCAAAAATGTAAGCAAAAGTGGGAGCAAATATGAGAGCAAAAAAAGTGCGAGCAAATATGGGAGCAAAAAGTGGGAGCAAAAAGCGGGATCCAAAAAAGTAGGAGCAAGTATGAGAGCAAATGTGAAAGCAAAAGTGGGAGCAAGTATGGGAGCATATGTGAAAGCAAGAGTGGGAGCAAAAAGTGAGAGAAAAAAAGTGAGAGCAAAAAGTGTAAGCAAAAGTGCGAGCAAATATGGGAGCAAAAAAAAGTTAGAGCGAATATGGGATCAAAACGTGGGAGCAAAAAGTGTAAGCAAAAGTGGGAGCAAACAAGTGTGAGCAAATATGGGAGCACAAAGTGGGAGCAAATGTGAAAGCAAAAGTGGGAGCAAACATTGAGAGCAAAAAGAGCGAGCAAAAGTGAGTGCACAAAGTGGGAGCAAAATGTGTGAGTAAAACGTGGGGGCAAATGTGGTGGTTTAGTAAAACAATCTCCCCTAACCTAACCTAACCTAACTTCACCTAACCTAACTTCACCTAACCTAACCTTCCAACTCTCAGATCAAAAATTAAATTCTGGCCATAGTCGAGTTGGAACCCAAAACCTCTGGGATAACACCCAAGTATACTAGCCACTACACCGCGAGATGGGCAAATTATCATGCAACACAACACAAAAATAAAAGATTCCTGTAGTGTAACTCATTGGCTGACAACCATAGTTGAGAATTCAATCCCAAGACCCCAGGACTTTTGTTTTGAACATTATCAGAAATATTATTCCATTTACATATTGCTGTTGCTTATAGTTATAAGAGTTGGCATTAATATGGGAGCAAAAGTGAAAGCAAAAAGTGGGTACAAGCATGGCTGGTTGTTGAGACTTTCATATCAACTAATACACATAAATTAAATTTTAGTAAAGTGACTTGGCTAATAATAATAATAATAATGACAATTTAAAAAAATTCAAGGGGACTGATATTTTTCAGGGTGTAATTTCCAAAGTACTGTCAAGAATAATAATTACATGAACAGATTCCAAGAACTCTAGAGTGCTTTTAAGGTTAATGATTGGCTAGGAGTGAGATAGAGCTAGCTAACTTAAGTTAACCTCAGCTCACTAAACCTAACCTTGTCACATAGCATGTTCTACAAGTATAGACTTGCTTTGAGACTGGCTATGACGTCACAGATGAATGGCGGTGGGAGGCTGGACATGACTTTTTATTACACAAAAACATTTTCCTTTTTAAATTTAACCAACTTGCTCACTTGTTGTATTTGGTACTAACGCCATGTGTTACAATAAAACTTTTTCTTATTGTAAGTAATTAACGTTGTACAGAGTACTTTAAAGCACAATGTATGCTTGTTCACTGTCTGTTTATTACGTTAATGGCGCATAACGACACCTAAAAGCAAACTAAATAACCAATCACTCAATCAATCAATCAATACTTGTAAATAAAACTTTAACGTTAATTGCCATTAATATATCAAAACACCATAAAAATTATAATAAACTGTATGTCGGCACTAACAGTAACCCATGTACTTATTTTCTTTTTATAAAGCTGCAGTCATTTACATTCCCCTTTAAACAATACATAAACAAAAAATAATAATAATAATGTCATGACATTTTGTTCAGATTATCATGTTCAAACCTGTGAATATTCGTTGAGTTCATAGGGTGCAAAGTTCCTCATTTTTCTACTAGAAAGCGCTATAGAGTTTAAAGAGATCAGATATCTAACATCTAACCTCCTTGACTTTCATAGTCAAGGATCAACTAAATTCGACATGCAAGCTGCCCTCTGTGTGTCAAATAACAAAGCTTGCACCCGTCACCTGAGGCCATACGCTATTAATATTATTATTAATATTATATTATTATTATTATTATTATTATTATTATTATAGGGAACGACATGTCAGTTAAATTAAAATTTTTGTTTTTTACAAAATCCAATATGGCCTTGTACTTTCCCGGTAAACAACCAATATGGTCTTGTACCGGTTGCCAATACATATTCATTAATCAAGAAAGCAATCATCGTCCTAGTCATGTACAGGTAATGATTTTTTTGTCTACGAGTTTTCAGTAGTGGTAAAATGGAATAGCATTTTATGTTAGGCTTACCTGAGTTTTAAATAGTTCACTGCCTGGAAACAATGGTTGCACTTTACTGCGTCTGGGGTTTTCAGCGACTGCTACTGCGGTTAAGGCTTTTCTTTCCAAGTTTCTAAAAATAAATAAAATAAACCGTCATAAATACCTAAATTCTGATTAGTACATGCAATTCATAAAGTAAAATATGAAACATAAAAAGGAAACAAGTAAGTTTAAAAAAATAATCCCACCTTCACTTGCAGTGGCTTATTGCTGTTTCCTTCTAGTGGGCTCAAAAGTAAACTGGTTTCTTGTATCTCAGACATGTAAGGTATACCGGTTATCTGCAAATAAATACATTTAAAAATCAATAATTACCTAATCAATAACTACAAATTTAAGGTGCATTAGCATGACATTATTAAAATAATCATTCATAGGTACTTACCAAAAAATAAAAGGATTTTTATTCCACAGCTCTACTGTATACGTCCGTGTGCTAAATTGGCAAGTGCATGACTAACGCAATCGTTATCAGTTAGCCTAGCAACAGAAAAAGTTTTATTTTCTCAGCGTTTTGACCTTGAACGGTTCTCAGTCTCTCTCTCGCACGTGTTCCCACGCCTCTTCACATTCCTCAATCTGAATAAGATTCGTGTACCTTATACTAGTTTCATGTTTTTAATAAGGAACCAAAATGGCTACCTCTTATACATCGGTAGTCCTACTGTCTCAGAACCAAAATGGCGGTCTCTGCTTAAACAGCACACCGGCTAGCCACCACGAGGCAAGGAAACTGATATCACACTTCCGGCTGACGTAGACATTCTTGCCTCGTCAGCACCAGCAACAGCTCTCACGAGTCCTCTGGCTAGGTACAATATTCAGTCACCAGTGAGCTGGACTGTCTGCGTGTTAGCATTCAAAACATGTGTGTGTGTCTTATTATTATTATTATTATTATTAATAATATTAAACATTTTACTGTAATAATAATTACTAGCAAGCGGCCATCCTCAATACATGATCATGTTAACCACATACTTTCACCCTAAAACACACATGACTTTACCCAGTTCAATATTTAGTTGATTACATTTCAGGCCAATGATCTTAGCGTTTTGGCTCTTTGAATACATGCACATGACTTGGTCGAGCAAATGTTATAGGTTTCCATATTCTAAAACCATTTACTGTGCCAGACAGCAATCTCACTTATTACCGTTTACTAGCATGTTAAAGATCCCCTTCAGGGGTAAAAAATTCCTAGCACACTTAACACATTTCAAATATTCACCTCTATTCGTCATAGGAAATATCACAAAACCAACCGTCATAAGCTTCCCCGCCATCCCACCAAAATGGCTATTCATTTCTTCCGGGCACGGTCACCGAGGTCGCCAACGTCTAAGAATCACTTGGTCATATCCTACACCCGTCTGTTTTGTCAGAGAGCGATCTCGCTCATCACTGTTAACTAAAACGTTAAAGATCCCCTTCAGGGGTAAAAATCTTAGCATGCTTGTCACATTTCAAAATATTCGCCTTCATTAATTCGTCATAGGAAAAAATATCGAAAATCAACCCCTCGTTTTGCCATACATCTCCTCCGTCGAAATAGCCATTTCCAGTATTCACCATGCTCAGTCATAGCCTCGTTGTAACATACGTCAAGCGCTACCGGCTCTCTGTCTACAAACACGCTTTTATTAAAAAAAAAAAAAAATGCCTAGTTTTTTGTCCTAGAGACTTGACATTTATTTTCGTGGTCAAAGAGGTAGGGATCTTTCATTTATGTCAAACAAACTTATTTGTCAACGTGTTAGTTTCCAAAATAGTAAGCATATAAAATTTAAGTGTTTTCAAAAAATCTCAAAATACAAAAAGTTTTATTATAAAAAAATAAAGGTCATAGGGACCATTCGTTTCAACTATGGCATAACATTCTATCATGTTTGGTTTTCAATCTATCGCCTACTTTCGAAAACAAAATTTTTCAAACAAAAATTGAAAAATATAACGAGTGATCTATAGGAAAGAGGACGTCAGCTCGAGTCCAACGACACCTCATTTATTAAAATCCGACCATCCGTTCGCCAATGATCACCAATGTTCGCTAGAAAGTAGGCTATCATTTTCTTTCCTCCTACACCTTTGAAACTTGCTGCCACCCTAGAGGGCATGCCCACCTTTCATTAACGTCAAACAAACTTTTTTCCAACATTCACCGTTTTCAAAATAGCGCAAAAAAAAAGAATTTTCAAAATATAAAAAAATCAACACACATTCTTAGCCAAGAGGACGTCACCCCGTTCCTAAACAACACATCGCTCTAGCCTTACAAGCTCATTAAATATCACCAAAATGTCAAAAATGCACATTTACCTCAAATTGCGTTTACAAATTCCACCCATTGTAAAAAATAACCTCACCATCAAATAGAGCGGAAAAAATACCATCTAAACGACCCCTCACTCGACCCTAGTCCTCCCCCACCACCAACTTTTTCCAAGATAGCCATACGTATTCAAGCACACGCGCGATTATGGGTAGAACTGGCCTTACCCCACTACTGCACAGTTTTTGTTCTAGAGGCTTGAAATTTATTTTGCGAGTAGAGGGAGTCAGGGCCATTCATTTATGTGAAACAAAATTTTTTGTAAACTCTTTAGTTTCCAAAATATAAGAATTTCAAAATTACACTTTTTTCAAAAATACATAAAATATTAAAAAGTTTTATTATAAAAAATAAAGGACATAAAGATCGTTCGTTTAAGCTGTTGCACAACGTTCTATCATGTTTGTTTTTTTAACTATCGTCTATTTTCAAAAACTAAAATTTTCAATTAAAAAAAAAATATAACGAGTGGTTCATAGAAAAGCCCCCGTCAGCTCGAGTCCAACGACACCTCATTCGTGAATCTCCGACCAAGGGTTCGGGAGTTATCGGCTCGCATTTGGAGTAGTGGGGGGGGGGGGGGGCAGAACTCTCACTACTCCCCTACTCCACTAATTACACTTTCATGTGAAATGCAAATGATTTTATTATTACCTTAGTAACTACGTATTAATTCAAATGAAATTTTTAAAAGCAGCGCATCACTCGATCCCACTAATTAAGCTTTCATTTGAAATGCCACTTTCTTTATTTTGATCTAATATCTACGTAATAAATTGTTTTAGGGATTTTTAAAAATAAATCAAGGTACCCTAGTGCCTGATGTCTAATGGAAATTATTTAGGGTCGTTTTTACTTTATCTTTGATTCTAATCTGATTTGTTTAATTCTCGGTCAAACAAGCCTCTTGTATCGGCTCTCTACCCTGCACATAAATCACTTGCTAGTTATTAATTTGTTGCACACTTACAGGCATGAAAGGATGATCTGCGTTGACAGCATCCTCACGTTCCTGGTGGCGGTCTGCTGGTCCAGTCTTCTCTCGAGGTGTACAGCTCATGTGCGGATCGGCAGTCGGGTCTGCTGGCGGTCGAAAGGCCCCTTTGAAGTTTGGCAGCAGAACTGCAAAGCGGAAGGCTTCTCCTAGGGTTGTCGTTCCTCCAACAGTTCCTTCTTGGTCTTCTGGCTAGGATGACTCTGCTCGATCCGGGACGGGCCCCCACTTATATTTTAGCAGCGTATCTGACTTTGCAGATGTATACTTGCTAAGGTCACGGTTTCATTACCGCGTGCTGTCTGTTACGAAGAGAAGAAATTGACTAGTTGCAGTTTTAATAACTTACTTTTATTAAGTACTGAAGAATGAGTCTAAACAGTGTGGACTCAGACAGATGTCATTGTCTGAGTTCGATTCCAGATCACGCCTGCCTCAGACGGACAGAGTAGCGTAGTTGAGATCAGTCTGATGAGTGAAGCCCAGAGCCTTGTTTTCAGGCGAGGTCAATGTATTTGACACCACCAGACTTGTTATTGAAAGCTATAACTCAAGCCCTCGTGACTCTGGAATATTCCTCTCGTTGTATCACAGAGCCCACACTTACACAATGCACATGACACACATATCCTGTGTGTCGATGATTTAGTAATACAGTACAATGAAATATCCTTCTAAAAGCTATAAGCTTGCCTGCCAGCAATTACATCAAGGCTGTCAGGTAAGTTACCCGGGGTTTCAGGTGACGTGCCGACATGGCAACGTAACTCCAGTAGCTACAGAAAGAGGCAAATTTGCCAAAAGTTTGATAAGGGTATAAAAGTTAGGGAAAAAACCTTTGTCAATTGCTTCAAGGGCACTTGTTGCTGTTCATGGTTCGTTCATAAGAGTGAAGGCACTGGAGAGTAATAAGAGGTTATGTTGTTACACATAAGACCAGAGCAAACTGATTGTCACACTGTTTACATCGCTCTACCTTCGCCTTGCTCTGCATCGTTGCCATACGTCACTTAGTAACAATAGTACACGATTATATTGGTTTTTAATGTTTTAATTCATAAACAAATAATATATGTGACAACAATTTTGGGGGGAGGGGGTGCCGGCCCCCCCTGGTCCCCCCTTATATACGTCCCTGGTCAGAGAGACTATAGAAGTAAATCGATGAATGCAATTATCGAGCCTTAATGCATATCGATGTATCTATCTCTCTTCTTAACCTATTTCTTCATGTAAAATATAGGCTTATGAGATTATATTTTGTCCATGTGTGTGCATGTGCTCATATGTGTGTCACCCTAATAAATTTGATTGGATAGAGTGATCTTAAAGAAGCTTTATGAGAACTTACTACCCCGTCCGAATCCGACCGTGTATTTTAAATGTCAATAAGTGTCCCCTATCCAACTTGGTGGACAAACAATTATTTTACCAGTATGCAATATCCCCGAAACTGTTGAAGCAATTCACCTGAAATTTCGTATGGAGATAAAAGACTACAAGGTAAGTCGACATATATGATTCAATAACCTGAGAAGCGCCAAACCAACATGGCGACCACAGAGATTTCAAATAATTCAATGGGCCTTTCTGCCGATTTAATCATCCGAGTGGAGTGAATCTTGGCATAGTAAATATTTATTTAGGGCGTACAATGAAACATTTCTAAGATACGAACTTTCCTAGCTCGTCATGGAGTGATCCGATACCAGTGAATCTTATTTATTTGGTAGATTTATTTCTGGTCTGAGAGCTGGAATGGGGTATAGGGACACAGCTAGAGCCGGGCAAATTTGCTGTATTTCCGATCGGGATCGTAAGTTTCCGCATGTCCAGTATCGTCCCCCACCAAGTGCACTCAATGCCAGGTCATTCCGCTGAATGAGAATCTAACGTCTCGGTAATACCTGTACTGATTGGGAACCTTAAGTCTCGATAATACCGGAACTCCTTTTTTCTCGGTGTTATCGATATTATTTATTTAAGGGTAAAAGCAGACTCACTCAAGCCGCTGCACGTGTCACTCAAACCGCTGCACGTGTAAAGTCAAAGCCTTCCGTAATAACTCCGGAACCACTATTATGATAATTATTAATGGACTAGCTGAAGTACCCGTGCTTCGCTACTGGTCATAAATAAATTGAAATGTGAAGGTGACAGTTAAAACAGGGGATAGGCGAGGTGCTGAGCGGTTTTACTCGCTAACAGTTGGAGATACATGAAAAATGATAAGGACCATTCGGATAGAAATTTAGATTTCAAACCTAGCATATGCCATCAAAAGTTTGCTATTTCTTAGCGTTTTCTTTTTATTTGAAATTGAAATATGAAAGTTTGAAACCAAAGAGTGTAGTGACGTTACTAAAATGGTCTCCATTTTTAGCCTACTTTTCACATTTTGCAAAAATGAGGAAAAAGTAGACTTATGAGATCGATCCGGGAAAATGTGTGTCTGTCTGTCTGTCTGTCTGGCTGTGTGTGTCCCCCCCCTATCAACTCCTAAACGGCTGCAGCAATCAAAACCAAATTTAGTATGAGTAAAGATGTGCACCGGAATATCTCACGTCCATATTTGAAAATGATGTCAGTGCTACCAACTGCTGAAGAAAAACACTAGAAATTTGAGCTCCATGTTGGATATCAAGCAAGGTATGCATGGGAGCTATTCCAAAATTGGCACTCATGTAGATAATACTATTTCAGTTTAATTTCCAGGAGGCCAACCATGACGGTGTTGCCAAAATAATTTTAAGCCTTCTGTTAGGTCCAATGTTTAAATGCATATAACTTCTACACTATCAATTGGATTTCAACCAAATTTTGTATGTAATATCTGTACATTAACAGATATGGCTGAGCGTATTCTTAAGAGCCACCAGGGCTGCCAACTGTTAATAATTGCTCTCTCTCTCTATTATCAAAATACCAATATATCAGAAAGTATGCAAGCCAACAGCATTAAACTATGCTCACGTATATTCTGACATTTTAGATTAATTTGGAGTAACTTATATACGTCAGTTCTACCAACATGATTATAAGCGTGCTGATAGTAACAATTTTTAAATACATGTAACTTCTATACTAACAGCTGGATTTCAACCAAATTTCGTATATGCTATGTGTACCATAACAGATATGACTTTAAGTATTGTTAAGAGCAATCAGGGCTGCCAACTGTTAATAAATGCTGTCTATATTTTTTACCCTAATATCGATATATCAGAAAGTATGCAAGCCAACAGCTCTATACTTTGAACACGTATAGCACCTGACATTCTAGATTAATTTGGAGTAATTAATACAAGGCAGTGCTGCCAACATGATTCTATGCCTGCTGATATGTCCAATTTTAAAATACATGTAACTTCTATACTAACAAATGGATTTCATCCAAAATTGGCACAACAAGATATCATAATATTTGAGATTATTTCTGACCAGCACACGCATGGTATCGTTGGCAACATGCTTTTACGCGTGCTGATAGATCCAGTGTCTAACTGCATGTAACGTCCATTGGACTTCAACCAAATTTTGTATTCTGTACCTTAAGAGATGGAACTAAGAATATAATCAGTCACCAGGGCTGCCAACTGTAGTGCTCTATTAGGCTACATTATACCAGGTATATTTTGAACTAATTTGATATTTCGATATTACCAACTTAATTTTGTCATTATTCTAGATAGGTTCATATACTGTAGAATAATCATTGGCATGAAAAGTAGGCTGTATAGATCTTCACGGAACTTCTTGTTAAATAGTGATATCAAACTAAGTACAAAAGGAGCCTGGTCATGGCTTCTAATGATTACTATGAGAATTAATGGTGACGTCAGTTACCTGTAGGTTTACTACGGTACTGTATCTGTTGAGGGCAGTGAAGTAGATAATGTTCTGTACAAATCATTTACTCTTATAATCACCTTTTTGACGTATTGAGTGTACAGGGAGCAGAACCCAACGTCTTAAGTAGAAAAGAGGACGTGTTGATGGCGTGGTTAATCATTTTAGGTTACTGTTTCATTTTGGTTGCTACAAATTATTCTGGTTCTGTTAGTCTTAGTCAAGTCTTTTCACAGTTTTTGTAATACAAAAGATAGCCGGTACAGTTTAACACTGTTAACAATTAAAACAATGCTGCATACAATCATTGGATTAATAAAACATAATCGTCACCATATCAGTAGTGGAACACACCTTAACAGAGAGTATAACACTGCAAGCTGGCCCCGTGGTGTTGGGGTAGCGCGCCTAACTCTCACCCGGAGGCCCCGGGTTCGATTCCAGGCTCCGTCAGGGATTTTAGAAACTGACGTGAGGGCTGGAAAGGGGTGTACTCAGCCTCGTGAGGACAATTGAGTAGCTGTCTGACGGTGAGGCAGCGCCCCGATCACGAAAACCAAGATTAACGGCTGAGGGAACCTGATGCGCTGATCACGCGTCACCCCGATATCTGTAGGCCAAATGGCTGGGCAGCGGTCGCTTGGTAAGCCTAGGCCCTCATGGGCTGTAGTGCCAGGGGTTATTTTTTTTTTCATCATCTTCATTTCCCCTTTTCCAGTTGACACTGGGTTGGGGCAAATATGGTTCCTCTCCACTTTGTCCTGTCGTTCTACCATTCCTCTTCCGACACAGTGTTCCAATCCAGATTCCGTTTTCTAATACTATTCTCCACCGAATCCATCTAACGCATTCTTGGTCATCCTCGTCCTCCCTTCCCTGTTATCCGTCCTTCCAGTGCTCGTCTTGGTAGCCTTACTTCATTCATCCGTTTGACATGTCCAAACCATCTCAATCTGTTTTGCTCCAGTTTGTAATTTAGTTTCTGTACTCCCAGTTCTTTCCGTATATCTTCATTTCTCACTCTGTCCCTCCTCGTTTTCTGAACCATACTTCTCAGGAATCTCATCTCAGCTGCTTGTACTCTGCTCTCATCCCTCTTAGTAATTGTCCAAGTTTCTGCTGCATATGTCATTATAGGAACATAATATGCTTTGTACATAACTTCTTTAGCATTAATTGGAATATCCTTGTTCCATACTAGTCCCCGTACCTGTTGGTAAAAAGCACTCCCGAGTTGTATTCTTCTGCTAATTTCCAAATCTATTTGTGGAAGACTGACATATCTTTGTGTGTGTGGAAATTTGTATATATTGTATAAAATTTGATATTTGTATACAAGTTCTTTGGAGTTGAAATAAGATGGGGTTAGGTTAACAAACTGTGTGTTTCCCTGTGCTCCTTTTCAATCATTCTCCACATTATGGTGCCGAAAACTCGTACGAACCAAGTGACCTGTGTATTTACTAGTGTTAGTGAACAGTGCTAATGCTTCTTTGTCGCCTTCTACACTACGGAAGGACACTCGGCGTCGAGAACATTATACACTACCGAGAAGACATCACGTCAATTTACAGCACGCCACGCTATCAACGACAAGACGCTACAAGAGTTCTCACTGCCAACTAATCCACTTCAGATAAGTCAAACCATCACAAATTGACATCTTTTTATTATAGTAATGCATGCTGTTCATCAGCTGGAACATACTTTTGAAACCTACAGATAGGATAATTTCATTAAATGCTATCCCAGAAGTGACGCATCTGCCATCTATCGGAGCAAGAGAGAACTGCGTATTGTAAACAATTAGGCACGCACCCTGCTCTCTCGATTTTCCAATGAGAAAAAGACAACACTAGTCCTCGCCCAACGCCACCAGAAATATCTTTCATCTCAGGAAATTCCGGTACGAATGATTATTACCTGCATGAGACCTACTTGAATTACTTCAAGAAATACCAATAATTGTATAGTGCGTTACTGACACATAACTAGTAGCGCGATCTATCTGCAACCATTGGAACTGCATGCACATCTGCACAGCGCATGCGCACCTTTCAGTTACTTCCCGAACTATAAAATTGTCGCGTTCTACTACTCCACTAGTGCATTCTGTTAGCCAACTGTGGAGTCTTCACTAAACATGCACTCTGCAAAGAGACTAAACTCAGACTGTTCTCTCCGGTGGCAATAAATGTAAAGATGTTGTTTCAAGAAACGTGGACTAGAGGTATATCATGGCACGAGACTTTACCTTCTGACATTGGGCACGAGCGGTTAGTTTGGTGTTCGAATCTTCAATACGTGTCGGACATTCACACCCCACGATGGATAGGTGCTCTCAAGAAAGATTTGGACAAATATTCTCTACACATATACTGTGACGCTTACGAACGGGCATATGGTGCTGCTGTTTACCTTCGATCTCACGCTCACGATACCACTACCATTCAGTTAGTATGTAGCAAAGCTAGACTGGCTCCTATAAAGAAGGTCACGCTGCCACGTTTGGAATTACTCGCTGCACTCTCGGGCACAAGACTTCTTCGTTACTTCTGCCGTGCTACATCCTGTGACATCCGGAAAGCAACGCAGTGGACAGATTCGCAACACTCTAGGCTGGATACAAAACGACCCGAACGGCTGGAAAACTTTCATCTGCAATCGTGTTACAGAAATCACCGGCTGCACTTCACCATCACAATGGTTTCATTGTCCAGGAACGGATAACCCTGCAGATCTTTTATCACGAAGACTACTTGCACCAGATCTAATATCAGCAGATATTTGGTGGCACGGGCTGGCCTGGTTGGGGGATCCTCCAAGAAGTTGGCCCCCCAAATACAGCACCGAACATCTAAAACTTCCAGAGGATAAGAAGAAATCCTGTCAAACCCTTGTCGTTACCACCCATGAAGCACTCTGGGACTTCGCAAGATTCAGCTCCTACAACAAACTTCTTCGCGTAAACGCATGGGTTCTTCGCTTCGTACTGCCCCCGAAAATTGAATTATTCAGGGACAAAATGAGAGTATTTTCCGTCCCCATGATAAAATTTAACCAGCAAATATAAATTCTGGAAGTGTGACACAGGAGGGTAGTGTTACAAGCTCGAGGCCGTGGGAGTGCCCGATCACGTGATATATTGCACAATAGACGCTTCTAGAAGGCTAAAATTGGCATAGCAACAGTGAGTTTGGAAATTAATATTATAAATATTGTTATAAATTATGCTATTGGATCCCAGCCCAGAGTCAATGAGAAGAGGTCTTATTGAAGACGGGATCAACTTAAACTACATAATTTGGTGTAATTATGCATTTAGGCCCTTAGAAGAAGATTTTCATATTTGGTAATGAAGAGAATATTAAAATAAATTATGTCTGATACTTTAAAAACCGCAGACCGGTTAATCTACGCAGTAATAAGCATTAGTAATCCACGCGCTAAAATTATGGTGGGAGATTGATATGGCCGCCAAAATTTCGACTTGGAGGGGGAGATCCAAGGACCGAAGTTCTTATTCCAGCAGTCTGTGAAGAGTGAGGAAGTGTTTTTACTGGGTTAACGGAGATCCCAAAGCTTTGTCCGAGTGCGACGACTGTCGACTTGTGGAAACGCGAGGATAGCTAGGTAGAACGTAGGAGATTACCACACTTCCATTTTATGTGAAGTTGTGAGGAACATTGAAATTAGTATATCTCTTATATAATTGAGATTTGAGTTTAACTAAGTGAATATATATAAAGAACAGGTCGAATACTACATTCTGTTGAAAGTCGAGCGTTCTAAAATTTACCGTTTCGACAGTATAAGCCTGTTAAGACAGATTTTCAAATGTGTTGGAAATAAAGCTGAATATCATTTTAGATTGCAACGTGAAGTTGGCGAACGCAGTTCAAGTGAACAGTAGCGGAGAACTTTTAACATTGGCGCAGCAAATAAACATTATCACAATGACTATCATTATTCGTCAAGTGGTTTCATTCAATATAAGTAACATTGTTGATATGATGAACTAAATAGTCATGCGCCAGAGACATATTCGATAACAGAAGTTAAGATACAACGATGGAACATCGTTAGACGACGTATTCTTGAATATAGACGTAGTGTACTGTCCATATTGTACATTTTCGTCAGGCTACGAACACTAATGTAACATCAATTAGCAATAGATATATTTCATTCACCATCTATATGAATATTTCTATAAATTATATTCCAATGATGAGGCTGATACATATTTGCGACGGAGAATGAAGATTCTACAGAAGAGATTTGTCAAGATGCTAGGGGTAGCCCAGCAACCACAGAATAATTTGCCAGAAGGATTTCGTTCGAGCCCAGGCGAATGTTGGTGAATTCCGGAGAGAGAACGTTTTTCCTATCTCTGAGGTCGCAGATCCGAGGTTCGAATGCAGATCCATCTCAGTATCTTGAACTGAGGAAACATCTAAAGTATTGTGTGAATACTTACATTGATCTTCAAGTTTTCGTCCAAATAAGGTAGCAGTGTCTCTTATTTATAGTATAGAGCTTGATTAGTGACATCCTGAACCAACGATCTTACTCCAAATTTTCACATCTCATGTATTTCAGTATTCTCATGTATTTTACACTTCAGATGTGTGCTAAGATTTTTATGCATCAAGGTTATTTAGGAGATGATTGTCCTTCATCTATTTTTCAATTTTATTCTACGGATCAGTTGTGGAACTGACATTAAAATTTTATTTGAGGAATCATATTGCCTCATAGAAGACTAGTCGTTTCGACTCTCGAATTTTAATCATTTGTTTTAAACCAAGTATCCTGATATTGTGTCATAGCTTCAAATTAAATTCTTTTTAAATTTCATTTGAGCACTTTAATGTAACAACATTAATATTCAAGAACAGAAGAAACATCGCATGATATTGTTATATCATTATTGTACATAAACTGTCGACGATCTAGGAAATACTAGTCGTTTGATAAGACCGAAGTCTTAACCCCTATAAACTTTCTTTGTGTCGAGTGGAAAAACATTACGACATTTACAAACCTTTTTATTATTTGTAAAGCTGAGAGCTTTGTTTATTTAATATGTTAGAGGAAATACCTTTTGATAGAAGATTATTCAAATCTTTGGCTAGGAATTCAGAGCTAGTTTATCTCGGTCAAGATTGAATTCTATTTGACACTATAAATAGCATGTGTGTTATTTTACACTATTTGTGTAACATCACATCATTATGTCGACCTGATATTACAACGATAAACAATTTAAAGCTTGATCAGTGAAGTGAGACAGGAGTATTATTTTTATTACATGTATTTGCGTTTGTGGAGTAATTTTTAGGAGGTCAATCACGACAGCCTAATATCGTTCATTACGATTGGAAGTTTCGTTTGAAGAACTTAAGCATGTATAATTGTAGATCAGTAGTCATGTGAATTGATACAGAGGGTCATGCCTTTATTTGAGGAAAGTTCCTACCGAAGAAATGTAAATAACAATTAATGCATTTTGGTTATTGTTTAACATAGTGGATGATATTTGTTTATGCCATATATACTGTTATATGAGGATTTGTATAGCTATGAAGTGCTCATGCGAAGGAAGTTCCGCATTTTAAGGGAAGTCAAAGTATTGTTGTTCTTTAATAAGAAGGCATGGATCATGATAAGAGTCGTTGTATACAAGTAGTCCAGTTCATGTGAAATAACGTTTTAGCTGTTTTGACAGAAGGGTTTTTAGCAGAAATACAACTAGAGAACGATTGTCTACTCATGTCAATGATACAATTATTATATTTTATTAAACCCAAGTTATGTAATTACGTACAGTTAACCTTAGTCAGTCGACTGTATTAGACCGACAATGTAATGAAACCTATATAAGACGATGTGTAAGCAGCATATGTAAACTACGGAGTGATAGAGAATATTTATGTGGAAAAACAGTGTATATAAGGAATTGAGAGTTGTATTGTAACCTAGAAGCCAGAATCTCGAAAGTAACGTGTTATCAACACTAAATAGTGTCTACTATTATGAACTAATTACTTGTAAATATTTCTCGGAAATGATTTAATTAGTTAAATCATTTTGGTAGGATTTATTAATCGATTGTTTTGGAATTGCGTGTGTTTTGTGAGCAGATGTTTTGTATGAATGATTGTCCACTGTTAAGAGTAATTGTTGAACCGGATTGGT
This sequence comes from Meconema thalassinum, assembly GCA_946902985.2. Taxonomy (NCBI): domain Eukaryota; kingdom Metazoa; phylum Arthropoda; class Insecta; order Orthoptera; family Tettigoniidae; genus Meconema; species Meconema thalassinum. The sequence goes on from OX336389.2 coordinate 447,351,281, forward strand.
CTAGAACAATTTCGGGGTGCGAATGGAAAGAGTATATAAAATTTTCAGAATGATTGTTAAAGGACCATAGAAGTTTTGAGCATTTTTGTAAGATCTGAATGTTAATTTTACGTGTATTTTAAACGCACACAAAGCAGTCTCAATGCGGGCTAGCCAGAATGATTAACCGCTAGGATTGGAGAGCGGTGTGACATAATATGAGCAGGTGAAGATTCACAGCCTTGTATAAAATGTAAAAGTTCTGAATGCAGCGTGGTGCTGGCGTTTCGTTGATGAAACAGGCCAGTGCACGTGCGTTTTCCAGACGCGTGCTAGTGAAGGTAACCCGTTCTCAGGAATGCCACGAATGTAAGAGCCTTCCTTAAACGTTTTTCTTTTTTACTTAGTGTAGGCCTAAACAAGCAAAGACTTTTATGCTTATATTTTTGCATGGCATTGTAGTAAGATATGTAGTAGAAAGGAAGTTTGTATGATGGTGTGGTTTTCTTTGGTAATTAGATTAGTTTATTGTTATTTTGTTTATTTAGGTTAGTTTACCATTGTTATTAAATTTATTTAGTTCGTTATCTGTCGTTGTTGGCGTGTGAATCATTTTAAATGTAAGGAGAAGAGTATTGTGGATGTATTGTAGGCGAAGCTGAATTCCCAGTCCCCGAGAACGTAAGTAAAGGTAGGTGTGCCCCGTGTAGTTTGTTGTTGATCCACAATATTCTTGTAACTGCTGTATATAAATCCCTAAAGACCATGTTTGGAGCGATTTCTAATGTAGTAATTGGCCGGTGCTGTTAGAAATAAGCGATCCAGCTAGGGCAATGGATATTCCAACAGGCTACTTTCCGGATTTAAGGGTACAGTAGGAATGGCGCCCTAGAACTATGGGGCTACGAAATTTGCTTCGTAGTGCCTCTAAAGGAAGTTGGATTGAACATTTCTAGTGATAGAAATAATTACCAGACTTTTGGGATGTCGTGTCCAATTTCGGATGGATGTGAGTGTAATTATATAGGCTTATTTTAAATTGATATTCGGAAGGTTACACTCAGTTAAAGGTCAGATCTTAGAAACCTGAGAGAGGTGTAGTAGGTAGACAGTTTCGAAAAACGACCTCCGATCTGAATATTTATTTTATTTCACCGGTACATGGCGATTCCTAAGGTCATGTTAAAAATAAAGCTAACTTGTTTTAATGATTGTAATAGTAGAATTTTCTTTGTGGTAGTATATTTAAAGTGAGTCGCAGGAGAACAAACATTATGATTAAGTTTATTTAACTTAGGGTGTACTATAACTTAATGCTAGGGTAATTTTAAGTTACCTTTAGACATTAAGGTGCTCAGAAATTATATATGGAGGAAGAGGTTGCTCAGATGTTGTTATTTTGCTCTGTTGTTGAATGTGTCTCTATAGCATTATATAACGGGTTATTGGAATGGCAACCGAGGAATAAAGAGAATGTTGGAGGAGATGCAGAAGAAGCTGCCCAGAATTTGAAGGAGCAACTGCAGAGCAGTTTGAATGCTGTTGAAGGTAAGATAAATTAGAATTTACCTGTGAATATGCTAGATATGCAAGGTAAATTCCAGGAAGCGAAGCAGGACCTAGAACAACTGAAGCGTGAACGAAAGGAGGACCTTGACACAGTGATTGTTAAAGTTGTTGATTCTATTACAGATAAAGTTGCAAAAAGTGTCAAAGGGTGTTTCAAAACTGAAATTCAAGACGTTCAGACTTCTTTAGAGGGTTTACAAACTAGTGCCTCTAAAATGGTTGCAAATGTCACGCGTTTACAGGCCAGCTCTAAGCAGATTCATGATGATGTAAGTGGTGAACGGACCGGTGTCGGAGATGTCCGAACTGATGTTAGTAATGTTAGGTCAGATGTATCTATTGTCCAAAGTAAAGTCGATACAGTCCAATCCAAAGTACACATAGTACAGTCCGATATTGGTAATGTGAGGTTAGAGGTATCCACTGTCCAATCTAAAGTATATACAGTCCAAGTAGATGTATCCACAGTCCAATCTAAGGTAGATTCAGTCCAAGCCGATGTCACTAATGTTCAGGTTGACATAAACAATATGCAGTCAGCTGTCACTGAGGTACAGTCTGACATAGGAAAAATAAAAACAGAAGTCAATACGGTATTTGTAGATGTAGCAAAAGTCCAAGTGGACATTAATAAAATTAGGCAAGAGGTGGAAGCTTCTAAAACATTGTGTACTCAGAATATAACTGCTTTAACGACACGTTTTGTTAACGATGCGATAAAAACCACAGCTCCTCTAGCCGAATTAAAAGGTAATGTAGAAACTTTACGAACACAGGTTATTGACCATAATAAAATTCTTAAAGCAGATATTGAGGAAGTCATAGCTGAAATGTTAAAAGCTAATGTAGTTGTCTGGAAAGACGAGTGGAACAAATACAGTGGGGAACATGTTAAGCAAATCCAAGATAACATAGAAAAAAAATTAGCCAGTACTCAAGTACAAATTAATCGAGAGGTTATTGAAGTAAGAAAGGATTTAGGTAAAAGGATTGATACGATTACTGAAAAGCAAGTAGAAGATATAACTCAATCTAGTCAGGATGTGCAAGCTTTGAAAGAATAGTTAGAGAGTAAGACTAAAACGATAGAGGAACGGTTAAACAAGGTTGTCACTAACGTTAATGCCATGAGTGAGGAGAAAACTAATGAACTAGAAGAATATGTAACTAAGAACGTACAAAGTCTTAATCTAGGAGATGTTGCCAGTCATTAGACGTATAAGGAAGATTTAAAGACCGAAGTAGGCCAACAGCTGAAGAAGATTATCACTGAGATAGAAGAAAAGGAAAGGGAGAAGATAGATTTCGAAGATTCGAGGAATCATACTAGAAGAATCATACTAGAAGAAGTAGCCTAGAAGTGGAAGAAAGGGAAATCAGGTCGGAAGAAAGATTATTCAGGTTTACGGAAGGTTTAGAGGAGAGGAGTAAAGAGCCCGAAAGTTACAATAGAGATTTTCGACCAAAACTTCAGGATTCATATCCGAGAAACGTGACGGACATAAGAAAAATTGAAGACAAACCGCGTAAGTTCAGCAACCTAGATAGTTTCACACCGATAGAGTACATCATAAATCTCAAGGATTACTTTATCGAAGCGCATATTCCAAGAGAGAGAGATATGAAGATTGTAGAGCGCTATCTGTCAGATTGGCCCCATGAATGGTTTTGCGCCTTTATATATACCTTCATGAACTTCGATGAATTCGCAGAAGCACTGATAAAGCGTTTCTGGTCTATTGAAGCTCAAAATTCCCTACGCGCAGAAGTACACTACGAAAGTATTCACGAAATCTTCTCACACGCTACGCAGACTTCTTCACGAGTCAGCTCGCCAGATTTAGATTTCTTCAACCCCCGTTATCTACAGCTCAGTTGATAGACGCGATAGCCAGGATGCTCCCTGTTGAAGTCAGACATCTAATTATCTCGTCAGGGATCAACGATCTAGCGAGTATGGACGAACTGCTCAGAAAACTCGATTACATGATCCCGATGCCTAACGTTGTTGCGAAGAACCAAATGCAAGAGTACTAAGATATTAATACAGTATATCTTAACCAAACACAACAGACAGACAATCCGAAAGAACCAGAAAAGGGAGATATTGGTCCTGAAAGGAATAATTATTTCCGTGATCGCAGACCAGAACCAAGATACTGGAGATTCCGTGGAGGTCGTCCATATCAGCAACAGCAAGGACGTAGTAACGATAATAGCAAAGGCAACCGTAGAAGTGGTCATTATCACAATAATAATAACTACAGATACAATAATAATGCTTATTATAACAGGAATAACAGCAGGAATAACCAAAATTATAATCGTAACAGAAACTCCCAAGATGAAATAATGACGAAGGAGAAGTATGATGAACGTCATAAGGAAGGAAAAGAATATCTAACAATTTAAGAGATAAGGAAAATGGGAATGGTGATAAAAAGGACTCGACGATCTAGGAAATACTAGTCGTTTTATAAGACCGAAGTCTTAACCCTTATAAAGATTCTTTGTGTAGAGTGGAAAAACTTTACGACATTGACAAACCTTTTTATTATTTGTAAAGCTGAGAGCTTTGTTCATTTAATATGTTAGAGGAAATACCTTTTGATAGAAGATTATTCAAATCTTTGGCTAGGAATTCAAAGCTAGTTAATCTCGGTCAAGATTGAATTCTATTTGACACTATAAATAACATGTGTGTTATTTTACACTATTTGTGTAACATCACGTCATTATGTCGACCTGATATTACAACGATAAACAATATAAAGCTTGATCAGTGAAATGAGACAGGTGTATTATTTTTATTACATGTATTTGCGACAGACGAGTTAACAGTTAATTATCTTTTTGTGGAGTAAACATTAGGAGGTCAATCACGACAGTCTAATATCGTTAATTACGATTGGAAGTTTCGTTTGAAGAACTTAAGCATGTATAATTGTAGATCAGTAGTCATGTGAAACGATACTGAGGGTCACGGCTTTATTTGAGAAAAGTTCCTACCGAAGAAATGTTAATAACAATTAATCCATTTTGGTTATTGTTTAACATAGTGGATGATATTTGATTATGCTATATATACTGTTATATGACGATTTGTAGAGCTATGATGTGCTCGTGCGAAGGGAGTTCCGCATTTTAAAGGAAATCAAGGTATTATTGTTCTTTGATAAGGAAGGCATGGATCATGATAAGAGTCGTTGTATACAAGTAGTCCAGTTCATGTGAAATAACGTTTTAGCTGTGTTGACAGAAGGGTTTTAGCGGAAATACAACTAGAGAACGATTGTCTACTCATGTCAATGATACAATTATTATATTTTATTAAACACGAAGTTATATACTTACGTACAGTTAACCTTAGTCAGTCTACTGTATAAGACCGACAATGTAATGAAACCTATATAAGACAATGTGTAAGCAGTATATGTAAACTACGGAGTGATAGAGAATATTTATGTGGAAAAACAGTGTATATAATTAATTGAGAGTTGCATTGCAACCGAGAAGCCAGAATCTCGAAAGTAACGTGTTAGCAACACTAAATAGTGTCCACTATTATGAACAAATTACATGTAAATATTTTCGGAAATAATTTAATTAGTTAAATAATTTTGGTAGGATTTATTAATCGATTGCTTTGGAATAGCGTGTGTTTTGTGAGCAGATGTTTTGTATGAATGATTGTCCACTGTTAAGAGAAATTGTTGAACCGGATTGGTCTAGAACAATTTCGGGGTGCGAATGAAAGAGTGTATAAAATATTCAGAATGATTGTTAAAGGAACATAGAAGTTTTGAGCATTTTTGTAAGATCTGAATATTAATTTTGCGTGTATTTTAAACGCACACAAAGCAGTCTCAATGCGGGCTAGCCAGAATGATTAACCGCTATGATTGGAGAGCGGTGTGACATAATATGAGCAGGTGAAGATTCACAGCCTTGTATAAAATGTAAAAGGTTCTGAATGCAGCGTGGTGCTGGCGTTTCATTGATGAAACAGACCAGTGCACGTGCGTTTTCCAGACGCGTGCTAGTGAAGGTAACCCGTTCTCAGGAATGCCACGAATGTAAGAGCCTTCCTTAAACGTTTTTCTTTTTTACGTAGTGTAGGCCTAAACAAGCAAAGACTTTTATGCTTATATTTTTGCACGGCATTGTAGTAAGATGTGTTGTAGAAAGGAAGTGTGTATGATTGTGTGGTTTTATTTTTCTTTTGTTATTAGATTAGTTTATTGTTATTTTGTTTATCTAGGTTAGTTTACCATTGTTAATAAATTTATTTAGTTCGTTATCTGTCGTTGTTGGCGTGTTATTCATTTTAAATATAAGGAGTAGAGTATTGTGGATGTATTGTAGGCGAAGCTGAATTCCCAGTCCTAGAGAACGTAAGTAAAGGTATGTGTGCCCCGTGTAGTTTGTTGTTGATCCACAATATTCTTGTAACTGCTGTATGTAAATCCCTAAAGACCATGTTTGGAGCGATTTCTAATGTAGTAATTGGCCGGTGCTGTTAGAAATAGGCGATCCAGCTGGGGCAATGGATATTCCAAGAGGCTACTTTCCGGATTTACGGGTACAGTACGCCTACTTAGACATGAGGACCAACCAAAGGGGGAACTAACAGCAGAGGATATAAATGGAGCCTTCCGCTATTCGATAAAGGCAATGCAAATGGAATGTTTCCCTACCGAAATTGCAGCTCTCGAACAGAAGACCCTTCTGCCTGAGAAATCGAAAATCAAACGATTCAATCCATTTCTCGACAATGGCATACTTCGCCTCGGTGTACGCCTACAATATGCTGCGGTTTCAGAGAGTGAACGGCATCCAATCATCATGGAAGGACGACATCACTTCACACAACTACTGATAAGAGACAAGCACATACGGCTCCATCATCTCGGAGTACAGATTGTTCTCTCTGACCTCCAAAGCACCTACTAGGTCCTTCGGTGCTCGCCGTGCCATCAAACACGTTCTTCACCAATGTTTACCTTGCAAGATGGTAAAAAATGTTGGCGGCCAGGCAATAGAGGCTCCACTGCCTTCCGAACGAGTGACCCCGAGCCATCCATTCGCTGTCACAGGGATCGACTTCGCGGGCCCGCTGTACGTCAGGGCAGGAACATCAGCCAAAAGGTGTTACATCACCCTCCTTACGTGTACCACTACATGGACCCTACATTTGGAGTTGAGTGGTGATATGAGCGCCGACAGATTCATGCAAGCACTACAGCGATTCGTCGGTAGGCGCGGTCTGCCACACACTATTTATTCGGACAACGCCCAGAACTTTCACGCGGCTAACAAGGAATTGAGTGGCATTTGGGCTTCACTGTCCGCGGCGAAGACTCACCGCTACCTCTCCGAGCACGGTGTAACCTGGAAATTCATCGGCCCACTCGCGGCTTGGTTGGGAGGATGGTGGGAGAGGATGGTTGGATCGACGAAGCGGTGCGTACGGAAGGTGCTTGGACGCTCCGGCATCGACGAAGAAACTCTTCATACAGTACTGGTCAGCATCGAAGCCGCACTTTACTCTAGACCCTTGACTCGCAATGGAGACACCTGCGATGTGTTGACTCTCGCACACTTCCTTGTGGGAGAGAAACTCACTACGGTCCCTTCTGAGCCTGAACCACCAACGGAAGTACCTGTTCGAGAATTCCGACTGCGTCAACCACTGGCAGACGACTTCTGGAAGCGCTGGAGTAAGGAGTACCTACTGTTGCTGCAGAGCTTCCATCAAGTTCAGCAGCCCAAGAAGAACTCCACGCTGAAGGTAGGCGACATCGCGCTCCTTCAAAGTGACCTTCAGCCGAGACATCTCTGGAGAAAGGTCCGGATCCACGAGCTGCGTACCGGAAGGGACGGGATTGTAAGGACTGTAATCCTTTCCACAGCAGACGGGAAACAGCAAGCCCGACCCGTTCCGCTGGTCGTACTGCACCATTATTCATAAAGGGCTTAAGTACAGACATGGTTACAGTATTTTGGGAACGCCCTGTAACTTTCTAACTAGCCTCTGAAGTCGATCATAACAGCTGGTCTGCAGCAAGAAAAAGTCATGCTATCATGAAAGAGATCGGCAGAGCTCGTGTTTCCGACGAGAAACCCGAAGGTCATCGATAATAACCATGTTGACTGTGTCTAACACTATATCGATCGATTCACCTGAGAGTGATTAATACAAATTAATGCATATTTAGCGCTATATGTAAGCAGCTACATACGTCTGTGTGTATATTTCCATGGCAGAAAGCTATTATTAAGAAAGCTATTATTAAGAAAGTATGAAGAACAGAAGATGATATGTTAACTCACTGCTGATTACGTTTCGACTGCGATATATTTCGTATCGAGTCATGACGTGTGAGGAAGGGGAGGAAGCAGATGTGAGGCTCAGACGACCTCGTGGAGAGTGCAAGGAGTATAGAACTTGACAGCGTAGAGGTTTGAGCTGGAAATCAGTGAAAGTGAAATCGCCAGCTAACGGGAGTTTTAAAAACGTGTGACCGTGCTGAAGTGTATGCTAGTTTGTTTAGCATTCTACGTGAAGTAGAAACGTGTTTAATAGGGCTCAGACGTGGTCTTAAACATGTAATAGTTTATCTCTGCGACCGTGTTTTTACAGCAACTAACGGGCCATGCGGATGGATACTTTTATAATCCCGATCGCGAACTCAGCCGTGATGTGTCACGAAACTCTGCATATAATCCGTCGTGGAAATGCAGCCTAGATTTGATTCACTCTTCACAGTGATTATACCTTTTGAAAAGAGTACATTCTCAAGCAAGGTGTCAGGGGGAAGGGACAATATGAAGCTTATATCCACTACGATGGTAGGCTAAATTGATTTAAGAATACTGCATTAGCAGGGTGCAGCGGGGACTTGTTGAAGGCAACTTTCATTTAGCATGAAGTGTGCACGCGACTCTCGTGTTGTAAGGGACCGCGTCGACCCTCGTGAACTTGTTCATACGCGCGTTCACATATTGGAACTTGTTAGTGACTGTTCGAGTTCACCTTCGCGTCGTGACGAGTTGATAAACTGTGTGCGGTCCATCCGTTGGTGTTCGAATATGTATGGGAAGATATCGCCAGGATATGTTGGAACTATTTCGACCGACCGGGTGTGGTTCGAGCCTGGGAGGACTTTGGTTCGTTCTATGGAAACCCAGTTGAAGTCCAGCATATTTTCTGTTGGTTTGGAGCTGATTATGGCCAACGATATCCTTTTTTCCTCATCTAGATTCGCCAAAGGTACTGATCACTTCAACTTGTTACAGTAGTGTAGCGTGGACATTTATAAATACCACTTTGCCATATTTGATTTTGTAGTTTAAATGGTTGAGTAGAAAGTGCAGGTTCGATGTTCATTTCGAAACTGACCTTCTATGATGCCAGGATTTTGACTCATCAAAATGAGTGCATCCTTTGTGTAATTTTGATGAATAAATTAATAATTTCAGTAGTATTTTACAGTATTTAAACTAATATGCTCATTCTTATTTGTCGAGAAGCAAAAGTAGGAAGAAGATTTACAGTTTTTCTTGTGTAAGAACATTTTTAGTAACACAACTTTCTTTTGAGAACTTTGGTTGAGTTTTCATATTCTAGTGCATTGTTCTTTAAGCACTTTCGCTTGGATTATCGTATTCTTTGAGGGGAAGTTTCCTTTTCGTATTTTGATTAAGATATTAGGAAGTTTTCGGACCCAGTTATTCTAAATGTTACTTCGAGTCCTTGGACTATATTTTCTTCAGTTTTTTTAATAACAGATTTAACTTGTGTTTTCTGAGCGTGATTTTCGAAATGGATTGCCTAATGGGTCATTAGTCGCTTAGCCTTTGTTGCTAACCTAGATCCATGCTGTAGGTCTAATCCATCGACATTTTCGCGTTCGGGAAATTCAGGGAGGATCTTATTTTGAGATTGAATTTATCTTTATAGATCACTTTACAACCTCAGTTTGTGTGGTTGGGCAGCGTTATATACAGTTTTTCTTTCTTATGATGTTAACAGTGGATTAAATTGATATCATTGCCTTTAGTGCAATAGTTTTTCTCTATTAAGAGGGTATTTGAACGACATCCAAATTTGCGAGGATAATCCCAGGGACGACTTACTATAAGTCATACGTTTAAGAATTATGGATCATGTAATAAATCAATGTAAGGCAAGTTTTTAAAGTTAGGTGGAATATTTCTGAAATCCACTGGGCTTTGTTGGTAATCTGTTACGGGATCATATTTTTCGAATTCAGGATTTTTACCATAAACAGCTGATTTGCATAATTGTGGATTTATAACAGTAAGGCTCCTATTATAGGTGCATATTGGTCTTTAGAGAGGCATGTACTATGAGTAATGTCTTTGTGTTTAAGTATATTGATGCAATGCTTTGTAAAGCATATTTTTCTTGTTGAGGATTGAGCCAGGTGTGCCAATCAGGATTAGATTGATTGGGGTTTTAACCCAGAGAGGTGTTGTTTTAACCTAGTATGGTTAATAGATTGGTCATAGTTAACTTTATCGCTGTTATCGTGAAAATGCCTGTGTGAAGATTAATATTTTTCTGTGCAGTATTATTGGGAATCTTGAGTGGATATCCGGTTAAATATTTCCAGTAAAATTAATATAACAATTTTGCCATAAGATGTATGTTTAAAAAGGAAACCGATAACTATTTAAGACTGACTTTATGATTAATTTTTGCTTAGCTTAACTGTTCGGCAGAATTACCCTAAACAAGAAATGAGATAATATTAAACAGAAAGGAATGTCGTGACATCAAGTCAGTGGGAAGAGAATAATTGAAATTATTCTGGATTTTTGTGTAAATTATATTCTGTAAATAGGCCATATGAATTTCTTCGTTCAATAACAAGAACATATAATGTTACTGATGATGTCGCGTAGGATTATTAACTATAATCAGGATATTTTTGTATAAGATGTTATTTCCGTTAAGGAACCGAAATTAATTTAATGTATTCAAGTCTTATAATATTTCTCTTTTTGTAAATGCTTACCCTATGGGATTGATCATCATTATTATTAATATGCCTTATATTTTAATCAGCTAAAAGTTAGTTGTGACAATGGGTAATATATTTTTTTTTTAGAAAGATAATCCAATATTATCAATGAGATTGTTTTTTTTGATTGGTCGTGGTATCGACGAAATTGATATTTCTCTGTCTTGTTTATTCTTACAATAAACTACTTTATTACTTGGTTTTAATTATTGCGTGATGCTTTATAGAGGTGATGGAAGGGTGTATTAAGGGGGCCATCGCTAGGTATTTTAGTGTTTACCACACCTTTGAGATTCTTTCTTCCTCTTGAAGAATTCTTGTGTTTTGAGCTAGTCTTTTCTTTTTCTGAGCCTTGGTCAGTCTTAATACATCCTGTTAGGTATTCGAGTGGCCCTATTATCCCTGTGTCTGTTGGTAGAACTTGGGGGGTCTTTAGAGCCGGGGCATTTTCAGGTTCTACGGTCCAGCTGCTATCCAGGGATTCAACAGGTATCGGTAGGTAAAAGGGTACATTAGGTGGCGCCCAGCTCAGGGGCTTCGAAAAACTGGAATACCAGAGCGAATACCAGGGAGTTGAATGCCATAATTCTGCCAAAATTGAAACTGAAAGTACAAAGTGGAAATTAGTTTTATGATCATGTAACACAGATCGCGAATTGGAACACCGTGTTTCTTGTGTGACTATGAATCGAGGCGATAAAATAATGGTGAACCAATATTTTGGCACGAACTATTGGAATTCCTATGGAACAAAGCAATTACGAGGATACTCGAGCTACTTGACTTACAAGTGGTATTGCAACCATTATTAATTTTTATTTTATTTTATGTATTGGAGTGGTGCCACACGCTTTGTTAATAATTTGTTCTACTTGTTTCCGGCTGATGATCATTGCTGACATCATTAAAAATAGAAGTATTTGTAGTAAATTTAAAATTTAAGTAATGGTAGAATCATAGACCTTCACCGATATAAACCAACACGCACTTGTATATGGTCGATCCCAAATGAAATGGGGCACTTTGTGTTTAGACATAAGCTTATTTTAAGGTAACGCCAGACAATAAGAATGAGCATGTATGGTAAATGGTGGTTGTTTGTAGATGTTCTCGTTGTGCTTTGTTGGTGTGGTATTCTTATTTCTTGTGAAGTGTAGTGAAGCATGTCTGAAGGTAATATGGTGACTGTTGGTGACGTTAAGAAGATGTTTGAAATTATTCAACATAAAATGGACAATTTGAATCATGACATAGAAAATATTAAGGTCCAAACTAAATCTGCATTAGACCATATGTCTGAAACTGTTATTCAAAGTCAGGGAGTGATAAAAGATGCAGTTGCTGAAGGTATCAGGGGGGAAATTGATACTATGCAATCCTCATTGAAGGCTATCAATGACAGTTCTAAAAGGGTAGAAAAGAAGGTTACCAGTGTAGAATCTAATATCGAAGATATCCAGGATGATAATAGAAAAACTCAACTAGATATGAGTACACTACGGGCTAATGTTGGCTTGGTACAGGTTGCCCAAGAAAGAATCCAAACTAGTCAAACATCAATCCAAACTAGTCAAACTTCAATGCAAGCAGATCTTAACAATATCCAAACTAGTCAAACTTCAATGCAAACAGATCTTAACAATGTTCAGACTAGTCAAAGGGGAATTGAGGAAACTGTAAAGGATGTAAACTCTAATGTAAGGATTATGCAATCCCAAATCAATGATTTAAGAACAGATGTGGGATTAATAGAATCCAGTCAAAATAAAATGGAGCTAGAGGTCCGAAAAATCGAATCTAGTCAAAATCAGACAGAGGTTAAGTTAATGGAGCTAGAAAAATCTAATAAAGAATTTCAAGTTGAGATTAGACTAGACTTTGAAAAGAGTGTGAAGCTCAGTAAAAAAAATTTAGAAGCACTTCAGCTGCAGTTTTCCCATGACACTAATCAGACCCAGAATAGCCTGGAGCAGTTGAAATGTGAAATGGGGACACTCCGAGCTCAAGTCACTGATCATACGAAACTTCTCAGGGATGATTTTGACATCGATTTGAAAGGGATCATAAGTGATAATATTGTAACATTTCGTCAAGATATTATGAAAATTAATGAGGAATGTTTTAAAGTTGAGAAATCTAAGTTAGAATCTAAACTTGCCACTGGTCTTGCAACTAATAGCAAAGACATAATAAATGTTAGGGAAGATCTAAGCAAAAGAATGGATGGAATTCAAAATACTCAGGTTAATAACATATCCGATTTAGAGAAACGTATTAACAGTGTTGAAACTAAAGTCGACCAAAGTAAGATAGAGTTAAATGAGGTCAGGGAGAAGAAAACTTCCGAGATTAATGAAATTAGAAAGGGTCTCGAGCAAATTAATCCAGAGGGGCATATCAATTTGGATACTCTAAAAGATCAATTGCGATCACTCTTACAGTCCGATTTTCGAGTTGTAGTTGAACAACCTGAAGTGATAGTACCTGATGGTAGGGAAAGGATGATACAGGAATCTTCCAACAACGAACCCAACGTTCGGCTCAGTCAAATGGAACATTCGAGTCCCATTCGAACAAGCAGGGAAACTTTTAGTTCTCCGAACCCCAACGTAGGCGTGGGTGATTATACTTCGAAATCATCGGAAAGGACACCGAATGTAACCATAATACGAAATTTTGATGACAAACCTAGGAAGTTTAGCAATTTGGATGGAATGACACCAATCGAATTTGTCAAGACATTAAGAGATTACTTTTTGGAGTCACATGTGCCACGTGAGCGTGAGCTACGTATGGTGGAAAGGTTTCTCACCGATGCTCCGTTACAATGGTTCAGGGCTTTTCGTTACACATTTGACAACTTTGAGCAGTTTTCGGAAGCCTTCATACAAAGATTTTGGTCGATCGAGGTCCAACTGAATGTGAGATCAGAAGTCTATTCACGCAAGTACTCCAGTACAGGACCAACCAGCTACGCTGAATACTTTGCGTGTCAGTTAGCAAAACTCCGTTTTCTTCAGCCGCCGTTAACCCAGGAAGAACTCCTTGAAGCTATCTCACGTCAATTGCCTGCGGAAGTAAGGAGATCAATTATTTCTTCCGGAGTATCGTCTTTAACATCGTTAGATGACCTGTTACGTCGATTAGATCACATGAGTATGATGACGCAACCTACTATAGTCAAAAATGCCAGGCAGGAATCGAAAGTTGTAAACGCGGTAATGATGAACCGTACACAGCAGACGGATCGTTTCGAACAAAGAAGAGATGATAGAATAGGTCCTATTAGAAATACCCATCAGGAAGAGAGGAGATGGGAAAACCAACGTAGGGACGCCCAGGAGAGGCCTTGGCAACGTCGCTACGAGGAGAGAAATTTTTATCGAAGAGATAATGATCGAGACCGGAATGATCATCGAGAAACGCCTTATAATAGGAATTACAGATATGATCAAAATAATCGAGATAACAGATATAATAGGAATGATAGAGATACCCGAGACAATAGAGATAACAGATATAATAGGAATGATAGAGATACCCGTGACAACGGAGATAACAGACAAAATCAAGGGTACTCAAGATACAACAATTATCGAACGGAGGCGTCCGATAAAAAAGTGCAAAAGGAGAGGCTCAAGAGAGGGCGAGATAAGTCCACGGAGGTTGGACGAAGAAAATCGAAGGAAAGAAAGGATGAAAATCTAGATAAGTCACAACCCAGTACTAGCAGAGAAGGTCGGAGTTCAGAAAGAACGCCTGACCGGGACAAAGAAAAAACATATTCGAAAAGAAATTAAGCACTGAGATGTCACGCATTCTATCTGTTTACGACGACAAGAAAGAGATTACCATGACAGAGAAGTCACTATAATAAAATGAAATAATTGTTATGAGGTAGTGAGCCTAAATGGAAGAGAAATGATAGGTCGTTTCAATGCAAAAAACCTGAAAAGATATGTGAAGAAGATAGACTGAGTGTTGACTGAATAATGCTACATATGCCGAGATTACCTGGAATGGTGTAAATAAAAGCTGAGGAGACTTTTATTTAAGGTATCAAAGGGAAAATGCACCATTATTCATAAAGGGCTTAAGTACAGACATGGTTACAGTATTTTGGGAACGCCCTGTAACTTTCTAACTAGCCTCTGAAGTCGATCATAACAGCTGGTCTGCAGCAAGAAAAAGTCATGCTATCATGAAAGAGATCGGCAGAGCTCGTGTTTCCGACGAGAAACCCGAAGGTCATCGATAATAACCATGTTGACTGTGTCTAACACTATATCGATCGATTCACCTGAGAGTGATTAATACAAATTAATGCATATTTAGCGCTATATGTAAGCAGCTACATACGTCTGTGTGTATATTTCCATGGCAGAAAGCTATTATTAAGAAAGCTATTATTAAGAAAGTATGAAGAACAGAAGATGATATGTTAACTCACTGCTGATTACGTTTCGACTGCGATATATTTCGTATCGAGTCATGACGTGTGAGGAAGGGGAGGAAGCAGATGTGAGGCTCAGACGACCTCGTGGAGAGTGCAAGGAGTATAGAACTTGACAGCGTAGAGGTTTGAGCTGGAAATCAGTGAAAGTGAAATCGCCAGCTAACGGGAGTTTTAAAAACGTGTGACCGTGCTGAAGTGTATGCTAGTTTGTTTAGCATTCTACGTGAAATAGAAACGTGTTTAATAGGGCTCAGACATGGTCTTAAACATGTAATAGTTTATCTTTGCGACCGTGTTTTTACAGCAAATAACGGGCCATGCGGATGGATACTTTTATAATCCCGATCGCGAACTCAGCCGTGATGTGTCACGAAACTCTGCATATAATCCGTCGTGGAAATGCAGCCTAGATTTGATTCACTCTTCACAGTGATTATACCTTTTGAAAAGAGTACATTCTCAAGCAAGGTGTCAGGGGGAAGGGACAATATGAAGCTTATATCCACTACGATGGTAGGCTAAATTGATTTAAGAATACTGCATTAGCAGGGTGCAGCGGGGACTTGTTGAAGGCAACTTTCATTTAGCATGAAGTGTGCACGCGACTCTCGTGTTGTAAGGGACCGCGTCGACCCTCGTGAACTTGTTCATACGCGCGTTCACATATTGGAACTTGTTAGTGACTGTTCGAGTTCACCTTCGCGTCGTGACGAGTTGATAAACTGTGTGCGGTCCATCCGTTGGTGTTCGAATATGTATGGGAAGATATCGCCAGGATATGTTGGAACTATTTCGACCGACCGGGTGTGGTTCGAGCCTGGGAGGACTTTGGTTCGTTCTATGGAAACCCAGTTGAAGTCCAGCATATTTTCTGTTGGTTTGGAGCTGATTATGGCCAACGATATCCTTTTTTCCTCATCTAGATTCGCCAAAGGTACTGATCACTTCAACTTGTTACAGTAGTGTAGCGTGGACATTTATAAATACCACTTTGCCATATTTGATTTTGTAGTTTAAATGGTTGAGTAGAAAGTGCAGGTTCGATGTTCATTTCGAAACTGACCTTCTATGATGCCAGGATTTTGACTCATCAAAATGAGTGCATCCTTTGTGTAATTTTGATGAATAAATTAATAATTTCAGTAGTATTTTACAGTATTTAAACTAATATGCTCATTCTTATTTGTCGAGAAGCAAAAGTAGGAAGAAGATTTACAGTTTTTCTTGTGTAAGAACATTTTTAGTAACACAACTTTCTTTTGAGAACTTTGGTTGAGTTTTCATATTCTAGTGCATTGTTCTTTAAGCACTTTCGCTTGGATTATCGTATTCTTTGAGGGGAAGTTTCCTTTTCGTATTTTGATTAAGATATTAGGAAGTTTTCGGACCCAGTTATTCTAAATGTTACTTCGAGTCCTTGGACTATATTTTCTTCAGTTTTTTTAATAACAGATTTAACTTGTGTTTTCTGAGCGTGATTTTCGAAATGGATTGCCTAATGGGTCATTAGTCGCTTAGCCTTTGTTGCTAACCTAGATCCATGCTGTAGGTCTAATCCATCGACATTTTCGCGTTCGGGAAATTCAGGGAGGATCTTATTTTGAGATTGAATTTATCTTTATAGATCACTTTACAACCTCAGTTTGTGTGGTTGGGCAGCGTTATATACAGTTTCTTTTTCTTATGATGTTAACACTGGATTAAATTGATATCATTGCCTTTAGTGCAATAGTATTTCTCTATTAAGAGGGTATTTGAACGACATCCAAATTTGCGAGGATAATCCCAGGGACGACTTACTATAAGTCATACGTTTAAGAATTATGGATCATGTAATAAATCAATGTAAGGCAAGTTTTTAAAGTTAGGTGGAATATTTCTGAAATCCACTGGGCTTTGTTGGTAATCTGTTACGGGATCATATTTTTCGAATTCAGGATTTTTACCATAAACAGCTGATTTGCATAATTGTGGATTTATAACAGTAAGGCTCCTATTATAGGTGCATATTGGTCTTTAGAGAGGCATGTACTATGAGTAATGTCTTTGTGTTTAAGTATATTGATGCAATGCTTTGTAAAGCATATTTTTCTTGTTGAGGATTGAGCCAGGTGTGCCAATCAGGATTAGATTGATTGGGGTTTTAACCCAGTGAGGTGTTGTTTTAACCTAGTATGGTTAATAGATTGGTCATAGTTAACTTTATCGCTGTTATCGTGAAAATGCCTGTGTGAAGATTAATATTTTTCTGAGCAGTATTATTGGGAATCTTGAGTGGATATCCGGTTAAATATTTCCAGTAAAACTAATATAACAATTTTGCCATAAGATGTATGTTTAAAAAGGAAACCGATAACTATTTAAGACTGACTTTATGATTAATTTTTGCTTAGCTTAACTGTTCGGCAGAATTACCCTAAACAAGAAATGAGATAATATTAAACAGAAAGGAATGTCGTGACATCAAGTCAGTGGGAAGAGAATAATTGAAATTATTCTGGATTTTTGTGTAAATTATATTCTGTAAATAGGCCATATGAATTTCTTCGTTCAATAACAAGAACATATAATGTTACTGATGATGTCGCGTAGGATTATTAATTATAATCAGGATATTTTTGTATAAGATGTTATTTCCGTTAAGGAACCGAAATTAATTTAATGTATTCAAGTCTTATAATATTTCTCTTTTTGTAAATGCTTACCCTATGGGATTGATCATCATTATTATTAATATGCCTTATATTTTAATCAGCTAAAAGTTAGTTGTGACAATGGGCAATATATTTTTTTTTAGAAAGATAATCCAATATTATCAATGAGATTGTTTTTTTTTGATTGGTCGTGGTATCGACGAAATTGATATTTCTCTGTTCTTGTTTATTCTTACAATAAACTACTTTATTACTTGGTTTTAATTATTGCGTGATGCTTTATAGAGGTGATGGAAGGGTGTATTAAGGGGGCCATCGCTAGGTATTTTAGTGTTTACCACACCTTTGAGATTCTTTCTTCCTCTTGAAGAATTCTTGTGTTTTGAGCTAGTCTTTTCTTTTTCTGAGCCTTGGTCAGTCTTAATACATCCTGTTAGGTATTCGAGTGGCCCTATTATCCCTGTGTCTGTTGGTAGAACTTGGGGGGTCTTTAGAGCCGGGGCATTTTCAGGTTCTACGGTCCAGCTGCTATCCAGGGATTCAACAGGTATCGGTAGGTAAAAGGGTACAGTACCTCTAGAGGTCGACCAGGGTGGGGAGGATGTGAACTACTGACATATCTTTGAGTGTGTCGAACTTTGTATATAATGTATAAAGTGTGCTATCTGTATATAAGTTCTTTGGAGTTGAAATAAGATAGCGTTATGTTAACAAACTGTGTGTTTCCCTGTGCTCCTTTTCACTCATTCTCCATACTAGTCTTCCATCTCCAGTCAGTTCACTTCCCAGGTATTTGAAGTGTTTCACTACTTCCCATTTCTTATCTCCTACTTTGATTACTCCTTTGCCTTCTTTCTTATCTCTACTCATCACCACTGTTTTACTCTTCTCCACATTTATCTTCAATCCCCATTGCTCAATCTTTTGATTTATTACGTCTAACTGTTCTTGTACCTCCATCTCATCCTCGTCCCAGAGCACAACGTCGTCTACAAACAACATTACCTTCATCTTTGCCCTACTATATTCTTTCATTGCTGCCTTCATGATGTCATCCATCACCATTACAAACAATAATGGTGACAACACACTTCCTTGCTTTAGTCCAGTGTCAATTTTAAACCATTCCGATGTCCCGACTCTTGTCTTCACACTACTGTAGCACTCCATGCACATTCCTTTAATCATGTCTCTCAGTTACTTGCCTATCCCCCTATTTGTTAAGCTTTCCCAAACTTTTGATCTAGGGATGCTCTCATAGGCCTTTTCTAGATCAATAAAATCATTACCATATCCTTCCCATATTCCCAACTCTTTTCAATGTTCTGTCTCAAAATGAAAATGGGTTCCACTGTTGACCTGCCCCCTCTAAATCCAAACTGCTGCTCCTCTATTTGGCTCGCTACCTTTACTCTAATACTTTTTTCTAGGATTCTTTCCATTACTTTGGCAACATGCGAGATGATGGTGATTCCTCGGTAGTTACCACACACCTGTTGTTTGTTGTTGTTGAGTCTTCAGTCTTTTGACTGGTTTGATGCAGCCCTCCATGCCTCTTTGTCCTGAGCTAATCGTTTCATCTCTACATAGCTCCGACACCCTATATCCGAGGCAATCTGTTTAATATATTCTAACCTTTGTCTACCCCTACAGTTTTTGTCCTCGACCCTTCCTTCCATAACTAAGCTTGCTATTCCTGGGTGTCTTAGTATGTGTCCTACCAACCTATCTCTTCTCTTCATTATCAGTCGCCAGAAACATCTCTCCTCTCCCACTCGTCTTAATACCTCTTTGTTTGTAACCCACTCTACCCATCTGATCTTCATCATTCTCCTGTAACACCACATTTCAAATGCTCAATTCTCCTCTTTTCTGCTGCACCAATAGTCCAAGTTTCACTTCCATAGAGCGCCACGCTCCAGACAAAGGCTTTCAAAAATGACTTCCTAATACCTAACTCTCTATTCGATGCCAGCAGATTCCTTTTTTGTAGAAATGCTTTCTTTGCCTGAACCAAACTACTTTTATATCCTCTTTGCTTCGTCCATCACTGGTTATTCTGCTTCCTAAGTAACAGAAGTCTCCTACTTCCTTCAGCTTTTCACCTGCCAATTTGATCTCCATAGAGGTATCTGATTTATTTCGGCTGCATTCCAGTATTTTTGTATTACATTTATTAACTTTCATCATGAATTCTTTCCGTAAGACGGAGTCCATACCATTCAAAAACTCATTCAAATCCTCAGGCTTGTCGGCCAAGATGACGATGTCATCAGCAAATCTCAGAGTTGAAATTATTTCTCCTTGAATCTTCACTCCCACTTTAAATTTTTCTCTAATTTCCTTCATTGCTTGTTCAATGTAGAGATTGAAAAGTGTGGGTGATAAGTTGCAGCCTTGCCTTACACCTTCCTGAATACCAGCTTCTCTCTCATGTCCTTCAACTCGAATGACTGCTGTCTGGTTTCTGTATATATTGTATACTAGCAGTAGTACCCGGCTTCGCCCGGTTGAATGATAATAATGTCTCAAAGTATCCTTAGAAATAGAATGGACTTAAAATCTAGGTCATTTGCCCCCAAAGACAATGAGGGCGTAATATCTAGGACATTTGCCCTTTTGATAGGGATGATAATGAAAACTACTGTTGAATTGACACGTCAAACTTACAAACTATCGTAACTTAATAGAAATACATATTTCAAAATTCACAGGCGAGGAAGACTTATTGTGTGTGGTGATCAATGGTGCAATGAGCGTAACATCTAGGTCATTTGCCCGTATGATGCGGATGATAAGGGAAATTATTACCAGTATGGAATTGACACTTCAACTTATAATGTACACAATGTTCTGTAATAAAAATAAATATTTTAAAAATCACAGTTGAGAAAGACTTTATGCGGCGGTAATTAGTGGTATGATGCGCGTAACATCTAGGTCATAATAATAAGGTAATTAAAAAATGACTACTAAACGAACATGGTGTAATTTTAAAACTAATATAGGTAATTCAGATGTCTAGCTTCGATGTCTTCCAAAGTCTCAACCTTATTTTTCTGGCTTAGGCCTGTACTCGATGCGTCTAGTGAAAGAGCTAATGGCGTACTGCTCGGCAAAGAATATGGGTCCAAGCTGCACGAACCTGAGAAGATCGCAGATGATGACAAAATATGATGACACACGTTCGTGGTTCCCCGCCGTATTTAGATTGGCCGGAGAATCACTCACTCTTTCGCAACACCACAGTGGCTTGAGCAACGGCCCTGTGCTGGCATCAGCATAGACAGCAGATAACACGGCGGGCTCTGGAAAGTCTTCTCAAGTCACCTCGCGATGAATCAGCAAGCTATTCTCACCCCCCCCCCCCCCCCAGGGTCTCACAACTTGTGGGACGTGAGTTGGCGACCCCAGCTGAGTCTGACATCGCTTCTACTTACTGGGCTCCTTTCAGTTCTCTTTCCTGTCAGTCTCCCTTCGTCAACTCTTGTTCTCTTCCAACCCCGACTGTATTAGGGTATCCGAGGGCTAGAGAGTCTTTCAATTTCCCGCCTTAATTGGCCGTTGTCTCATCTTTCCTGATGCCCTCATTCTTCGAGGGGTCGGCCTTCTTTTCATAATATATCCTGTCTTATGCTCAAGGCCCTCAAAGAGGCAGGGTGTGTGTAGCCCTACCACTTCTGGTACACCCTCAAGGGCTCATGGCTGGTGAGTTAGGAAGCTGGCAACCCCGAGGGATTCCTGAGCTAAATGCAGGGAATGGAGTGGTATGTGAGAAATTTCAAGTGGACAGTGTTAGTCATCGGGTTCCAAAGGGTAAGTATGTAAAATTTGGTTCCGATCGGTGAAACCTTGTAGTTTTGTGCCAAAGGGCCTAAATGGAGGGAAAGGGGTGGTCTGTCCGAAATTTAAAGTGGACAGTGATACTCGTTGGGGTCCAAAGAGTAAGTAGACAAAGTTTGGTCCAGATTGGTGAAACGATGTAGATTTTTGCCAAAGGGTCTAAATACAGGGAATGGAGTGCTCTGTCCGAAAGTTCAAGCAGACAGTGTTACTCGTCGGGTTCCAAAGGGTAAGTAACTTACATAAATATTGGTTGAGATGGGTGAAAGTATGTTGATTTTTGCCAAAGAGCCTAAATGCAGTAAGTGGAATGGTCTATCCGAAATTTCATTTAGACAGTGTTACACGTCGGGTTCCAAAGGGTAAGTATGTAAAATTTGGTTCAGATCGGTGAAACAGGGTAGATTTATGCCAAAGGGCCTAAATGCAGGGAATGGAGTGATCTGTCCAAAGTTTTAAGTGGACAGTGTTAATCGTCGGGTTCCAAAGGGTAAGTATAAAAATTTAGGTTGAGATCGGTGAAACGACGTAGATATGTGCCAAAGGGCCTAAATGCAGGGAATGGAGTGGTTTGCCCGAAATTTCGAGTGGACAGTGTTACTCGTCGAGTTCCAAAGGGTAATTATTTGAGATCGGTGAAACGGTGTAGTTTTGTGCCAAAGGGCCAAAAAGCAGGGAATAGTGTGGTCTGTCCAAAATTTAAAGTGAACATTGTTACTTGTCGGGTTCCAAAGGGTAAGTATGTAAAATTTGGGTCAAATCGGTGAAACGGTGTAGATTTGTGCCAAACGGCCTAAATGCAGGGGTTGGAGTGGCCTCTCCGCAATTTCAAGCAGAAAGTGTTAGTTGCAGTGATCCAAAGGGTAAATATACAAATTTTGGTTGAGATCGGTGAAACGGTGTAGATTTGTGCCAAAGGACCTAAATGCCGGGAATGGGGTGGTCTGTCCGAAATTGTAAGTAGACAGTGTTACTCGCAGGGTTCCAAAGGGTATGTATACAAATTTTGGTCCAGATCGGTGAAACGGTGTAGATTTGTGAAAAAGGGTTTAAATGCAGGGAGTGGGGTGGTCTGTCTGATATTTTAAGTGGACAGTGTTACTCGCATGGTTCCAAAGTGTAAGTATACAAATTTTGGTTCGGATCGGTGAAACGGTATGGATTTGGACCAAAGGGCCTAAATGCAGGGAGTGGGATGGTCTGTCCGAAATTTTAAGTAGACAGTGTTACTCGCAGGGTACCAAAGGGTAAGAATACGAATTTTGATTCTGATCGGTGAAACGGTGTAGATTTGGACCAAATGGCCAAAATGCAGGGAATGGGGGTGTCTGTCCGAAATTGTAAGTGGACAGTGTTACTCGCAGGATTCCAAAGGGTATGTATACAAATTTTGGTTCAGATCGGTGAAACGGTGTAGATTTGTGAAACAGGGCCTAAATGCAGGGCATGGCGTGGTCTGTCCAAAATTTCAAGTGGACAGGGTTACCCGCAGGGTTCCAAAGGGTAAGTACACAAATTTTGGTTCAGATCGGTGAAACGGTGTAGATTTGTGCCAAAGGGCCTAAATGCAAGTAGTGGGGTGGTCTGTCCGAAATTTTAAGTGGACAGTGTTACTCGCAGGGTTCCAAAGGGTAAGTATACAAATTGTGGTTCAGATCGGTGAAACGGTGTAGATTTGTGCCAAAGGGCCTAAATGCAGGTGATGAAGTAGCCTCTCCACAATTTCAAGCACACAATTTAAAGCAGACAGTGTTAGTCGCAGTGTTCCAAAGGGTAAATATACAATTTTTTTGTTGAGATCGGTGAAACGGTGTAGATTTGGGCCAAAGGGCCTAAATGCAGGGATTGGAGTGGCCTGTCCGCAATTTCAAGCAGACAATGTTACTCGCAGGGTACCAAAGGGTAAGTATACAAATTTTGGTTCTGAACGGTGAAACGGTGTAGATTTGTGCCAAAGGGCCTAAATGCAGGGAATGGGGTGATCTGTCCGCAATTTCAAGTGGACAGGGTTACCCGCAGGGTTCGAAAGGGTAAGTATACAAATTTTGGTCCGGATCGGTGAAACGATATAGATTTTTGCCAAAGGGCCTAAATGCAGGAAATGGGGTGGTCTGTCCGAAATTTTAGGTGGACAGTGATATTCACAGAGTTACAAAGGGTAAGTATACACATTTTGGTTCAGATCGGTGAAACGGTGTAGATTTTAGCCAAGGGGCCTAAATGCAGGGAATGGAGTGGTCTGTCCGCAATTTCAAGCAAACAGTGTTACTCGCAGGGTACCAAAGGGTAAGTATACAAATTTTGGTTCTGATCGGTGAAACGGTGTAGATTTGGGTCAAAGGGCCTAAATGCAGTGAATGGGGTGGTCTGTCCGAAATTTCAAGTGGACAGGGTTACCCGCAGGGTTGCAAAGGGTAAGTATACAAATTTTGGTTCGGATCGGTCAAACTGTGTAGATGTTTGCCAAAGGGCCTAAATGCAGGAAATAGGGTGGTCTGTCCGAAATTTTAAGTGGACAGTGTTATTCACAGGGTTACATAGGGTAAGTATACAAATTTTGGTTGAGATCGGTGAAACGGTGTAGATTTGGGTCAAAGGGCCTAAATGCAGGGAATGGGGTGGTCTGTCGGAAATTTGAAGTGGACAGGGTTACCCGCAGGGTTCCGAAGGGTAAGTATACAAATTTTGGTTCAGATCGGTGAAACAGTGTGGATTTGTATACATAACAGACAGACAGACAGACAGACAGACAGACAAACATTGAGCTTTATATATATAGATTGCCCTCCTATCCCTGTACTTTATTGCAATCGATTTCAAAATGTCAAACAATTTAGTCCAATCAACGTTATCAAAAGCCTTTTCTAAGTCTACAAAAGCCATGAACGTTCTCTTATCTTTCCCTATTCTACCTTCCAAAATCAGCCTAAGACTTAGTACAGCTTCCCTTGTTCCTACATTTCTCCTGAAACCAAACTGGTCTTCACCCAACTCCCTTTCTATCTGGCTTTCAATCCTCTTGTATATTATTCTAGACAGGATCTTTGAAGCATGAGTAATCAAGCTGATTGTACGGTAATCTTCACATCTGTCAGCTCCTACTTTCTTTGATATAGGGATGAATACATTCTTCTTGAAATCAGGGGGTACCTCACCTGTCTCATAAATCCCACACACCAAGTGAAATAACCTGACCAGACCTTCATCTCCTATGCAGCGTAGCAACTCAATCGCTATATCATCTATGCCTGGTGCTTTGTTCCTGCTTAAGGCTTCCAAAGCTCTATCAAATTCTGATCTCAATAATAAATCTCCTTTCGCATCCTCATCAATTTCCTCCTCCCTTTCCATTACATTTTTCTCAATCTCCTTTTCCTTATACAAACTCTCTATGTAAGCTTTCCATCTCTCAACCTTTTCTTCCCTATCTGTTAGAGGCTTTCCATTACCACACACATTCCTGTCTCCTTTCTTAAATATTGGCAATATTATTCCCTTTTTCCAGGCTTCAGGTACTTTCTTCTCTCTCTCCACACACTCCTGAGAAGTCTGTATGTCCACTGCAGTCCCTCTGGTCCTGCCGCCTTGATCATTTCTATTGCCACTTCGTCGATTCCCACACCTTTCCCCATCTTCATCTTCCTAACTGCCCATTCCACTTCTGCCATAGTAATGTCTGGTTCTTCTTCTATTTCTTCCTCCACCGTTTTGCATGTTTGCGTAACTTCTCCGCATGCCTGGCGTCTCACCTTCAACAGCTCGCTGAAATATTCTTTCCTTCTGTCCGTTATCTCTTCTGGTTTTGTCAATATTTCACCTTCTTCGTTTTTCACGAACCCAGTGTTCAGCTTTTCATTCCTTCTGCTTTTTATAATTCCAAACAGCAATTTCTTTCCATAATGTAAATCCTCCCTTATTACCTGAGTGAATTCTTCCCAGCTTTTCTTCTTTTCCTCTGCAATTACTGCAATTTATTTATTTATTTGTATATAACACTGCGATACAATATATTGTGCGTGATACCTCCCGTCATAGGGTAAAGATTCAAAATCTCTCGTAACAGCAGCGGCATCAAGAATATGAAATTAGACCCAAAATGTCACATTTAGACGACCACGTTGATTAGCGGCTAACATTCTCGGCCATCGCCTTGGAGGTCCGAGATTGAATCCCGGCTCTGCCAAGAAATTTTAATTCTGGTCTGAGAGCTGGAAGGGGATACACTGCGCCTCCCGTGGCAAAACTCGGAAGATGTTTTCCGTGGTTTCCCACTTTTACTCGAAGCAAATACCGGGATAGGTTCTAACAGAAGGCAACAGCAACCTCCTTTTTAATCGTCACCTGAATTACAAATACACACACTACTACAGCCATCACTGTAACACAGGTTATCAGAAAAATTCATACACACTTAAGTTCATGGGGCTACATGGCGATGATGTCGCCAAGCCTCTAAATCAATCAACAATAACAGAATCATTTAAGCTCATTTAAACTTAATACTAAGTTTCGTGATATCTATAGCCGTTGTTACGTTAGGCCGCGTGCAGGGTTAGCCGATGTATTTTTTTTTTAATTTTAATTCCCTACATCGACCCCTGTTAATAACATTTTTAAAACCTACGTAGGCTATTATGATTTATATGGCGTTCAGATTCCTAATGTTCTTATCGTGGTGGTTGGTTGGTTCCTCAGTTTAGGGGCTGCGACAATGCGGTCATGTAGCCGCGTGTACTTTGGGTGTGTGTAGAATCTGTCTGATAACCGGTGTTAATTTTGATGACTCTAATAGTGTTCTTATCGTGGTTTGGATAGAAAATGGAGGCCCATTGCCTGGTGTTCGTCTTGAGCTACGGTAGTCATGGAGAAAATGGAGTGGCATGGCCCCTTACAGAGACAGGAGGAAACTGGTGATCACTTCTTGAGATACTGTTGCCGTTGAGAAAATTGAGTGGCATGGCCTATTGCCGAGATAGATGGAAACTTGGTGGACCCGTCTTGTGCTACTGTTGGCATGGAGATGGCCGGCCTTGCCATTCCTTCATAAGTTAATTTTCTGACTTTATTAACCTTTGCTCGAGTGAAAATAGGCCGATATCAGAAGAATAAGAAAGACTATCGAAAATTCATGTAGCCAGCGGTTTCTACTGGGTCCTGAACTATCTGTTGGTTGAGATTGGTGGAACGGCATAAATTTGTATACGGAACAAATATACATGCCCACATACAGACTTTCACTTTTATATATTATAGAAGATTGGAAGAGATCGTGTTCACGCAGTAGGCCTATATCGTCTATCATTTAGATTAATGAAGCTCTATCTTTAAGTGATTTTTGTTTTCTTGTTTGACAAATAAATGAATGTCAGTTTTGGTTCAAGTATGTGCAAAAATTTTTAATTTTTAATAGGATGGCGTTTTGCATCAAAAGCGCAGACATAAATTTAAAATTAATATAAACATTTGAAGCCTACTTGACGGGATATTCATGTACCGTATTCAACAACAAATATCTATCCGCCTTCTGTGACATGGTTCGTAATTCAAGGCCACTGTCACCTCCTTACCACTCCTACCCTCAGTTACAAATATACACACACTACTACAGACACCATAATAACTCAGGTTATTAGACAAAGTTGACACACAAGAACACAAAAATTATCACGATGTTGTAGCCCCTAAAGTAAAATAAAACTCTAATAATTGACGTAGCGGGGAAGAGTTGAAAGAAAGTCTCACATGTTTGGCTCATGAATTATTAGCCCTACTGACTAGGAATTTGCTTTAAAGAAAACTTGCAACCTTCTACTCCACCTTGTAACTGGTTGTAATTCGAGGCAACTATAGTGCCAAAATTAGCAACGATGGTGAAAATACACTTGCAAAATATTTCGCTTAATTGTTTCAACTAATTTCATCTACTAAAATCCCTGATTTTGTGCTTGAAAGCAATACCAGTTTGTGGCATGCGGTGTATTAATCATGTCAGTGCAAACACCTCACTGATTTGTCCGTAAATGCTTAAGATATGACAGTTTCAGTGAGAATAGTGCGACGGGAGTTGCACTGAGAACAACTCATTGCCGCGGGAATGTCACTTTGTCCGATACTTCACAGTCTCGTTGCTCTCACTATCACCCATGATGCAACGTGTGAGCACGTGCGTAGGGACGCGATTGAAATGGCGGTGGCTTAAGCATATGGCAAAGCCATTATGACAAAAGATAAAATCAATCTTATTCTTGAAGGTGAACATTATTTTTTCGTAAGCCCGACGACTAGAGAATATTATTCAAACGGGTAGGAGCATTTGAGATTAAGAGAGTCAAGTATCCAACACAAAAGTGTTCACTGTGTACGTCTGTGACATTTTAGTTCTGCGTAAAAGAGTCTCAGTGGCTGACTGGGTTACGCGTTGGACTCATGAATGAAAGGACTGGGATTCGATACTTGGTAGGGAAAGTAATTTTATTTTTTTCGATACCTTTTATTGTTTACGTCGACCGCTTTACCAGTATCTTACTACAAAAATGATACGACGGTTCACAGTTGCATCACAGGGGCTTTAGTAATATAGCGAGTGCGTGAATTTTCAGGTGCGATTACAAGAAAGTTACATAGTGCTTGAATGTACACGTCAAATATAATTTTCTTTGCTCAAATTTAATGACCAAATAATACCGACTGACAATCATATTCTCCTTCGATATGTCAATAGGATAATATGCTCAATGTACCTTAGGTAGTTAATTAGTTATTGTTGTTTTAAGGGGCGGAACTACGAGGTCAGTTGCCCCTGTACCTTAGGTAGTCTGTTGATATGATATCGTTGAAGTTGATTGGATTCTTCCATTTCGCTGACTCCAGTCAACGGAATGAACAATTTCCTTTGAATCCTTACACAACAAGCCTCAGTGCCTTCAGGCAGCGCCATATTGCCCAAGCGAGAACGAGCGATAATGTCGAGAATTATCGTTATCGAGCCCACATTATCGGTAATACCAGTTCCGGAACCAGCATTTTCGTTCTTCATTCTCGTCCAACAAGACTGATCGGAACTCAAGAGCTTTTTGTCCGGCTCTAAAGGGAATGCACCCTCCTCACAACTTAATATTAACTCAGCACCTCTTGGAGCACCCCAGTGTTATAGAAAAGGAACCATTCCAACTACTTCAGAACATAGTGATCTTTTAAGTTACTCCTCTCTTCCCTTTCATTGGGTAAATGTAGGAAATATATGAAAAGAAAACTAGCTTCTTACAGAGACGTGAAAACTTCTTGTTTAGTCGTCACCGCTAACGAGTGGGGGCACTGGGGCTACAACATAACAGATTGATTTTTAGATAAATGTGTGAAAACTTGAAATACTAGTAGTCCAAAATCTCAATAAGAGCTAAAACAGTTTTTCTATGGCCTGAGCTGAATGAATTACTCGGAACCCTGAGAGGCGATGTCAATCTTCCTCTACGATAGAAAGAGCAATAAGTTGCACTGTTTTACCCTGTCAGCTAACTTCGTTATATACTTTATTAACAATCCATTTTGTTCTAATATTAAGGAGAAAGGTCTGGTGAGAAAGGCTCAGTAAAATGGTATCCTTGTTCCTATCATGAGAGCGGGCAGGGTATGAAGAAGGAACACCTTCTCTACGTCTTCAGCGCCCTCTCTTCACCCCTATATCTACGTCACTGGGTCGGCGTGCGGACACAAGTAGGCGCTTAATCATCAGGTATCCCGTACCCAAGTAGGGTTAGGCGAGATCCTGCTTTGCTCATCGTCTTCCGAAATTGAAAGAACTCAAAAAATCGTAATTAATATCTG
Organism: Meconema thalassinum; assembly: GCA_946902985.2. Classification (NCBI taxonomy): domain Eukaryota; kingdom Metazoa; phylum Arthropoda; class Insecta; order Orthoptera; family Tettigoniidae; genus Meconema; species Meconema thalassinum. The sequence continues at coordinate 447,380,656 of OX336389.2, forward strand.
GTAGAAATTTGTATATACCAATACTTCATTGTATATGGCGGTAAATCATTGTATATGCTTTAGTCTAAGGTGTTCTAAGCTTATTTGCAAAAAGTTAAAATATACCGGTAGTGAATATTCGTAGTTTTGAAAATACCCCAACCGCACCCAAACACAGGCCTGTGAGTGAATTCATGCATATCAAAGACGTAAATTTTCATTGTTACATTATATCATGAGTTGCAAGAGAAAACCGTCGTTTTCTTTTTTTTTTTCTTTTTTTGAAAACTGCATTCTCATCTAATGCCCATGCATTTGTCGTTTTAATTTACAGAAAATGTACGTAAACATTAAAACTAATTTGCCACAACGATCTCAGAGAGCATTCATTATTGTGTAAACTAAAGAAAGCAATACGAGACAAGGAAACGGCATAAGTGACGATGTTTTAATCAAGAGGTCACATGCGGGAGCAAACGTTAGGGATGTTTTACCTCACTCGTAAGTTGCAGGAAAGTTCGCACAATTGAGAAGCTTATTTCCAAATGATACAAAAAAATCGAAATTGAGATTATGATGGAAAACGTACGTTGGTAGGAAGCTCCATCTTATGAAAGGAAAAGAAATTGCCAAAACGACCTAAATCCATAACAAACAGGGCATTGAAAATCTCATTTGATGCCAATAAGTACCAAATCCTGTGGCCTGAATGTGCCAATACGTACCGTATTCATGCAGCCAATGAGAGCCATTTCTTTTAGTACTGGATAATATTTTCCATTGTCCAGTTCACAAGTTATTTACCATATTCATGTTCTTTAGACACAAACTACAATCATAATTCCATAAGTTCAGCACTGCTAAGTTACTTTGCATAATTTTCATTTTTTTGTTCAATTTTATTTAATATTATTTAAATAATCTATGCCTTCACTGTAAATACCTTAAATCTAATTATTGCATAACTAAATACAATCAGTTTTCTCGAAGATTCTGATGACTGCAGTGAAATTTATGTCTTTCCGTTGCAAGTATTTAGAGTTTCAGTGCCAAGAAGTACCAAATCCTTAATTTTCTTTGAATATTTCCTAGACTGCAAAAGCCTAAACAGAAATACTTGGTATAACAATGCATTTATTCTATCTGAACATAATAAAAGTGCTCAAATGGATTTTCAGTTGACATTTTACACTCTGAGCGTTTTTCCTCTCTCCTGTAAAAATTACTTTTTGGATTTGGTACCTTTTGGAAATAAACTTCTCAATTGACGATGCAAACCGGCACTAACATACATCAGGACATCCCACCCAGCCAGCCAGACCCACACTGTGGCAAGAGGTCGAGGCTCACTACTTCCCCACTAACCCTCCCCCCTCCAACCCGCCAGCAACTGGCCACAACACAAGCGCGCAGCGACACCCACGTGGAGTGCATGGCCGTAGCACGCTGGACCTACCTTTAGGTATGTCGGGAGGGGAAGGTGGGGAGATATTTCCACGAAAACTCAAGTAATGTGAACTGCGTCCCCACCCAAATAACCAAAAAGCATCCCCTCTTGCGTCCTTTCCACCCTACGCGATAAAGCCAGACACGGACTTATATAAACAGCATTTACCTTCAGACAGACCACAATCTCGGTGGAGTTGCCAGTCACTTCCGGCAACACGATTCTTTGTAGAGCGAGGAGTGCGACAAGAGTCACAGATCTAAGGAAGCCCCGCCCCCTCATAGATTAGCCTGGCCAATCAACAGCTCTCAAGTGTACCCCTCATCCTTTATATAAAGTATTTGCCAAGCCTGCTCCTCAAGTGTTGTGGTCGCACACCTCGTGTGAGCGTGTGTTCGCTAGGCTCAAGGCTCAGGATGGACATAAGGAACTGTTGTTAGTGTGTCGAGAATTGTAGCCGACTGGAGCTGGCTATGGGCAAACATCCTGTGAAGCCAGCATCACTGCCCAGTCCCCAATTCCTCATGTTGCTCGTGGCATTGCTGTCATCTCTACCTGTCATTGACTGTCACAACTTCCTGAACGAGACGGCCGACTTTTACCCCGTGCCCTCAGACACCAAAGAGTTCGAGGACACTTATTTTGAAGAAGAGGATGTGCCTCAATATAGTGCAGAAGAAATCGAAAGGCTCAAGAAGCAGATTCTGGAAGTGTTGGGTCTCAAACGAATCCCAGATGTCACAAAGGTTAGTATATCCAGTATTTTTAAATTTATATTTATGGTGTTGCTGGGGGTTTGATCAGGAGTTGCATGTCCCATGACTTGCTGCTTGTAAAAGTAGACCATTTCTGTTTGTAACCGCGAGTGGAGAGGGGCAGCTGTGCTTAGATCTTTTTGCTTTTCATTCCTTACTGCATTTTTCTTTTTTAATTGGCTTGTGGGGAAACCGCGGCAGGTGAAGAATTGCAAGGAGGGAGGTGGGGAGGGGGTTCTTGGAAAGTACGCCAGCTACCCTCAGCATTCCTTTTGTATTTCCGTTTTCCTTACGGGCACTCGTGGTCATTTCAATATTAGTTCTCTTATTGATTCGTGGCACCTGATGTAGTCTCTGATATTCCCTATCTTGTATGTTATACGATTTTAATTATAACGCATTTTTTAATAAGGACGTGTTATATATTACGGTAGCGTAGAGAATGCTAAAATAGGGTATTTGAAAATGTATTTACCAATGCTAAATCCGACGAAGCTCAGTGCTTTGATTTACTTTTGATCATTGTATGCTAAGCTGTTCGTTATGAGAACGTTTAGCCGGAACAAAATAGGCGGTGTATTTGCATGTTAGAGGTGGTATGGTACCGCTATGAGCACACCAATAATTACTCATATGTTAGCAGTCTCGAAGGCTAATGTGGAATAGCGTGTGAATGACAGCTTTAATAGGGGCTAAGAGTTGCATGATTTTTTTTTTTGGCAATGCTTGCATGACAAGCTCGGCGTTAATCAGGTGGGCTATGTTCAATCGAATCTCTTCTGACACAATGTTTCGCTCATATCAGTTTTATATGGTTACATCAGTGACTAGTTTACCATTCTCAAATATGAGATATTGCTCTCCTCTCTCACACCTGGAGTGAACTTACTTGGCGCCATGGGCGCCCATAGGATTGTTTCCAGGGGGGGGGGGGGGCAAGTAAATATTTTCGTTTCATTACCTACCTGTCACCCCCTCCCCTCCCCCATCCCCCACATCCCCCCCCCCCCCTCACACACAAAAAGGAAAGTTTCATTTCTTACTTACTTCGTGAAATTCATTATTTGACTGCAATGAAACCATTTGCTACTTTGTGGCAAGTATGGGAGGAATGTTTTCTTTGAGTTTTTGTCCGTTAACGTTCGTTTTTCTTCGTGATTCAACGTCGTAATGTTCAGTTCTTAAAAACAGGAAAAAACTAGTGGTATCGACAAAAATAAAAGTCAAGTTCCGTAGTTCATTAAAGTGGTATCGTTAATCCAGTTCGCCAACTTTCTAAATAACTGGACATATTTTACACATGATCCCAATTCACTAAGTTAAACTGTGGAAAAATACCAACATCTGAATCAGCCCAATTATTTAAATAGCACTGTTTCCAAATACGGTAGGCTACGGTATCTAGTTTGTACTGGCCATTACAGCAGATCGTCACGTATTTCCTCTTCGAAACAACCAATCGGAAATACTTCGCATTGCGCTTATTAGAATCATGAAACACTTGTAGCCTGCGACCTGATAAACTCGAGCCTATGGTTTTAGTAAAAATTAGTTTTGTCAATAAAAATGTTTCGCCTGATTATTACTAACCACTAAGTAAAATGGATAAAAACCACTATATCACGTACTCCTTACTACCATTATTCGCATTCTCGACTGAAACAAGAGGAATGGTGATACATGAATGGTGATATGAACGTAAAAAAAAACACTTCTTTCAATGTGTAATTGAGCCTTATGCTCAAGCTTTTCTCTGTTTATGAAAATAATAGACGATAAAATAAAACTAACAGATATCGTACAATTCCGTGGAGTTTTATAAAATTAACAAGTGATATATTTCGCCGTATTATTGTACCTGTGATGTAAATAATATACTGTCTAACCAATCTAATACAAATACTTTTTGTGTTTTTTAAATTTATGTGTGTTAAGGCTACCCTTAAAGAGGAGAAAATTAACCTTTTTATATTCAATAACTGGCATTGTTGTAAATGTTGTTGCTTTATTTGTAAACAAGTTTAAACCTCTTCCCTTGTACTTGACTCTGAGTGAAATTCCGGTTTACGTAATAACGTGTCATTAGGCGAGTGTGTATAAGTAATGTTATTTCAGAGTACCGATACCGTAGTTTTGAGACGAGTGCTCCGGAACATGAAACATGATACGTTTGTGGTATTTCCCTGAAGGTAGTGTTGAAAATATCGTAGGCCTACTAGAGATGGCTGCTGTCAGCGTCGGCAATCAAATTTCGAATATTTAGATAACCAGTCGTCATCGTGGAGCCTAAATTGAGGTACTCAACTACACAGATGGGCTTAAAGATCAAATTTATACATTCTGTCCTTTCTTACAATGCATGCCACGTATGGATTTAAGTTGCTGCCCCCGACTTGGAATATGCAGATTTATTAAAGTTGTAACCTTCCCAGGTCACAAGGGATCGAACCCTTACTTTCGAGACGTACGGTGTTCATAATCGCCCACATATTTTTATGTTTTATAATTATGTAATGAATTGTATAATATCATGTGATTTATTTCCGATTAATTTGTTTAGGTTTTAAGGGATTGTAATTGGCAGGATCTGAATCTAGTTATATGTGAATATTTTAACAATGGAATAATCTTCAGTCAGAGAGTCTGGAATTGTGTGCAAGAACCAGGAAGTAGGCTTGTTTTCGCCTGGGTTTTTCTCTCACAAGCTTAAGTGCATGATGACTCATGCAAGTAGGAGGCTTGGCATCCCTGTGCTAGGGGTGTGTCTAGGGTATTTTGAAGACCAAGAAGGCACTCCTTATATAGTAATGTTTTGTTTTGATTGGCTGGATCCGTGAGGGAAGCCAGGAAGGCCAGTGATTTGTGAAGGGGAGATGAATGTTATTAGGACTTGACGAAGCTGTGAGGGCGACTCATTCTTAGGACTCCGTGGGGAGTAGTACTCATTCTTTGGACCGCGTGTAGGGCGGTGTACTCATCCTTTGAACTCCGTGTGGAGTGGTTCGTATTCCTGGTAAGACTCCGTGAGGGAGTGGATCTTGTATTTTGGACTTGTGTGTTTTTGGTGGAGAAGGAAGGTATTTCAGACGATCACAAGTTGGTGTTCGATGTGCAATTACTGAGTTGCTGGCTATGCATTCTCAAGGGAATTATGAGCCTAGTTTCAAACAAATAGTCTAGATTGTTTGTCTCGAATCGCATGAAGTAATGTAAACTAACGTCTGTATACCGAAATTATGAGACCGTAGCGATAAATTGTTATACGACAAATACTGGTAAAATATGCTATGTATTAGTAAACTCAGGAGCGAACTAGATGTGATAATCCAACGCACGGATTTAAAGCATCTTTGTATAATCAGATCCACGAAACTAGATAAATCGTTGGATGCTGACCATCAAAGTAAGAATGTACATAATGTTCATAGTTGAGAGGCTTGCGTGTGAAATATATAGTAATTGTGTTGCGAGTAAGTAGGAGTGATTCTCTGGGAGCAACTAACCCCCGAATCAGTAGAGTTAAGTCGTCACAGCTGAAGTCAATGCCTGTACGTACCAGTCACCATTATTTCCGAGGGTCATCAATATGTCATAAGTGTGCCTGTGTGAATATGATAGTGAGAGTTAGATAGTCTGTACGACGAGGATCCTGCGAAGTGTATTTCATGTCTGCTATCAGAATATATTGTAAATTTTACCAGATCTATAGTGCTTTTATGTATGAGGTAACCAGTGTGGTTAAGAGTGAATGTATATTGCTGTTGCTCATACCGTACAGGTGTTTAACCCTCACGCAACCCGTGAAGCCGATCAGTTACAAAGTTTCCATAACATATGAGGCTGTTTCTTCGCCTGAGTGTGTATTTAACTATGTGTGGCATACACTATAAATATGCGTTTGCTAAAATTACAAATTTAAAAAAATAATACAAAGAATGTACATTAAAGTTTAACAGATATCATACACAACCAATGTGCAAAAACAATTATTTAAATACCGGTAACAAGTTTGGAATTTCCTCATTGGTACAATTTCACATTCAAGTCAGATCAACAGCTAGAACACCAAGGTGACTAAGACGATCCTTTTATTTATGTCCTTAAATAATCAACAATGCCAAAGTATATTCTCTTGTGGAGGGCTTAAACTTAATCAACTTGACGTTTAATGACCAAGCAGTTTTGTACAGTTTTCCAGAAATTTTTCCGACCTAAAACCTGCCGCCTTGTCAGTTGCAAGTTTGTCCCCCCGTCAATACAGGTCTGAATACAGTAAATTATCCAATATTGTAAGCACGACCTTACAGGACCAGTGTTTTACTAGTCAGCATAGAAAAGCCTATTTTAGGGGTTAAGATACGCTAGCGATGTTGCAATGTCTAAAAATATCTCCATAAAGTGCTTTTCATATCGACACTGCCGAAGTGAGGTGGCAAAAGTAGTAGCCACTCAAGATAGTGATGGGGAAGCATACGGTACGGTATTTAACACTAGGCATAACCGTATTGAAATTTGTTACCTAGATGTTAGGCCCCTTTAAACATCAATTATCATCATCATCATCCATTGGTGGCAGAGTGCATGGCATCATTAGAACCATATTTTTTATTTAAAAATTGTAAATACATATTACGTCAGCAACATAACAGATTTTTGTTGTTGTAACAGTTGCCAGTTGACTATCTGTGGCTTCCATTTATGAAATAAACTGGTGTGCTTTGTGTTTGCTTATTGTGCTTATGGTGTACAAAGCAGTAGTCATTTCTACATTGTTGTATGGTTGTGAAACGTGGACCCTTTACCGACGTGATCTTAGGAAGCTTGAGCGTTTCCACCTACAAAAAACTTCGATCAATCCTGAGGATTAAATGGGAAGACCGCATTACCAATATTGCTGTTCTGGAAAAGGCTCAAATCAACAGCATAGAATCATCCATAATAGGTCACCAATTTAGATGGATTGGTCATGTCCATCGGATGGATGATGTGAGATTACCTCGTCAAATGCTATATGGTGAGTTATGCTATGGCACCAGACCTCATGGTGGTCCTAAGAGGTGCTACAAGGACCAATTTAAGCAGACCCTGAAATTGACAGGTCTTGATTCACAAACCTGGGACATGCTGGCTGAAGACCGCTCAACTTGGCGCCGTACCATCTCGGATACTGTAAAAACGTTTGAAAGGGATCGACGCACACATGAAGAGGCCAAGCGTCAAGCTAGGAAACTTCGAGCAGCCCAACCACGTCCTCCTCCAGCAATACTATGTGAATTGTGTGGACGCTTGTTCCATGCCAGGATTGGACTCTTTAGTCACCGTAAACACATCCACAAACTGGACTGAAGGAAGAAGATTTATACTCGGATTCGAGTTAAAGCCGATGATGAAACTGGTGTGACAATGAACATCTTATTTCAACATTCTCAGAAATCCAGTCCCCCTAAGGGCGCCCACGATATTAACCCATGCATGAGTACCAAATGGCCGAACAGACCCACTTAAAGCTTGAATATTCTAAGAACAATTCTTAGTGAGCACCCACAAACTGAGAGTAATCAACATGAAAAATTTCAGTTTCATAGCCCTTGTGGTTACAAAGATACGATGATTAACGAGTGAGTACCTCCTTTTTGGATTATATATACCTAAAGATAAGATTGCATTACTTATCTTTAAATGAAATATAAATCCATTCGTAGACGAAGTACACAAAATTAGTAAATAATACTGTAAGCACACAGACACAGTCTAGGCGGCCGTTCATAGTGAACATAATACACACGAATGGAGTGTAGGCTACGCGCATATAAATTACGATATTCCTTTGTAATATTACTCAAGTGTATAATTTAAAGCGAAAGCACACCAGCACTATTGCATAACTGACATAATATGTAGGATGATTTTAACCTTCCGGTGGGCGCTAATGATCTTATCTCATATTCGTCAACTACCTTTCAGTAGTTACGTCTTTCCACATGACATTCAATTCCATATCGGCCAGTTTGTCAATGACCCTTCTACACATTTGCTGTTGTTGCGAAAGTAATATGCGAGGCAGATTGCACCTGATGGAGCACCATTACGTAATAGACTATGTAGAGAACGAATGATTGTATTCACTAATTGAAGCAAAACTATTCTTCAGCAAATATTGTAATTTTAAAAAATTCTGATTTCTGAGGTGTGCCAGACAGGCTTAATGCGCCCACTGCCACTATACAGTATTTAATGTTTGGCCTGTCGGAATGTTAAATATCTGAAGTATTTATATTTAGTACAAATTAATTAGAATACTGTAAGCACTTTTGCAAAAAAAAAAGTTTGTTCTCAGTCCGATTTTCATATCGTTTTATTTTTCGAGGATCCAGGGGAGGGGCCATGCCCCCCCTGCCCCCCCGTATGGGCGCCCATGCTTGGCGCGAATGCTCGTTCACATGTTATTACGGAAACATTAATAAAATATAATGTCAATATGTAAATAGTTGATTAACTCTAACTGCAAAATCGGTAACTGTTAATCAGCTAAGAATATTGAAACATAGTTGTAGCTTTTATTTTCAAGTGTTTCTGGATATATAGTTACCTGCATGCAATTAATTGAAATGCCTTGTAAACATACCACATTTTATAAGGCCGCAATCACTTTGCTTTCCGGCGAATCTCCATTTAGTTATATTTTGTTCATTCCAGAAAACTCTGCGTGATATAACATTTCTGTACTGCAAGAGCGTGATATGAACCTACTAATGCAATACCACGGTATAAGTCTTCTGCACTGCATATCCATGGTATATGCCTTCTGAATTGCAAATCCATGATATAAACCATCTGCACTGCAATACCATGATATAATCCTTCTGCACTCTAATACCATGATATGAACATTCTGTACTGCTTCACGGTACCATAATATAGGCTAAGCGCTCTGTATTGCTTCACGGTACCGTCGTGTAGGCTAAGCCTTGTGTACTGCTTCACGGTACCATAATATAGGCTAAGCGCTCTGTACTGCTTCACGGTACCGTGGTACAGGCTAAGGCTTGTGTACTGATTCATGATACCATAATTTAGTCTAAGCGCCCTGTACTGCTTCACGTTACCGTGGTGAAGGCTAAGGCTTGTGTACTGCTTCACGTTACCGTGGTGTAGGCTAAGCGCTCTGTACTGCTTCACGGTACCGTGAGGTAGGTTAAGGCTTGAGTACTGCTTCACGGTACCGTGGTGTAGGCTAAGGCTTTTGTACTGCTTCACGGTACCGTGGTGTAGGCTAAGGCTTGTGTACTGCTTTCGATACCGTGGTGTAGGCTAAGGCTTGTGTACTGCTTCACGGTACCGTGGTGTAGGCTAAGGCTTGTGTACTGCTTCATGATACCTTGGTGTAGGCTAAGGCTTGTGTACTGCTCCACGGTATCGTGGTGTAGGCTAAGGCTTGTGTACTGCTTCACGGTACCGTGGTGTAGGCTAGGCCTTGTGTACTGCTTCACGATACCGTGGTGTACGCCAGGCCTTCTGGTTTGCTACACAGTATCGTGATATTGGTAGTCTGCTGCTACGCCAGTGTTCACAGGAAAGCACGATAGAAGACCTTGGGAAATTCCGTAAGTACTTGCATGCTGCTTGTGTAAGTGGGAGTCGGAAAACATTCCCTATTCCCAAGGCTCTAGGAGGGGTGTCAAGGTATTTGCATCAGCTGGTTCGTCAACATTGCCTTCATGCGGTCACTTCGAAGATGGAGGGATAGTAGTCAGAGAGGGGTAGGAAAAATGGCACGCCGTGCAGAAAGTTAAAAGCGTTCAGCGCAGCATGAAATCGAATGCCTAATGCACTCTTGAGCTTCACTACCGTGATAATAGGCTAAGCCTCCTACAATGCGATGTTAGCCGTCTACACTTCTATGGGTTAGCTAGAAGTGAAGGTTTATATACGTATTGCGACACATTTTATACGCGGGTATTCCCAATGTAGGAGCAGCCTTCAGAGACTTGCCTTATAATTCTGTTCTCAAGTTTTAAATTTATTTTTCCCTGGGCTATCACAGAATATTGTACTAGTCACTAATGTCATACTTTGCCCGTGTGACTAAATGTCTGGACTATGAATACTTGGAGACCAGACACGCTGTTGCTCTGACCATTTAAAAATTCTGAGCGGTTAATAGAGGACACAATTCCTCAAGAGTTTAGGAATAAAACTGCATATTTTCTTTCGTGCTTGATCAGTACTGGAAGAGTAGGTTAAGCGGTGAATTTACTAATTTGTTCGCATATCCAAAACCATAGGAACCAGTAGACAAATGTTCAATGGAGGGATAACTTTGACAGGATGATTTATGTGTGGAGCTTACTCATGAAAACTTTTAATTCCTTTACAATATAAAACACTCGAAAGAGCATGGAACAGGAAATAACGATGTATAGCCTACTTTGGGAAAAAGCTGCAATTTGTAGTAAATGCATGCAGTACACTCTCTATACATTGATGTTTGTATGGGAACTTCATAGCACCATATCTGCCTAGTATGTGCAGTATGTATGTCTACCCCTTATTATTCCCGTTTTCAACGGAGTCGGGGATGAGATGCCATGAAAGTCTATGTAGTGGGTGTTCTTTAAGGCTGGATTCCCTTCCTGACGCCAACCCCATGAGAGGAGTTAATGAGAAATAAAATGAATGAAGATGAATGAAACTGGGCAAGGATGAGGAAGGAAGTTGTCATGGCCTGTCAGAAGGTACCGTCCCAGCATTTGCCTGGAGTTGAAAATGGGGAAACCACGGTAAACCATTTCAAGGACGGCCGACGATGGGGCTCGAATCCATGCCTACCGTGTCCGCAGATAGATTGGCGTAGCTGTCACTGTCGGTAGCACCATATCAGTCTAGAAGTAGGCCTATATCTTTTAATAATATGCGCAACAGCTTTGAAGAACAATCTGGTTTAGCCAGTGTTGGGAACCGGCACTAGACATTAACACCCCCAGCAAGGAGAAGTGCCCTGTCAGCAACTCAATGATGAAAGAATTGATTACTCGGAATTTTCCAGTGTGGGGCCACACAACTGATTAATGTTATCAGTACGCCACGGGTCATCCTGTCACGATCCCATGGGAGCACTTAACCTGGAAATGTTAACTTGTCACATTTGAATATCGTAAACCACCATCCTCCTGCACAGAGTTTTAACTACCCCTCAATTCAGGGCCATGTACGTCCCCGTCTTTCCTGCTTGGTTTTGAGGTCTTGGTAGAATGTTTAAAAAAGGAGCATAAAATAATAAATATTTAAATGAGTTCTGCAATATTAAATGGGTGGAACCATATTTCATCGTGAGCTTTGTTCTCCTTCAAGGGCAAATTGCAAATTACAAGGAACAAATAAGCAAAGCTGCACCAATCATACGCCACTTAGATCACAATTCAATGGTGACATTGGTAGGCCAATAGAGGTCTGAGTATCAAATGCCACTCACAATTGAATTGGCGGAAACACACTGGGATTCAGTAACGGGTCCTTTCTCTATCTCTCGATGCAGTGTTGACAGTGGACAAGGGCCATTTCAAAGTTTAATGAGCCGATCTGCACTGATAGCAGTAATGCAACGAAGCCCTGTAGTACAGCGCTGAGTTTTACACACGACTGTCACCACTGAAAGCTTCACCACTTCCGTGAGCTTCAATTGCATTCTGGAGTGATTCTACCAGTTCGAACCCAGGTTGTTCTTGTGAGTAGCATTTGTATACAGAGACCACTTTTGGCCAACTGCGGAATTTTACAGACAATCGACGGTCACCTTTGAATTCAGACGTAAGTAAGGTTTGATTGTTCGAAGTTGGGGGCTTTCCTAGCAAGGCGAAGTTGATGTAATATTAATCTTCAGGTTTTATAGAATCTAGGTATACATGATTTTATAAGAAAAGATCTACTCAATTACTACGCAGGACACTATCTGCCCTCCATTCATTTATGTGACCGCATGGGGCGCCATTTGTTGACCATTCGGGCATCAGGTGCTCGTAGGCGGGAAGGTAGTAGTCCACACTTCAGAAGCCAATGATAATATTTTATCAGTTCGTAATGCAATATTCTTCCGGTATGCTATTGTATAGCGCATTACAAGACCAGTCACAGTTACCTTGGTCTCCTAAGTTTGGGTTCGGTTCGGGGCTCTGCCATGAAATTTTATTCTGATATAAAGGGTGGAATGGGGTACACTCAGGCTAGTGAGGCAGAACTGAGAAGAAATGGAATAGTATATAGAATATATTTTACCACTTCCTTGGAGATTATCATCTTGACAATCCAGTCAAATTACAAGTACTTTGTCCTGGTTGAAATCGTAATATCTTCATTGGTGGTCGCAAGTTTTGTTGTTTCTTTATTCAGGAACCATGTGTGTTTGTGAAACCTATTTTATAATCTGTAATTGTATTTTTGGTACAGGACTGAGATGAGTGCTCAGGACTTTAAATTAGCGTCGAAGAGGTTTCTGGAGGAAATGATTGCTCAAAGTATCCCTCCTTTGCTAAGAGAGAATGTCCAGACGACACCCGGTATTCATCACAGTCCAGATGGATAACTCTCTGCCCTACTGAATATGAGTTACATCAAGTCCTGCTCTAAAAATCCGAGATGGTCACACCTAGGTTATCTGGTTATTTGTTGAAATTTGACCCCAATCTTCTGAGATGATTTCAACATAGGTAATACTATCAGAGACTGCCGTTCCTAGACGCCACAGGTTATGAAGCATTAGTGGAGAGAAACACACGGTAAAACAACCACCGGGCTATTTGTAGGCCAGTAGGGGACTTCGTTAGATGATAGCAAGGTGATCGGATTTTTCTTCCAATGGCTCTAATGCGATATTCATTCCATTATATTACATGTTAGTTAGTTATTGTTGATTTAAGGGGCGGAACAGCGAGGTCATCTGCCTCTATATTACATGTTACTACGTGGGTAGTGATGATGGTAAGAGTATAATGATGATGATAATAATATTAAATAATAATTCCAAAGACGGCTGACGGCAGACTCGTCTTCATGGCCATGCGCCTTAGTGTGCGTAGCTATCTGATTGGTGTAATAATAATAATAATAATAATAATAATAATCGAAATTAATGCTTTTCAGTTGGTCAACACGATTGAGGCAACAATAAAATAGGCTCACAATATGATAATAATAATAATAATAATAAGTGATTAACTTCCCCTTCCATCATACATCAATGGTGCTTATAACGCGAGGAGTGTAGTAAGTTCGTCCGAAAGTGAATTTAGCGTAACGCATTTTCACACCCTCGAATGTCACCGGAGTGGAGGGAGCTTGGTGCTATTTGGTTATAGGCAAGCCTGCGAACAAATCGCTCGTAGCATTTGAAAGTTGCAACACCAGGAATAGTAGTCTCGTTGAAGAGGATTTTGCAGTGATACAAATGGAAACAGTTCAAATTTGGGGATAGAACTTCCTCCATGGGGGAATTTCTCAATACTGTATATAGGAACTTAAATCTGGCTTAGAAAACTAACTTAATCACCAATATTTGGTCGAAATTAGAAGAAACGTTGCTGCACAGTGCTTAGGAACGAATCATTTCTTCTCTGCCTTCCCTTACACTCATTTTATAGACGGAAGTAATACTCTTAAAGATTGTCATGATAAGCCACCTTCTGTGGACTCGAGCACGTATAGAGTTCGTGGTTCTGCCAAGAAATGTTATTCTGTCCTGAAGGCTGTAATGGGGTACACTCAGGCTAGTGAGGCAGAACTAAGTAGAAAAGAGTTCGATTCCCTCCTCCGCCATCCTAGAAGAAGTTTTCTGTGGTTTCTAACTTACTCCAGACAAAAGTCCCTACATTGGTCTCAATTACAAATACACACGCTACTACAGACATCACAAAGACACATGCTATCAGATCCAAATACTTGGAACAAAATTACCACAATGTCGCAAGCCCGTAAATGAATCATAAAATAAAAATATAAAAAACCTTCCTCCAATTGCTGTTTAATTTGAGGGGCTTGGACATTGTGGTCATCCAGTCCCGTGTGCTTGGGTGTGTGTAGAATTTATCTCATTTACTGTGTAATAGTAATGGCTATATTAGTGTGTGTATTTATAATTTGGGTGTGAATTGGGAAGAAGTCGACCGAGTACTTATGTTAGGAACCTCCTGGCATTTGCCTAGATTAAATATAGGAAACCACTCTTCCAAGATGGCTGAGTGGGGAATCGAACTCACCCCTTCTCGGTTTGCCTCACGGAGCTGAATATACCCCGTTCCAGCCCTTTGAGGAAAACTAAATTTCTTGTCAGATTCGAGAATCGAACCTGGACCTCCAGGCTGACAAGCAAGATTGCTGGCCGCTACACCACACTTGTACAGAGACCACAATAACATAGGTTATTAGACAGATTTGACATAGACTCACGCAAGTAAATTACATTAGGACGAAACAGCGACAAAAGCCCACTCCAGTCTTAACACACCAACAGCTCAGCCCATGCCCTCAACTTTCCACTCGAGATTTACAATTCTGCTTTCCACTTTCACGTCTAAACTTCTCTGACTGTCGGATTTTATCTAAAATTTAAAAACCTATCTCCTGTGATGAACATTGACGACTGCGTCCCAGCTCATAGCCCACAGATTATGGTAAGTGCATGGCCGGCGCAACGAGACACTCAGCCACATCCTCATGGTTTCAGGACATAGTGCGCTAGTTATCATATCAAACAGCTATGGTATACAATGCTCCTCACAAGTTTGAGTGCACCCCATTCCAGGAATCACGTAGGCCTAAGACTTCAAATTTATGCGGAGGCGGGAATCGATCCCGCTACCTTTACATTACACCATGGGTCTGGTCTTTGTACAGAATTCAGAGCGCAAGTTGTGTGTTTGATCTAGTAAACAAGCTCAGAATGGAGCTGGTGCATGAGTAAATTACACTGCTACAGTCATCGCAGAAACACAGGTTATCAGACAAATTTAACACACGCAGGGCTGATGACCGAGGTTCCCCAAGCCCCAAAAATAAACTATTGTTGTTGTCGTAAGTTGATTTAGGAGTTTTGCGACATCTTAGTCATTATCCCCGTGTTTTTTAATGCAGGTGAGGATTGGGAGCGAGGTGGCCGTGGCGTTACGTTAGCAACCATCCCAGCATTTACTTGGAGTAGAAGTGGGAAACCACGGAAAACCACAACCAAGGTGGCTGAGATGGGAATCGAACCCTTGTCTTCTCTGTTTTGCCTCACGAGGCTGAGTGTACCCCGTCGCAGTCCTCAGACGAGAATTAAAATATCTTGTTAGAACCAGAAATCTAACCCGGACCTCCGGAATGACAGCTAAGAATGCTAGCTGCTACACCACAAGATGTGCTAAAATGAATTAACTGCGACACCTTTTGTCGGAGGAATTCCCATAAATAGTGTTTCAAACGTCTTTGGTCATCAGTTCCTGTCCTTAAGTGTGTGCGGTTTTGTGTAACTTGTGTTATTGTAGTGACTAATGCTAATGTGCGTTAATTCTTAAGGTCTAGGCTGTGGTAGGCGCCACGGAACTTGAAATAGTTACGCACGCTACTAGTCACTCAAATAGTACCGGTTATTAGACAAATTCCGTATACTCATACAGTAATAAAGATCGTGTGGCCTCCGTAGAGGCCGAGTGCAGGTCTTTCTAGTTGACGCCCGTGGGTCACCCGCACGTCGTAATGAGGATGAAGTGATGATGAAGACGGCACATACAGTCAGTCCCCGAGCCACGGGAATTAACCCCAGGAGATTAAAATCCCTGATGGCTCGACCGGGAATCGTACCCGGGGCACTGTGGGCCAAAGCCTAGCGCGCTAACCATTTAGCCACGGAGCCAGACACTCATACAGTAAGTGCCCAGAGTTGATGACCAAGATGTACCTAAAATGATGCAGCAACAACAGCTGTTTACATAAAAAAGAAATTGCTACTCTGTGTAGACGGGAAGGGGTTGTTTATTTCTCTGCTAGATTAATGGTCAGCTGAAATTATGTGACAGGCTAATCGTTTGTAACCTATAGGCTACTTTGTCCGCCAAACAATGATCTATGACTCATCAATTACCAGCAAGTGGGAGGGACAGGTTACTGCCTTTCCATGGAAATCAAGTCGGCTTTCTATGAGCGGAAACTGAATCCATGAATTAGTAACGTGGTCTTTAGTAAAGGGTGCTGGGTTCGCAGAAATGTGTTGTGTACATCGCTCCGCGAGAAACAGCGCTTCCGGGAGGGAATTACGCACCTTGACTCTACGACGGCACACGAAGTGTTTGCTGGGTTTTTACCCACTTTTGTTTATATACACTCCATAGTCCATAGGCGATCGTGCTCGGTTAACATTTTATTTCTCCTTAGTCTCAATTTGAGTGACGACGCTGTAATGCTTTGTTGTTTAAAGTGATGACATCTCAGGTTACCTGAAGCCGTGCCTGATACGACACGAATTATAAATAAAAACAGCCACTTTCTGAAGTTTCATTTACCGAAAGTTCATATAAGTCAACTACCGATTAGGCTATAAGTGGCAGACCTGGCCATCCTCAATGGCTTCGTTGCTGAACATCAAGCGGTTTGGTTTTCATTTCATTTCGATGTTGTTTCATTTAGGGGCATGGACACCATGGTCATCAGTCCCATGTACTTGCGCGTCTCCTATGATGGTGAAGGTAACAGTTGCATATTTTACCTAATGCTTGGGAAGTGTATGACTGTGATTCGTCGTTTTTGCCTCCTTATGCCCCAACCAGTACCCTAATCCTCGTCTATATTTCTCATGCTACGACTACATGGAGCTTACATTAGCCTATTAGGATGCACTCATTCAATTATTCTTTGTAAATCTATTATTATTAATCGTATGGCATTTACACATCACTTTTGGAACACAAAGAAAAATATTTACAAGATTTACAAATTCACTATGACTCCTCTTAATATATTAAATATTAGTCTATAATTCCACTCTAGTACGTGCATGGTCTCGGGTGCTAGAGTGACGTAAACCAATAACATTATTATTATTATTACAATAGTCTTCGTTGATCAATACAAGATGATGGCATGATCCTTGCTTCAGCATCATTAATTTAGTTTGTTTTGTCGTCCCGCGTGGGTGACTTGCATTTCAACGATACGATTTAGACCAGAATGAAATTTCCGATAAAACTGTCAATCGATCCCAGACCAAGTTTATAGCCAATTAAGCTAAACACTACACCTCAAGGCGTACATGTGTTTTGAGGTAAATGAGCAACCTCTAGGTCCTTACCAATATATATTACAGTACTTGAATTCTTTCACTTAGGAAATAGTCTGATGGTTCTGGCATGCAATTCTTTATACACAGAGTGATGCACTAAACCAAATATAGAACAGGGGCCAGCATTATTTATCTCCCCAACATGATTTAGGCCTACAGTATCTTCTTTAATTTCATGAATTATCGCAAATACCAATTTTAAGACTTGTAGTCTACTCTTTTTCTCCAATTCGGGTGATATCTACTTTTACATCAGTGCATTGTTTTTGAAGCTGAAGTTTCACTGACTACTTTTGTTACTTCATTTTAATGCTTTCTTGGTAGACACTGAACCTGGACTTTTTTTCGAAGCGTCCAATGGGACCATGAGATTATATTTTAAACAGTGACCAGCAATGAACTGCCGTCAACCGTGCGTTCTCTTGATGGTGCTGGAGGCTTAGTCAAGTCGTGTTCATAAACCTAAATGGTCACTGGTTCAGTACTATGATTTAATAATTTTTAAACTCGAACAATTCATTATTTTTCGTTTAGACCTATATGATTTAACCATTGGAAACGTATTTTATCTACGCGTAAACAATGAGTAAGGCGGGTTAGAAACCTTGCAATTGCTTAAATCGAGTATTATGCGTTGCACCTGATTAACATCTTAAAAGTTGATTAATTCTCGCAAGGCCTAATTTACACATTCATAACTTAAAGTGTAGCCTACACTTATACGAGTAGTTGAGTAATTTGACGGCCCATACTTAAAATATTCAAGTTAGAATAATGTAATGCCTTTCAATTTAAGACCTGGGCGTTGTATTAACATTCAAAACGTAAAAAACTGAATCATTCACAAAAAATGAAAATAATCTGCCGAAACGTAATTCCTTCGAAATCGAATTAGTATTGGTTTCACCTTGGTTGCAACGTCATTGACGGAATATGAGAGCTACAGAATCCAGGAACAGTAGAAAATATTCCTAAAGTAAGTTATTTCTGGTACTGGGCTTGCGATAGTTTGACTCTGACGTACCATTATTGTACATCTGTTTAGTGTTGCGTAACACCTTGAAACATATAGCGTTCCCTCGTCACATTTTATAATAAAGGAAGCTCAGAATTGTGCTCACTGAATGGTGTGGGGGTTGGTGGGGTGTAGTAGATGGCTCATGATCAACGCGATGACCCTGAATCTAAGTCAGCTGGCACAACACCATGCTTACTGTAGTTCGGGGCGTCAGCCAGCGCTCTGAGATAACCTTAGCTCAGTGAACTACGTCAAGATAATTCAATTAATGCAATGTTGTTTTTTTGTTATGTTGATTTGTGCCACCTCTGGCAGCTGATGCGTGCATTGTCACACTCTTGCGTGACACCAGTTGAAAGTTCACTATATTGCTAATTTGTGCAGAATTAATAGCTCTTTTGTACCCGAACATTTTCATTGAGTGTGTAGTTGAAAGCAAAGCGATAAGCGCTCGGGATCAGCGCAGGTCATGCGTTCGCAAGATATTTGAAGCAAGTTTTCACACTTTTTATTGAATTGCCTATGCAGTGAGATCGGAAGTCTCTAGACCGTGTAATTGCTGTTTCTCTTGTACCAGATCTTCGTACATGCGACAGAAGAGTCTGAGACTTGCGTAAACAAATAATTCAGTTATAATCAGAGACGAGCCCTTTGTTTAATCATTATATCTGTTCCTTTGTTAAAATGGCTATCTGACAATAGGACTGTAAGTAGATTGAATGACTTTTACCCTCTTGCGTCTTTTTGTTTTCATTCCAACAATATTACAAACTAGTACTTTTGAAAGCAAAAAATGTATGCGCAGGAGCCACTGTAACGTGTGGGTCTACTGTTGCAAGGCCGATACGATCACAAGCGTCCTGCAATAGAAAGAATTTAATTATTCACATTTAACTGTACTACCTACTGGAACAACTTCTCGCAATACAACTTGTTCCAAAATATGTGTCCTGTTGTAACTTGTAATATATGGCTCTGTACGGTAACAACAGGGCTTACTTGGGACGACTTTGTGCGGAATCTACTGTATTTTACTATATCATGAAGGTCCGCCTGGTCCTCTAGGGCTGAAAAGTAGCCTACCTCACGTTTCGCCTTGTTGAGTTCCAGCTGTAAAAATATATCATCATCATTATTAATGTTATTTAGCCAACGGCCTGGCCATATTGAAAAACTGGATCCCATGAGAACTCCGCAGTTAAGCAGCACTGGGAGTGGTCGGAACTTGCATGGAATGCTGTTGGCGGGGAGAGGGCAAGGAGGAGCGGAATGGACCTGGCCACCCTACCACACGTAAACTCCGGCTCTTTTGAGGCACGGACCTGCCTTCGGGCAGAATACATAAAATAACAAAAAAAAGTTATTTAAGTAAGATAGAACGTATTGAAAAGTAGGTTTTACATAAAACTTCTCTCTTGCGATTTGTTTGTTAAATTCTTATTGGCGATAAAATACACGACTAAAAATCACCCACAAGCTCATTGTTCGGTTTTGTGTTTCAAATGGCATTTCAAAACTCTGAGCGTTTGTGATGAGTTTCTGGCTTAAAGGAGAAAGTCTTACTTAACTAGAGAAAGGAAAATGGAATAGAAATCTGTGAAGGTGGGCTCAGTTAACTTGAATGTATTCCGTGGCATTATGATCATATCGTAGGCTTCCTATCACCACACACAGTATGTCGTTGTTGCTATTTCTACAGATCTTCTTACGGACCATTTATTGGTGTTCCAGTAGGCAGTACAGTTAAATGCGAATTCCTAAATGCATTCTATTGCAGGACGCGTGTGATTGTATCGGTCTTACGACAATGGGCTCACACGTTTTAGTGACTCCTGCGCATTAGGCTCTTTGTTCTGTTTACGAAAGCTACACGTTTGTAAAATGGTTCGATTCCCGGCTCTGTCAGGAAATTCTATTCTGGTCTGAGGACTGGGACCGGGTACACTCAGCCTCGTGAGGAAAAACTAAGAAAAGGTGGGTCGATTTCCCCCTCAGTCATCCTAGAAGTGGTTTCCCTTGGTGTCTCATTTCTTTTCCAGACAGATGCCGGGAGGGTTTTTACGGCCACCTCCTTCCCAATCCTCACCGACATTACAAATACACACACTACTACAGACATCACAATAACATAGGTTACCAGACAAATTCTACACACACCCAAGTACACGGGGCTAAATGAGAACAATGTCAAGTCCCTCGAATGAAAGAACAGATCCTATTAGAGCCCTTCCCTCATTCAGTGTGACTTCTGTGTTCGTTTGGGAAGTTTAATTAGTTTTAAATTTTAAAGCTTCATGTTGAAAGATTGGTTCCCGTAAATGGTCCAAGACAGCGCTTGTGCTCTGTGTAGTTGTGGAGTGAGGAGATCTTGGTCTTCAATCTCGTGTACTTGTACAGTATGTGTTGTGGTAAGGATAGCCGCTGTCAGTGCTGGGATTCAAACCTCCGATCTCCGGACTAGCTGCAGCTCCCCGTCGCGTCGCGGTCGTGGTGAGCGATTTAACGCACACGGCTACGCCACGTGGCACTTGTATGGGCTATATTTGATAATCAGTGTTATTGTGATGACTGTGAAACTGTAATATGGTAGGTGACTGGAGTGGATTGAGAATCCAAATTCGAATCTCGGATCTCCTACTTAGTCCAGTCGCGAAGCTTGTGTTTGACCTCTTAGACTGACAGACAAAAAGAGAACAACTCGACTGCCGTATGTAGTCTACCGTATGCAAGGTTCAGTGGAGCATACAGCTGCAGCGAACGTCCTCCATCTCATTCTGTTGGTCGCTAATTGTTTGAATTCTTCTCACTCCTTCTCTACTTTCCCTGCGTCTCACTCTACGGTTTTCCTTTAGGTTAGTCTTGGTCTTCCCCTTCACGTATTTCCTCGTGGATTCCAATCTAGGGCTTTTCATCACATCTCAATCTTCATTTCTTGGGGTGAGGCCAATCATTTCTCCTTTCCTCCCGTAATTGCGCTCTTTATCATATTCTGCCCTGTTTCTTTCGACAGCTGTAATTGATCCAGGCTTCCAGCCAACACACATAAATTAAGTGCCGTTGGCTATTGTTGATGAGAGTTAGGAGTTAGCAGTTTCATTATGGTAGCTCCATCTACTCCCACATCTCACGTCCGTAAGGCGGAACAGACTTGAGGATTCAATGATCCTCAGCTGCACTCTTCAACTCAGTTGGAAAGGTCCATAGTTGGACGAGGCTATGCGAACGTTTCTTGTGCCCTTCTTATTCCGTTTGCCATTTATTCGGCCACTCTTGGAGATGATGCTTCTCAGGTAGTAGCAGAGATCTTCACCACCCAGTCTCACTGGGTCGGTGATTCTTTTACTATCCTTTTTCTTTGCTTCAAATTGCAGATCACCCTGCTTCCAGGAGATGACTTGTAGAGAATTCGATAACAGACAGATACCATCCTTCAGTCTCTCGCACGGTGTCTACTGCGTACGTCTCCGATCTTTCTCGACTGATTTGCGCATGACATGCTCCAACACAATGACACTTACGATCGGTGAAAATAAAGAACTTTGCTGCACTCCAGTTTCCACAGGGTAAGCTCTTGGTTGTTTGCCTTACTGCTCGACTTGGCAAGAAAATCCTCTATATAATTCTTTAAATAAATTTACTATCATCTCAATACTCCTGCCACGTCACATTGCGCTCGAAGCCTGTACATCGTGTTTTAACGCTATGGGCATGTCCTTGTGTATTCAGATGAATGTGAGAGGGTGCCTGGTTTTAAAAGTGTGTGTGCGCTATATATTATTTTCACACTGCGGGTCTCTGTGTGGGTACAGAGCGCATGTATTTCAGCCATTTTGAAACGAACCTGTGCGCCATGTTTTTACGTCTGGGTTTCTCTCTATGTGCAGATGAATGTAAGCCAGGAGGAGTACGAGCGCATGTATAATATGTACCTGACCAGAGTGGAAGATAACAGGCGCCAGAGGGTAAGTCGAGACGCTGAGGAGGAGGATCACATGGATGGACGCATGGCGGTGCACCGCTTCTACAGCTTCAAACATGCAGGTTAGTACAACACACCACATATACTAACTTGTCTTTCGTTTAGTGCTTACAAATATGGAAAGATCCCTTCGGTTTGTTTTCCTTATGTGAGGGTCTAGAAACTATGCGGTAATCATTTCGGCGTAGTTATTCTCCGATTGCTGTCTGAAAACCTGCCTGTGGCGGTGTGCATAGTTTTTATTATTTTGGGGTTATGTAGGGAAAAGTTGTTTTAGACTTTCAGTTAAGTTCTCCTCTGCTATTATGTTGGTGTGGGCGTGCAATAGAAGAGAGAAGGAAGGAGAAGAAGGTGCTGAAAATCGAACAGATGATAGCATCTCTTAGCGTTGAAATTCGAAAATAAGCCTCTGGAGAAAGTAGGCTGAAACAATGTGATGTTCAGCAGTTTATACAGATTTCCTCATGCAGACAAGAGATATACCCCCAAAATTTCACTTTGAGAGAGTTATTTACTGCAGCTACTGCCTGCAGAATTTATATGAATTAATTAGTATCTGCGGCATTTTAATAAAATGCTCACTGACTACTCTAATCGTCAATGATTCAAATATTAAACATTCCTTTTCTTAACTAGAGTTTGTTTACCGTACTGTACCTGCAGTGAGTGTTCCCACTCATTGAAACTACAATAAGTACTGTATGATCCGTGTCTCAGTTGGTGGCGAACACTGCAATTACATCACGTTCAGGAATGTCACGTCCGTAAACGTAAATATGAGCTTATCAAGAATAAAAGTAAAATCGTCTTACGTTGACCAGTGAACGGTTGCGAGATAATTGCTTGTGGGAATAAATATAACGATGATGACTAGCTTTTTATGCCACTAATGTTCCATACATAATAGGCTACAGTGAAATTCGGTTAATTGGTATGTGATAATTGGGACAATCATTTGTTTGGGTCAAACTTAAAAGAATGGAAACAATAATATTAATTTCGACGCCTATTCGTGTCATTGTGTCACATAATTGGGCCAGTAAGGCAAGTCGACCAGGGAATTTCTGACGCATGGAGTAAGCAGAGCATTGCCTGTGGAAGTTTGAGGAGGAAATTTCAGGGACTATTTGTGATGTAATGAAACAATCTGTAATTCGTTATTTGTGGGCAATTACGAACAGTTCTTCGCACTGATAATGATTTTCAATTCAACAACGAAAGGAAAGAAGACCTGGCAAAATATTAGGGAGTAACGCTTCTGTGAAAGAGGTGTTTCTGTCATGTACCAACGCCGCCTGACTGCTCAATACATCTGATGCACTCGAAATTGGAAATTGAAAAAGAAAATATTGGAATCGTAAATGTCGTTTTTCATAGTTCCGGATCACTTTGGCTAATGCCAGTTGGAACGCTTTCAGAGACAGGCCTTCAATTGTAGAGCAGGTTGCCGCATAAATATACTGTATACGAATATGACTAACCGCAAAAGAACGACTATTCACAATGCTAGGAAATCTAATGCTAAACTGCGGTGCTACTTCAAGCAGAAAATAATGGAAGGCAGTTGTCTATCTGCGCTTATGCATGTTTCAATTAGTGATTATCGATGAACCATTGAATGAACGCATCCGGACAAAACTCAAACAAGTATTTAAGACTGTATGGAGACTGCAAAGACGAGTAGACTGGTTGGGCTGTTGCCTCGATGATGCGCTACATATTGCGATCCTTTTTCATGATTTGAATGCCATTGGTCTGTTAACTGAGGCGTTTTTGTAATATTGTCCTCTCAATACAGTAATTAAAAGGTGTTTCATTAAGAGGTTTTGTACATCGTGGACATCAGCTCCGCATACTGGGTGTAGGTGGAACTTGTCTGATAACCAGTGTTAGTATGATGTCTGTAGAAATGTGTGTATTTGTAATTCAAGCTAGAATTAGGAACGAGGTGGTCGTGGTACTATGTTAGGAATCATCTCAAAATTTGTCCGATGTAGAAGTGCGGAACCATGAAAAGCCAGGTGGGAATCAACATCACGCTCTACGCAGTTGTCCTCACGAGATTGAATGGTTCCCGTTCCAGCCCTCAGACAAGAGTTACATTTTTTGGCAGAATTATAAATCGAACCTGTGCTTTGGGATGACAGCAAACAACCCTAACCATTACACCGCAACGTGGTTCTAAAAATCAAGACCATAAACTTTATTTCTTGCGTAGCCCTAATTATATAATAAATGCATTTCCTTTTTTGAGATATGTTCATTTTTAATCATGAATACGCTACCAGTCGAACTTCTGCCATAGCCAAGTTTTTTTTTACTCGCCATGGACGAAGCAAGAGGGGCGATCGCGGAAAAATGAATTTAATCTGATGGTAATAATTAAATGATCATTAGTTTCTTATTGACCTCAAGTCTTATATAAATATTCTGTTTTAACTACTGTAGTTCACTGTTTAAATTACGTATACCGTATAGACTGCTGGACATAGCAAGAAGAGTAGTGTAACGAAGCCGTCCATTGCATGTTATAGAAAAGTAAAAATTTTTAGGAAGTTTCACCAGATCCATTGAATCTTACTAGCATTTAAAGAAGCAGAAATACGAGAATTCATTGTCAGATGGCATAAACACCAGTACCTCTAAAGCTGCAACAGCTGATAGGGACGTTATATCATTATACCTCAATAGACTAGTCCTCCTCAAGGTGTTGAGTTCTAGGCTGGTGGGTGAACTTCTCGGAGCAGCTAGGCAGGCTGGTGGGGTGGCGAAGCGACAGTAGTACGGTTAAACAAGCTCACAGGCTCGTGCCTGGTAGGATAGGCAAGCTCTCAGCTAATGCTCATGCCTATTTGAATGCTTAAGTGAAGTAACCTACTGTGCGTACATTTACTGTACAGTTAGTTCCGGCTCTGTACTACAGTAAGTGGATAGGCCACTGCTCTTTGGTCCAAAAGGTCCCAGTTTCAATTTCCAGCCGGATCGTGGTGTTTAAATTACGTACTGTTACAGTAATTCCAAAGTCTCATGGACTGGGTGTTAGCGAAGATTTCAATATTCATTTCATCCTTATCACGAGGCACAGGTTGTTCACGGGAGTCAACTCAAAGGCCTCTCTGGAGGCCCCATGCCACTATTATTATTATTGTTATTAGTGAAATGAGACGGAATTTTACCTTAATACTTAATAATCATTACTGACTCGCTAGAAAATGAACATGTAGGCCACGTTAGATTTTAACTCGCTTCGCACATTGCAGCCAGTCTCTTAATTAAACTTCCCTAATCATTAGTTTAAGGCACAATTAAAGAAAGTTTACCAGGACCTATGTGTTTCAGTTAATCGGATGTAACTAAAGCCTCTATGTAGGCCTATAGAAGGTAGCCACTAATATAAGAGAAATGTGGTAAGTGAGTCATGACCTTGCATTACTTTCGAGACGGAATTCGTCCTGTGTTGACATTGACAGGTCTCGCGCTGGATTCCGCACGAGCCTTCAACTCACTGCCAGCTGACGCAATCTTATTTTGGAGTAGTAGTGCGGTTAGTTGCGGTGAAGTAGGGCGCATGCGTGCCAACTAGCTTGCTGTGTTTTCAGGAGAGAGTGGCTAAATTTAACTCATGAGACGTTTGTGTAGAGTAATACAGGTGGGCAGACAAGTCCCACGCTGCACGTGTGTACGCTTCATTCATGAGCATAGTCTCCTGAAATCAGCGTAGCGCTCATACCTTCGGGCATCAAAGTGAAACGAGGGGTCATCCAGTCCTTAATGGACGCCTACAGATGGCATACATGCATTTATTTGGCCACGAAGAAAATTAAAAACAGAGCTTCAGTAAGCACTTCTATGGACATTTCGTCACCAAGGTAACCATACGTCCTACTTTACAGAGACAATCTCGCTTTATAACCTATCTGCAGTATGTCCCACCCTTCCCGTCAGTTACAAGCAAATGAAGCGTTTGCCCCGTTTTAAAGGGTTATAATTATTTTGATCATCTAATGAGTATATTATCGAAAGCGATCCTGTATACTCTAGAGTTTCGTTTTTGTCCAATCTACCGTCATTTGCCAACCTTCCGAGATTTTTAATTTGCTATTTAATGTGTTAGCCATCATAGCTGTAGGTTAACGGCTTTACACATAAACTGTGTGAGTGTTAGCCTCCATATTAAAATCTTTTTCTATTGCAATATGAATAGAATCTTATTTCATGTAAAGAGACATCGTACAATACTCAATTTGCGTTCGGCATGTAAACGTAGTAATTGTTGCCTCACTCATTGCACCTAGGCAATGCTAATTGCTTAATCTTAATGTAATGTTCCAGAGTTCTTGTTTTATCACTACCCTCGCTAACCCATTCACCTGGTATTTTACAAATACAGGCAGCAACGCTGAATTATGTTTATACAAAAACATTGTAATTTTTTTTATACAGTTACTTTTAGGTAACCCATTTTCAACTCTTACCATTATTACGCCCAGCTGATTTATACTGGTGCCACTTTGTGGGAGACAAATGATCCCTGTATTTGTTTTAATATTCGAAATGGTAAAGCAATATACTGTAGTCAAAGGAGGACGCTTCTG
This sequence comes from Meconema thalassinum, assembly GCA_946902985.2. Lineage (NCBI taxonomy): Eukaryota > Metazoa > Arthropoda > Insecta > Orthoptera > Tettigoniidae > Meconema > Meconema thalassinum. The sequence continues at coordinate 447,407,733 of OX336389.2, forward strand.
GAGTGGGTTTGCTCGATATTCTCTTGTCATTGCTATTACTATCCCTATCTGGAATTTCAGTAGGCCTATACCGTTACATTTATGTTGTGTTGACAAATACTTGACGTACATTTCTCGTAAGTCGGTGGAATAAGAGTTGTTTGAATTTTAACCGGCCCTTTTGAAAGCATGAACAGTTTAATAAGTCCTGTGTAATTTACGAGTGAATTACAATGGATTTACAGAATGTTTAGAGAAAGATATTGAAGGCCACGCGATGGGTTAATCGATTCCGTGAAAGGAAAAAAATTGCCTAGTACCACAGCAAGAACCGGAAGGGGAGACCTAACAGATAGACAGGCAAGGGCAACGAGTGTTGTTGGACCCAAATAAGAGGGAAAGACCTACCAACGGGACAACTGATTTCCGTGTCAGTAGCGAACAATTTAACAAGTGCTGTGTGTTGTATATTCTCCTTGACATAGCCATGTTAAAGTGTGACTTTCACCTACTGTATTTAACTCCGATCTGGAACGGCTGCGTGACTCAGCGGTAACGTTCTCACTTGCTGGGCCCTAGGTTGCAGGTTCGTATCCTGGCGCAGTCAGCTAGCATTTGAGGGTGCGCAAATGCTAGGGAGCCGTGTCAGTAGATTTACTGGCACGTTAAAGATCCCCTTGGGGGCAAAATTCCGGCACCCCAGTGTCTCTGAAAGCCACAGTAGTTAAAAGGGACGTAAAACCAATAACATTATTATTATTGTTAACTCCGATCTCTCCAACCATACCACATTTTCATATTGTGGGATTGTGGTGGGGAGAAGGGGAAGCACCATCGTGGTTTAAGGCACCTTGATTATAATAATAATAATAATAATAATAATAATGATAATAGGCTCCTCCATGGCTCTGACGGTAAGACGTCAGCCATTCACCGCTGCTTCCCAGGTTCAAATCTCGGTCGGTGCATTAGGAATTAGCCCTGGACAAAGTGGAGGTGGGATGAGAATTGCATCGTCTACATTATTATTATTATTATCATTTAATTAGGATGAGGTTTAACCTTAAAATGAAGGAGTATAAATGTGAATAACCGCAAACACTTGGATACAATGGTGTTTGGCAACTCCTGGTAATGTGGGAGATACTGACCCGCGGCACATGCTTCGTTTAGGTTGAGAGTTCTTCATGGCAATTTGCGGTGCAGAGGACCCAGTCAAAGCAGATTCGAATGTTGATCGTCACAGGACTAACAGATGCCTCTTCTGCGTTGGACTACAGGAAGTAGAAGGCGACATTTTATTGGTAGTAAACCGTAACTTTGATGAGGAGCTGGGAGCATATTTAAAGCATTTTATGATAAAATAGAGAAGTATTCAAATAAATAGCAGCGATTGCTACACCATAATGTGACGCATGATGTCTCCCTTAAATTCTCGGTTCACTGCCAAAAATAGCACGTTACTCGCTTGCCGGAGTTTTATGGCCAGCTGTCATGCAAAAAATAATAAAATAAAAAAAGATGGAAAGTAGCCTAAGGAATGGGAACAGAAGAGGAATTAGGGGTATTGTAATTACAGATTAGTCACCGGTATCCTTGAAGCCAGGCGTGCGATAATTTGTCGAATTGCTTTTGAGAAAGTAGTTCCTTGTAAGGAGTAGGCTACATTCAGATGACGCGACACATGGAGTAAATCCAGATGCTGCGTTTGATGCATGTGACTACAGAGCACCTAGTAATTGGCAGCAGCTGGACAAAACATGATCACTCATCACATGTTAAAGCAATTACACCTTCCAACTTCCAACACCAAAATAGGACAATAGAAAGCACTACACCTCGTTTCGTGACAGTCATACATTACACCTTGTGCTGACCTTATTCCAGTAAATTTTACTGTCTGGATTCAAGCCCGTCAATGATAGATTCATATTCTGTGTGAAAGGTACGTGAAGTGCAATGAATCCCGCTCAGTGAAAGGAAAATACCTAGTGACTGTATGCAAACGCACTAATCACAATTTATTAACATCAGTCATTTACAGAGCCGATAGTGTCTGACACTTCATGACCTACGGTTACTATTTTTCGTTATATTTCTTCCTAAATCTTCGCTGCGTACTGTATTCATGTTCTGTATAGCTTCTCACGTTCTTGAACATCTCCCGAACCAGATGAGTTATTCACGAATTCATTCATAATGATTTTGGTGTGAATGATAAACACTTCCACGTCGACCCAAATATTTCAAGTCTGTGTACATATACATTCCTTTTTCTTATTTGTAATTGGTGACCACTACGTAGTGTAGTGGCTAGCATTCCTGACAGTCATCCCAGAGTTCCGGGTTCAACTTCCGGCTCTACCAAGAATTTATTTCTGCGTGGATCTAGAGACGCTGGAGGATACGAATTTTGTCCTCAGTAATCTTTCAGGATCTAATATATCTACGGACACAAGGTGCAATAGATTGAGTCAGGATTCAATCTGCATGGCGTTTGGAAGATTATAAATAGTACACTAGGTACACTAATGAATCGCCAATATTTACACAACTCAGAGTGTCAAAATTGTATGAATTTCATTAACATTCCAGAATGAATAATACTCTCGCTGATGTTGTTGAATTCTGCAATTTCAAAGCATTGCAGTTTTGTGCCAAACATCGTCGCACATATTCTTCGCAAAACACTTAACCACAAGGTCATCAACGTTATGATGCAATGTCTCAAACTGGAGATTTTAGCAAACTGAAGCTTAGCTGACTTATATAACGCAGGGGAAATCCGTTAACGAATTGACGTGGGTTGAAATGTCTTCCCCCACAAAAGAAATTCAATGCAATTTCCACATTCATAAACCAGAATGGAATACTTACGCTTCATTAGAGTCTAAACCACATGTTTACATCTCTCACCATCTTGGGACATGTTCTAAGGAAAACACACCAAGCCGAGCTGAACAAATTGAACGTGGAGTTCTCTCACGGGGACAAATTCCTTTCCCCCACATTGCTTGCTGCCATGTCGTGACTACTAGAAGAAAGGTGAGAGGGGAGGTTGGAGGACCATGTGCACACAAACTAACCGGCGACAAATAAACCTTCAAGAAAGAGGAGGCCACTGGAAACTAAAACCCTGAAGGTATACCAGAACACGTACGGTATTTCAATGATCTAATGGAAACATAGCTGTAGTTGCAAGGGACGTTAAACTCATAACGTCATTATTATTATTATTATTATTATTATTATTATTATTATTATTATTATATATTAATTCATACTCAAATTCGCAAAACGGTGGTGCTTATATTTCCGATCTTTCATATTCACTATAGCCTCAATATTATGAATAGTGATGGACGTATTCCAACAATACAATGCTTCATGGGATGATCTGTTTGAGGAAGCTATTGCAGCATTTCAGAATGAATGAGCTAAACATTTAAGACTGACTTCAAGTTCAAACAATTATTGGCCACTGTCAATAGACCAGCTAAGTTATTCCGCAATTCTGGATGGTGGCCCTATGACCAACTCCTAAATGAAATAGCATCAATAACATGGAGCCTGTGTAAAACTTGAAGACTGTCGGTCTGGGTATCCCTTGACTGTTATCTTGATTGAATTATTCCCTAGAAATATTTGCTCCCCTATTCAAAGAAAATGCCTGAAAATACTTTGTGATAAGTATTGGGTCGTCTTTCTCACTCATTTTTCTCTGAATGTGGAGGGTGGGAGAAATGAGACCTTAAGGAAGCATAAGCTGTACATTCATTGTAGAACAAAATCACCCCGCTGCTTAGCTGCAATAATTGCAGTAAGTCCGAATATTGGTGGTTCGAAATTTATTACTGTCTTTGGCCATCCTGAATGTGGTATTTTATCAGGTTCTTCATACTCCCTCCAGGAAAATGCCAGGTTGGCACCTAATTTCAAATTGCCCCAACCATTACAGTTTGCACACACTACTACAACCACCACAGAAACACACAACCAAGTGCACGAGGTTCATATCCAAGACATCTCGAACCACAAAAAGAATCAACAACAACAGAAAGGAACCAGTGTTTCCTTACTTAGACTATGCATACTTTTGTAAAGTAGCCCTTTTGTATATACAACCCCGATAAACTTGGTAAAGTTGCGTATTACTGCGGGCTTCAAATCACGAAGGTGCGACCCACCACAGAAGGTGTTGAAGGACTGTGAAACCTCTGTACTTCGAAATGGAGAAAGAAAGATTTGTATCTATTACTATGAACTCCTGAGGCGTTCGCACACTGGACCCGTCAATGGGAATGTCATTCCATATCCGGATAGCTGGGACTCGTAGCTCTCAAAACACGAAGAGTCATCATTTAATTCTGAGGTGTGAATCACAGGGCTGACCCCACTGTTTGCAAACACACTGCCCCCTCTTAACTGAAACATCCTAGAGTCGTGCTCTTACAATCTCACGCAATCACGTTTCTCATGAACACTGACGTAATCTCCAGAGCTAGTTGCAGAATTAAGGGACACAGCCTGAAGGGTTTTTGTTCACACTGAATTGCGTTATCGCCAATAACATATCGGCGTAGCTATCAGGACTAATGAATACCGAGAGACCTGGTGGCCGCTAGAAGATGCCATGGCTACAGGACGTGCGTTGCTTCACTAACAGCCTACCTCACAAAACCAGTTCTTCATCTGCTGATGGCTGGGCGCGAAGAAATTAATGTCATTTGATATAATCTGGACAACAGCGATACCGTACTGAATTCTGTGTGGCAGCTGGACACCTAAAATATGCTATTATGAAAATGACCACCTTGTGGTGTAGTGGCTGTACCCCTGTGGTCCGGGTGCGATTCTCGGCTCTACCAAGAAATGTAATTCTCTTCTAATGTCGTAATGTCGTTGTGATGGCTGAACTAGTGTGTGTAAACCACGGAATACCACTTGTACGATGGCTGAGGTGGGAATGAAGCCCAGCTTCACGATGCTGAGTGTAGAGCTACGCCTATCCAGCCCTTATTGGCAGAGGCGTACCTCCACTTGTCCCTACACCACGTGGTGGACAAAGCAGAAGTAGCTTTAATTCTTTCAAACTAAGTTGTGTTAAATGTGCCGAAGGTTAGGGATCTCCTCCATTAAATCCCTTTCTCCAGTCTCCTGAACAGTCTGGGAAGTTATCATTCTACCAGTGAGTTTAAAGCCGTAGTATGGCCAAGAATTCACAATCACTTTTCCTTAGGAGCCACTGGATCACGTCAGTCCTGGACTTGCTGAGCAAGGAGACAGAACGAGCCGATGAAGCGGGAATGCCACATTCCAGTAGAGAGGGTCGTCGCCGCAAGGTTGTGAATTTAAACGCACGCCTATATGTGTCGTCTAGCTATGAAGCTGAAACCAGTTTTTAATGCAACGTACTTGTCGGAATCAGGCATACTTAAATCCATGCAGCTACCAGAGGAGCCCAGAATTTGTTACAACATGATACAAATCAGATTGTTCTTGGTACATCGTCATCCTCAGCCCCATGAACGCATGCGTGTTATTGTGGTGTTTCTACTAATATAGTATGTGCTGTACTTCAATCGGTATCTGGCATTTGCCTGGAGTAGAAGTGGCGAGCCAAAGAGAGGCATTCCCAGGGATGATTGGAGGTGACTGCTGCGGAACATCGAGGTCATCTGCCTTCTTAGATGGATGTAGTGGGATTCGATTCCTCCTCTCCTCAGTAAATTTCATTGTCTAACTGCAGTGTCCCAGTTCAATCCCGGTGCAGTCAGTTGGCATTTGAGAGTGCTTAGTTGCACGAGACTCATGTCAGAAATCTCGACACCCTGGCGCGGCACCTCTGAGCCGCAGTCGTAAAAGGGGCGTAAGAGTCTTAACATTACTAGCGACTATCCTTCGTTCATCGGTTGATAAAGTAAAGGAAGCCAACATCTAGGCTATATTCCCATCTTCTTAGGAAATAAAGAAATGTCCCATGCCTTGCCCTCTAAATTCCTGAGAGTGGGGTAAATTGCTCTAGCTCGTTGTTCTGTGAAATAAATAAAAAACTTTTTAACATTGGAATCTACAGCAAGAAATCAGTTACCACATCCTTAGTTGAGAGAAAACTAATGGAGTAAGGGTTAAACAGCAATAAACATTAAAAGCATAGAATATTTGTGATGAGAATTGTGGACGGAGAAGTGCGTTTGGACTCACACCGCAGTCCGTGCGAAGTGAGTGATAGATATCTTGCGACTTCTAACATCCTCGAATGAGACACTTGCACATCAGAAGGTTATGCTTTTCACCTTATTACGGTAGTGCTGAGATATTTCCGGCCGTCTCCAACCACGTGGCAGAAAATCATGTAGCCCTATGAGTCTGCAGCTTGCGCAATTCTCTCCTTCCCATGTTCTTTTTTCGCATTAGACTACCTCAGCGAGGGCTCGTTCGATAAAGTTGCTATTTGGCTTGAAATTTTCATAATTTAATTACCAATAATATATGAGGGTACTTTTATAAGATTGAACCACCCAATTTCAAGAAAAGCGCGAAAATCCGATTAAACTATATATATGATTTAGGCTATAGCTAGTTTTTCTATAGGAATGCCTTCTACTTACATGGGAATTTTCTTGACATTCACGCCAGCCCATAACAAAATTCAGAAAAGCAAACGAAAAATTGAAGCTGAGGATACAGTATATTATTTAAGATAAATACACATTGTTTGCCTAAAATTCAAAATATTCTGACATAGCTTACTTATTATTATGATTTATTTATTGTATTTTTAATCGCTTATTCTCCCAGCGCGTCTTCACTCACGGTCTCTGCAAATGATCATTCCTCTACCGTCACAAGGACGGTGTCTGGGAGCTGATCACACTTTGTCAGCAGATACAACTGAGGATGGTGACAGGCCGATCGCCCAGGCGACCGGTAACTTGAGTCTAATTAAGGAAGGGTCAGGGAAGGGATTGTGGAAGGAAGTCGGCCGTGGACCTGTTGAAAGGAACCATCCCAGCATTTTCCTGGTGGTGAAAATGGGAAACCACGAAAACCATTTTCAAGACGGCCAAGGCGAGATTCAAACCCTCCCCGATGCTAGCAAGGCACAAGCTAGCACGTTAGCACTCTCGGCCACCGTGGCTGGTTATTATTATTATTATTATTACGACGTCACCAATTTTAATGCAGAAACCAGTATGTGACTGAGAAAATCATTCTGAGTGGTTGAAATGTAAATATGAAGTAATTGAACAGTAATAATACTCAAAACAAATATATCCTGAAATGAAATATGTTGAAGGAGTTTTGTATATGCGTCTCTGACGAACACCACATAAGGAAAGTGTAGTTACGTCATGTCATTGCTGAAGTGTAGGCTTAGAGCGAGTGCTGACATCACGCGAGGATCCGGATCACCATTCAGTTCTGGGACGACGACCTCAAACTGAAGCTGTTTAGGTTTAGGGCATGAGTGTTGGTGTCTCGGTTTGTTGTTGTTTCATTTAGGGCCTTGCGACTTTGTACTTCAAGTACTTGACTCTTTGTGAAATGTGTTTTTAAACCTGTAGTATTGTGGTGTTTATTATAGCATTTGTATCTGTAATGGAGGCTTGGATTGGGAGAACAGTGGTCTTGGCCTTAAGTTAGGTACCATCTCAGTATTTGTCTGGAATAAAAATAAAGGAAACCACTGAAACCACTTTTATAAGAACAACATACAATACTGCCGAGAGACTAAGAATGCGGAGTCTTCGGTTCTGTCCCCACCTCTTCTCTCCTCTTCTCTCGAGGTTGAGTGAACCCTGTTCCAGCCCTCAGACCTGGAATAGGCATCTCAATACGTACACATAGACCACAGAAGACGGCGAAAGGTAATGTGTTAGCTTTGAAAGTCGGCAAGGGTTTGATCCTGGATGAGAAGTGATGATTTAAAGAACTCTCCCCCCACGCCCTCGAGGTGACTGCAGGTCGACTCAGCCACATTTAAATAAGAAAACAAGGGGAATTTCTTCCATCGATGGATTACTTTTGTGGGTAAGATCCGGACAAGGTGTAGAGCTCACCACACTGCACTCACGTTCCATCCGAGAAAAGGCATGCGCCTTTACCCTAAGTCCGTTTTCGTTAAGGGCCAATAAAACATTCTCTGGCTTCCGTCCGCCGAAGTCGATGGTACATAGGCACGCTTCTCGTTGTTTCATTATTGGGGCTTGGACCTCGTGGTCATTCAGCTTCGCTGCACTTGGATGTGTGTGAGTGTGTGTGGGGGAAATAATTTGTCTGATAACCTGTGCTATTGCATTGTCAGTAGTAGTATTAGGGATTAAGTGACCCACCCTCTCCCGGCTCTTGGAGGGGTCAAGTCCTGGGGAGGTGGGCTTAATTTATTAATAATAAACAATACACATACATACAGAACTTGAACATGAAAGAATAAGTTTACAGTTACATTTTACAATAATTTTACAAATAAATTTACAATATATACAATATTAATGATATCGTGGTCCCACAAAGCCATCAAATGTGGCTTATCTGTGGGAACAAATTGGTTATATAGCTTAGTTATATATCTCTTAGTGGATACTCACTGTTAGTAGACTTACTACATTTATAGTTTATAAATTAATTATGTACATTCAAAAACCTAAATTAGCTCATTGATAGTTTTCCTGTGACACTTTTCTATTTTTTTGCTATGTTTAGTGGAAGGTTTCTAAGTGTTACTGGTAGAGAATTTAATATACTTGGTATTACAACTTTTAATTCCTCTTTCCCATATGAGTTGATATAAAGTGGAACGATGTATTGACCATCTTGTTTTAATCTGATTTCTTTTGTATGCTGTGGTACTATTCTATATTTATTATCTTTGTAATGCGTTAGTGGTTTTGTGGTTTTATATAAATCTTCATTGGACAAAAAAATTCTTTTTACAGTTTTCTCTGTTTATAATAAGTTTTAAAAATCTTTTTTGAATACTATTTAGCATTTTTATTAGGCCTCCTGTAGTCCCTCCCCATGCTACAATGCCATATCGAAGTACTGATTCGACAAGAAGTAGTAGTAGTAGTAGTAGTAGTAGTAGTAGTAGTAGTAGTAGTAGTAGTAGTAGTAGTAGTAGTAGTAGTAGTGTATTTGTATTCAGGTGAGGATTGGGAATGAGCTGGTCGTGGCCTTACGTTAGGGTCCATCCCAACATTTGCCTGGAGCAGAAGTGGAAAACCACGGAAAACCACTTAAAGGATGGTTGAGGTGGGAATGAAACTCACCATTTCTCAGTTTTGTCTCATGAGGTTGAGTGCAACCTGTTCCAGCCTTCAGACCAGAATTAAATTTCTTGGCAGAGCCGGGAATCAAACCAGGACCTCTGGGGGGACTGCTAAAAATGCTAACCGCTGCGCCACGAGGTGGATGTTGCTATGAGAACAGCCTACAGTACCTGTATTGCTATTCTGCTGAAAGACTCAGAATTCATTTCCTAAGCTACATTAAGTTGGAAGTCGTAACGAAACATCTGCCGAGTTTACCACAGGAGGGGCTACTACATTTTGAAGCAGTCTGTATATGCATCAGGCTAATTAGAGCGGTGCGGGTATTTATTTGGTTGCCGACTGAGCGTGGAGCAGGGCAGAGCGGAACAGGCGATAAGCGGTGACTCTACACTGATAGCTTACACTCTGTCGCCCGACCTCTCCCGTCTGCTGGGTTGCCAGCCCTCGTCTTCACTGGCTCTATTACTATATTAGAATATAAATACTGGGTTACAGTATAGATAGGGGTAAGGTTGGGATATTCTTAATTCCATACGACACGCAATCAGGAATATCAAAAGAGGAGCTATTTTATGCGTCAGGAGCGATGCGCTATAATGGCAGGCCAACAGGAAACATGCATAGCTACTGTCAAGTTTTGGGCTGTCCAGACCGAAATTAAATTTCCTCGTGATCAAAATAGAGTCTATGAGGTCATTCAAATTTAAAACTTATCGAGCACAGAGCATCTTTCAAGTTGGTCTTGGAGTTCATGAGTTCATCATTGGCCATCCGTCGCAAACGTTTAGCATATCGTTAACTGGAAGCTGATCTCTGTGCTCTATTGTTTAGTATTGTGTGCTAGGTTCTATTCCAGCGTTGATACGACAATGCTCCGCGCACTGATTGTACTGCAGACATGATTTATCTGATGAATTGCAAACTAGCTAGCAAATACTTTGCTTAGTATTGCTCTTAAGTGGGAAACCAAGGAATAACACTTCCAGGATGGTTGAATGGGAATTAAACTCACCACTTGTCAGTTTTTCATGATGAGGCTGAGTGTAACCTGTTCCAGCCCTATGACCAGAATTAAATTGTACATCGATGCTGATACTTTACTTGGAGGCTTCCAAATCGTTGTCATCAGTTCTGTGTGCCTTGGTGTGCGTATAATTCGTCTGATAACCTTTGATATTGTTGTGTCTGTAGTAATGTGCGCATTTCAATATTCAGGTTAAGATTGGGAAGGAGGCGGCCGAGGCAATAGGTTAAGAACAATCCCAGCATCTGCCTAGAGTAGAATAGGGGAAAGCCGTGGAAAACCACTTCCAGGCTGTTGACGGGGGAGTCTCACGAGGCTGAATGTACTTCAATCTTACCATCAGACATGGCTTAATTTTTAAGTAGAGCTGGGAATCAAACCCGGATATCAGGACACAGAATGTGGATACTGTCGTCCCTAGATAGCTGGAGTATCGTAAGTGACAATTTGATGAAACACTAAAGGATGTTAAAATATTAACGATTCTATCCATAGCAGTACAATGTTTGGCTCTAAAACTAAAACGTCTGCTACACATAATATCTTTGTCTTTAAATGTAAAGGATCCTTTGGATGGGATAGTAACATCACATCTGCCTGCAGGAGAGAAAAGCACGAAGTCCTTCCTCAACATGGTCATCCCTGACGGGGATAAGTACCGCGTCCTCCAACATTTTATGTCCTAGTCTACACATTTTATCTAAGGAAGAGGGAGATTGACTTTGCTCGGCTCATCTTCTGAAAATGAGTTACATTAAAATTAGTTTCTAGTATCCAACAATACCCGCTCTGTGCTTGTGAAGTTAGCTGTCGCTGGACGCAAGTTCAAGAGTACAATGATAAATGTTGGGTGATATAGTCTACTGTTCCTGAAATAACAGTACCAAGTTCTAGTTCTATTCCAGAAATATAAGTACGTTGTGGGACATGGGTTCTCCTGGCAGACTTTTAGGCTACCAGCAATCAGTGTGCCAAATGTGTCCACAATCTTTAAATGAGGCAAGAACTCGTTCGCGCTATTGACTGAGGAGTGTGTGTCCTTCCCCCCAACATTCGTCAGCCACGGACGCTAATGCTCTTGGCTAATGCCACTGGCTTCATTCCATAGAATTACACTATCATTGATTGGATGTGAGTTTGTCTCACACAAGAGATACATTGAGTTTCTTAGAGGAATATTGAAACAGCGTTGATGTTTTCATTCCTCATTAATGAAGCATGTAACTGGCTCCCGAAGACTTCTACCATGGCCCTTATCAAGAGTCACATGATAAGTTAAGGGGTTACTCCAGTTAGGAGCGCACTGCCTGCGTGGACCATTTCGAACGCGCCCTTTCTTGGCAATGGCGCATCCAGAGTTGCTCTTATTGCCCCGTGTACTTGGGTGTGTGTAGTATTTATCTGTAGTGGGGCGTGGTGGCGCAGCGGTCAAGCTGTATGCCTCTCACCAAGGCGGACCGGGTTCGATTCCCGGTCACTGCATGTGAGATTTTCGATGTGAAATGCCATGTCCTATGGTTCGGATTCCACGTAAAACGGAGATCCCGTGGCTTATGATCGCGAGATTGACGGTCACGTTAAACTACAAGCTTTTTATTTATCTGTACCCACCGTGGCCGTATGTTAAGAAACATCTCAGCATTTGTTTGCAATAAAAGTGGGAAACCACGTAAAATCAATTTTAGAATGGTTGAGGTGGGAGTCTGAGGCCAGACCGTTCCAACCCTCAGATCTTGGCATACCCCGAGACCATACTGTACTGTACAAGATTGGGTCATGCCTCACGGATTGTTTGGCATTCTCATGTTGTATGAAAGACAATCATTGAATGCACTGGGTTATATTTTAAATAACACATGGATATATGTCTTTGTAGTTCTTTTCTTTAATTAAGCGCTGAAGTTTTTTTTTTTCATGTAATAGATGATATGTGGTTTATAATCACACCAAGTCAAACACTTAATGCCTTATTCAATTCCAAAAGCAATTGTTATGAAAAGGGAACCATATGCCGAATTAAAGGGGAAAATTCATTAAATAAGAAAACTAGAGTCCATCTGTCATTGACCGAGAGTGTTCTCTGCAAGGTGATATAGAGGGTGGGGCTGTCAGTTAGGTAGGCCGTTGATCGCATCTTCCTTCCTTCCTTACTTCCTTTACTGCTCGGGTCTTCTTATTTATATGTGTAAATGAAAATGGAGTTGGCTTCTTTTCATTCGATGGACCGTAAGGGGTACGTTACATTCAGAGCTAAGTTGGTCATTTGGTAGCATGACTCATCTTAGGAGCGAGCACCTGTCTTAAAATGTTACCATCCGCTAATGCTCCACGTAGGTGTGCTTCTCCACCCTCGCGCCTTTTACAACACCGATACATGTAATACTGATCATAAGCGACCTGATAAAACAGGTCTGTCTGTCTGTCTATGTGTAAGGTAGTCAGCCCGAAGGCTGATTGTATCCTCAAAAGTACCGCCGTTAGGTTATGTGGGTAGATACCCACAAAAACCCAAGGAAGCGCAATATTGAGGCGTACTAGGCAAGATGAGGAGTGAGGTAGTTTGCTATTGCTTTCCTCACTGAGTCAGAACAGCAGTACGAACCCTATGAGTAGAACCGTTAGCAGCATCCACAGGAACTGACTGTGCCCCGAATCTCATTACTAAGCACCAACCATACCTCAGTAGCTTCCATATAATCACAGCCAGGAGTGAAACTGAGACATCGGTGAAAAGCCACATTTTACTCTAGCCTGTGCCAACCGACAAGGAACGATTCCGTAAGTAATACGCTCGTTTACTCTTAGGAAGTATTGGAGTAGCTATTGATTTCAGAAACATCATTTTGGTAGCTCCGTTGACACTCCACTGATATGACGTCTACTACAACTTTCTTCCTTCCAACTCAAAGTTCCTTCTCGTTTCATTTTTCTTCCGTTCATTTTGCAGATGACTAACATTATTATTGTTATTATTAAGTGCACGTTTGCTAGTAAGGGGACGGTACTATATTAGGTTTTGAATATTCGCATTAACTTGTATCAAGAATCATTTCACGCTCAAGAAATGCAACCATACCCAGTCTCCTAAATAACAAACATATGGAAACATGGTTCATAGTGCATGTGAGTTAAATGCTCCTCGTTTTCAATTACAATTGGCTTCCTATTTCAGAGCGTTAGATGTTTAAACAAATGACTATGTATGGATCAGATGAATATGTAGTTTCGCTTGAGACAGACTATGCAGTGATAAATAGTGCAGGCAACAATGATAAACAACCGCTGTAGTTTAACTGTCTGTGATATCACTATTGGCAATTAGAAACAAGATGCTTCTATTTCATGTTGGTATATTGGCTTTCTCGGCCGGTGAATTAAAACTCAGCAATTCTTCTAGGTTTGTGCCGTGTCTTGTGTGGGGTTTCGCCTAGGACACCAAGCTGGCTCATCGGCGGGCAGACTGAGTTTTAATTCACTGGCCGTGAAAGCCAATATACCATCTTTTTGGAAGCCTTCATAGGGAGGTTAAGGCTGCTTGAGCTTTTAGTTCTCGCAGTCAAGTGGTGCAGTTTGCACCTAATATAAAGGAAGGTGGCGCACAGTTCGTAACTTCTGTGGGGGTCCGGGCGGGGACACCAAGAGCCCACCGATGAGCCAGCTTGGTGTCCTAGGCGAAATCCCACACAGGACACGGCACAAACCTAGAAGAATGCTGAATACTATTTCATGTTGTTTTGCTACCCTTTTAAAAAATAAACCGACTGCAACGAGAGCATGCAGCTTCATGCTGAGAAAATTATTGGTTTTTTTTGTGCAACTTAACCATCATATTTTCAAACTGATCACTCATTTGAAAAATATTTTCTTTTTGTTTGCAGATAATGTGAGTACGGGAGTTCATCGAGGTCGGAACTCAAAGTCTGTTGGGCACAGGCACAATGCAAGCATCTTCTTGTATTTCCCAGTGGACATTCCCGAGGCCAGGCAGGGCCAGTTTGTGGAGGTGGACCATGCCACACTCAGGCTCTTTGTGGCGGGCCTTCATCCAGACGAGGCAGCGAGACGAGGGAACACTGTGGAGGTCCGAGTATTCCAGATCGTTGAATCAGACCGACTGTTGGTCGATCAGCGGCGAATTCATCTCGCGACAATTGACTCCAAGTGGACTGAGTTTGACCTGACGCGTACTACTGAGTCTTGGGTGACCGGTGATTCTCGCAACATGGGAATCGAAGTGGAGTGTTTGGAATGTGCAAGGCGTGGCCTCACCCTGGTGACGCCAGAGACTCGAGGCAGCAATAGCTCCGTTAGCCCTGTGCTCAACATCCTAGTCAACGTGCATGTGGGAGGGGGTCGAGACAAACGCTCGGAAATAGATTCAATACTTGAACCTCCCCCCCATGACTTTCACATTAACTGTCATGAGCCACGCCAGAGCTGCTGTAGAAAAACCTTGAATGTGACCTTCAGTGACATTGGTTTCGGGTTCATCAAGCAACCCAAAGTTATCGATGCTGGGTATTGTAAGGGTCAATGCCCACTCAGGTTCAACCCTGCCTACCACCATACTTTGCTCCAGTCTCTGGTGTGGTCACAAAACCGAGCCCCTGCGCCGTGCTGCGTTCCAAGCATGCTGCAGTCGGTGGATATCTTATACGCTGACGAAGGGAGCCCAAATAATCTCTCGTTCACTAAGTGGGAGGACGTCCGAGTTCTTGAATGTGCATGTTCCTAAACTGTAAGCACCACCCACTGTCGGCTGGATCGCACCCTTCCTGGCTGCTTTAAACTTCCTGCCCATTCAACGAGACAGCATTGGTTTGAGCGTACAACCTCGTTTCCAAATAGAGGCGCTAGGAAGCAGCACGAAGTCACTGTGGCAGGCATACGTTTTGTATTGATGTTAATGGCGAAATTGTGTTTGGAAGGTATTCTAAATTATTTTATAATGCTGTACTGCTGGGTGCCCTTTTGTAAATCAGAATAGGGTAAGTTAGAATACCGGGGAATCTCATTCCATGGGATACCATCGGACAATTCACTCCGTGGGATGGTGTTACGTGCAATTTCCAGAGAAGGTGAAGAAGAGGAAGCAAATAAATAAATACATAAATGAATGAATGATTGAGTGAGTAAATACGTGAGTTAATAAATATGTAAGTAAATAAGTAAATAAATATGTAAGTAAATAAATAAATAAGTAAATAAATATGAAAATAAATAAATAAATAAGTAAATGAATAAATAAGTAAATAAATATGTAAGTAAATAAGTAAATAAATAAGTGCATAAATAAGTAAACAAATAAATAAGAAAATAATTAATTAAATAAATATATAAGTAAATAAACAAATAAGTAAATAAATAAAAAAGCGAATAAATAGATAAGAAAATAAATAAGTAAATAAATAATTAAATAGATAAATAAGTAAATAAATAATTAAATAAATACATATGTATGTAAATGAGTAAATAAATATATAAGTGAATACATAAGTAAATAAGAAAACAAATAAATAATTAAATACATAAATATATAAGTAAATAAACATGTAAGTAAATAAACAAATAAGTAAATAAATAAATAAATAAGTAAATAAATAAGAAATAAATAAGTAAATAAATAACCAAATAAATAAGTAAATAAATAAGTAAACAAATAAATAAGAAAATAAGTAAATAAATAAATATCTAAGTAAATAAACAAATAAGTAAATAAATACGTTAATAAATAAGTAAATAAATAAGCAAATAAATAAATAAATAAATAAGAAAATAAGTAAATAAATAATTAAATAAATACATTTGTAAGTAAATAAATAAACAATCTGTCCAAAAAATCTCTAAAAGTTAATAATACAGCCATCACAATAAGACGGGTTATCAGACAAATTCAACTAACACCCAAGTACATGGGGCTACATGACCACGATGTCGCAAAGCCCCTAAACAAATCAACATCTCATTTTTCGGGGGCCGGAGGCATTTCTTTTCCCTGTATTTTATTGTCCTAATTCATTTCTTTTCATCTCGCCAAGTAGCCTATGTAAGTTAGATTTAAGACAGTTAGAAGTAGTTGTATTTTTATTATCATCTGCATAATTACGGGAAAATGAGCTAGACATTTCGCCCCTCAAAAACAATCGCTCCACCACATGTATTTTTTCTTTCCTTTATACTGAAAATTTGCCCGTAATTATGTGTCTGAATACTTTTAGATGATTGAATAACAAAAGAACTAACTTAGTGTAATGTTTTCACGTCCGTCAATCTCGATATTAAGCCTCCAAACATAACAATCCTTCGTTTCGGGTATCTTCCCCTTTAAAAAGCCGCAGCAATCTCAGTGGGTTAGTGCTGCACCTAGCGGTGTATTAATGCATATATCTTGTACGCCTGTGAGTGTCGAATGGGCAGGCAGTTTAAATCAGCCAGGAGGGGTGCGATCCAGCCGGCAGTGGCAGCACCTGGACCTATTCATGGACTAGTAATTTATTAAGAAGAACGGACTCTCTACCGTTTGGAATTATACGGGTATTCTTGGTCGCATGTGACCTGCATACATAATTTATAGAATCTCGACTGGAGTCCATCATTAAGATCATCCTCATTCTCCATTCTACTGAATAGGACGGAGAATAGAAGATGACAAGAGTGCGTATTCTCGCTCAGCATTCGTTTATAAAGAAATATTGTAACTGTGATAATGTATAGATAACATCATGTTGTTCTCATTGTTTCTGCTTATAAATAATCATCAACTAGACAGTAATATAGTAGCCTACGTATTTAATTACACTTTTAGATTATCAGTGGTCTAACTCACTGGAAGTATTGTACCAGATCTGTACTAGTAACAGTATCGATAATCAGGTCATCTTAGAGGTTTATAAAAGTTTAGATGTTGTGTAAGCAATATAATTACTTATTTAAAAACTGAAATGGTTTTGAAAAGAAAGTAGACCTAAAGAGTTCAGTCATCATGACTGAATGATAGTCGTGTCTCACCATATCGTAGAAAGGGATTGAGATTTGATGATTTGAATATGCACCACAGGTCTCACAGAGAACGTAAATTCCATCGACTTTGTTCTTATCACGTACGTCTTTGGTGTAGATTGTCACAGTTCGCTCGACCAATCATCAAGGTGATCCACTATTTAGAAGCAATTATCAGTTCCTAGTATCTATTGTTGTGAGTGCGTGGGTGTGTGTTGCTCTCCAATGAGTGTAAGCAAATACGAATGCATGAGAATATTTTACGGTTTGTCAGTTGTACTCGCATTTCCCTTCGTTTAGAGAAACATCATGGTAAGTTCGAAGATACTCTAGTGCAGTGTTTCCCAAACTTGTTTGTGTGTGTACCACATTAAGGGATGAGAATCTCTCGCGTACCACCTAATGGTTGGGAGATATAGTAACTATAACCCCACCACCACTACGTAGTAGACCAAAAGACGGATTGTAAATTGTGTTTGTTAGAGTTATTAGACTGTTGGAGCTAAAGTTCGAATAATAAAAAGTGTGTCCAGTTGTTTAATTATTTATTACGATGAGTATTCAATTCAAACATTCAGAACTGACACTATACAAATAATATTAATAAAAGAACTTGTAATAATTAAACATAAAAGCCAATGTTCAACTGAAAACTTCAATGCGAAGGGTGAGCTTGAAGATTAGAAGCCAACTTAGGAATGTCTGGTTTAAGATTGCTGAGTCTCAAACGAAGATCGTTTTCCACTGTAAGGAATGTATTCCTGAGATAAACAAGTGAAGAAAATGCGGTCTCACACAAGTACGAAGAAGTGAAAGGCAGTAAAAATCTAACTGCTTTGTCAGCTATGTCCGCATAGTCTGCACGCTTCTCAACCCAAAAGTTCACAAGAGCCATTTTTGAAAAAGTTTGCCTTAGTTCTGAATCATAATTCAATTCATAAAACTGCTCCTTATCTTTGGCCTTAAAGTCCTCCGGCAACATATCAATGTTTTTATATTTTTCGTAACGTATCTAATATTTTCTGTATATTTTTCATAACATCAGCGCGTACCACTGCAGCAGTACGCGCGTACCACCAGCGGTACGCGTACCACAGTTTGGGAAACGCTGCTCTAGTGTACATGTGTTATCATCGTTAGTTGTGGTGCATCGCTCTTTTTCGACGTTCCATTGAAGCATTTTAATGGGGATGTGGTTCCCATAGCTATTCACTAATTATGTGTGTAAGCAGCATCTTGTATTATAAATTTATAGATAAGAAATTTTGTAATTGTTGTGAATTAATGAATCCATTGGTTGTCATTTTGATACAACTCGATATTAAAGAAGACAGAAATTTACCAGCACTTAATCGCTATAACTCGTCAGATCCATTGTCGATAGAAATTATCATGCCGAGATCAGATAAAACTTAACCATCTTTATCGGAAAGAATCATTCGAAAACGTCCCCAATATTATCATGTTTCCCTTCGCTCCCATTACAGGTTAGACTGATTTTTAAATTTATTTTTATTAGAATAACGATACCGACAGCAGTGGCTCAGTTGGTTAAAGCGCAGCGTTAGGTCATGGGACCAAGCTCTCTGCTGACTCGGTAGACGCGTGGGTTAGAGCCCCACCGTCGGCCGTCCTTGAAATGGTTTTCCGTGGTTTCCCATTTTCAACACCAGGCAAATGCTGGGACGGTACCTTCTGATAGGCCACGGCCGATTCCTTCCACATCCTTCCCCAGTTTCATTCATCTTCATCCATTCCATCTCTCATCCTGACGCGCAGGTCGCCCACGGGCGTCGAATAGAAAGACCTGCACTCGGCCTCTGAGGAGGCCACACGACAAAAAAAAAAAAAAAAACTAGAATAACTTTCCGCAACGTCAGTGAATTGTAGCTCTGTCTAAGAACTCAGTCTGAGATTGCATTAAAGTTGATCTAAGTTCCATGCCAATGAATTTTAGTAAGTTCCTTTAGGAATTCTGTGTCCTCATCTGCAAAGGCCATGAGTGTTATTTTGTTTCAAGTGGAAGGCCATCTTGCACTTTTGTTTCTTCTATTTTTAAAATTATAAGTGGCTACATTTTTGACGCCACTCTTGTGTAGAAATAAAATAAAATCCTTGAATTGGAGCAAGGGTTAGTTAACACTTATGGTCGTGAAGAATGTCCCCTAACGAGTAGGTGGACTATGTATTTGTATGTATCTCACCTTCTCTCTTCTTATACTCTCTAGCTCTTGTTGATTATGATAATTATTTTTTGTATAATATTTAATTGTGAAATACGAAGTGATAGATTACATCGATGTTATATTTATTTTAATAAATTATTGATTAAGACCAATACATGTGTTTGTATTCTTTGTTCATAGAAGCGTATTTCACACCTCCATTCTTAATCATCACTTCCTCTCCCACTTCATGCATAGTATCACACAATTGACTGTACTCGACAACTACCAAGGATGTCTGTTTTGGATTATGGAAGAAGTAAGTCATGTGGGTATTAGCAGTAACATCTGTGAGTTTCAATACTGTCATTATTAGCAACGTACTCTCTCAGCAGTATTGTGTTCAATGCAACCCTTCGCATAACTCCGGTTGTAAGAGCGTCTGACCAGCAACCTGCACTGCAAGCGGTTGGAGGTTCGAACCCTGGAGTGGACAACAGCTGACCTATGTGCCTTTCTCCTTGAATTTCCACACTATTTGAATTTGCTTATGCAAAGTCCTTCCAGTTCTTGTATAGCCTAAATTAATAATGATTCACGAACATAATAGAGGCAAATAGACATGATTCAGTTTGAAAGTACAATAAACTAATGGCAGCGAATACCCCATAATAATGAACAAAAATTATTCCCTAACGAGGGTAGTATATAGAATCTCGATTTGAAGATAATTCGATAATATTATTGTGGTTGATTCATTTCAGGGATTAGGACACTATGATCGTCTGCACCGTAGACTTAGATATGTACGGAGTCGATCCGCTTCATTGTGGTGGCTTTAACCATGTGCAATATAGGCTAGGATTTGGAAAGAAGGGCTATAGCCGTAAGTTAGGTAGCGGCTAAGGTATTCGCCTGGAGTGACGTGGAAAAGCATGGGATACCATTGTGAGGATGGTCCGCTTTGTTCTTCTTAGTTGCCTCAAGGAACTGAATGGACCCCATTCCAGTCCTGTTACTAGCATTTAGATACTCTATGGCGTAGCCTTGCATCAAACCCGGACTATCTGAGTGGCAAACTACTCTACTAATCCGTACACCTCGACGGTAGCTCTAATAGCAAATCTGTTGATTCACCCAGATTCCTTCTGATTCGCTCTTCATCCAAAGATGTAAAGCAGGTCTATCTCGTGGCGTAGTGACTAGAATTCTAGGTTGTCATTGTGGATCGCTAGGGTATTCACCTGATGTGACGTGGAAAGCCATAGAATACCATTATTTGGATGGCCCACCTCTGAACTCTGGTGGGCTCGAATAGAAATGACAGAACTAAGAAGAGGTGATTTCGATTCCAACCTCAGCCATCCTAGATGTGGTTTTCCGTGGTTTCCACTTCTACTCCAGGCGAAAGCTGAGATGGTACCTAAATTGAGGCCACGGCCGTGTCCTACCCAAATCCTAGCCTTAATTACAATACACACACTAGTTCAGCCATCACAAAGACATAGATTACACTGGTCAACAGTGATTTTGGTGCGGGGGTTTTTAAGCTGATTTTATATGAATTTGATGCCCTGAATTCAAATATGCCATTAGTTTTTGCCTAGCAGCTCTAGTTTCTGAGATATTATATTTTTGTGAAATATACATTACACTATCATATGGTAATAAAAAAACTAAACACGGAATTTTCATTATTATATTATACAAATATTAGTATATACAAGCATAGAAGACGAAGTAATGAATGGAACCAACCAGTCACTGAACACTTCGGAAGCTTCTTTTCCGTGACATTCCTGAATGTACGAGGCACGTCCAGAAAGTAAGTTCCGTTTGGTAATAAAATTAAATTGTGTACAGATACAGAAAAATTATTTATTGCACAACATTCTACACCTCTTAAACAACTTTTCCACATATCTGCCGAACTTTTGCAGGCATTTGTCATAGCGTGGGACAAGTTTTTGGATACCTTCTTCATAGAAGATTGCCGCCTGTGCCTTCAACCAGTTGGAAACATCTTCTTTCAGCTCGTCGTCATTGTTGAAGTGTTGATCGCGAAGGAAAGACTCGAGATGTGTGAACAGATGAAAGTCGCTAGGAGTGAGGTCAGGGCTGTACGGAGGGTAGTCAAATACGTCCCAGGCAAATCCCTGTAGGAGGTTTTTCGTCACATTTGCAGTGTGTGGTCGTGCGTTGACGTGAAGAAAAACAACACCTTTTGACCTCAACCCTCGGCGCTTATTCTGTATTGCGCGGCGCAATTTCCTAAGTGTCTCGCAGTAAGCATCTGCGTTGATTGTTTGACCACGCGGTAAGAAATCAATGAGTAAGATGCCTTTCCAGTCCCAGAACACTGTGCACATCATTTTCCGAGGTGTCAAGATTTGTTTCGGCTTAACCTTTGCTGGGGATGAAGTGTGCCTCCATTCCATTGATTGCCGCTTACTTTCAGGGATTTCGAAAGAAACCCAAGGTTCATCTCCTGTGACTATCTGTGTAGAAATTCTTCGCCGCCTTCATTGTAACGGGTCAAAAACTGAAGTGCACTACCCATCCGTTTTGTTTTGTGTTGATCCGTAAGAATCTTTGGTACCCATCGTCGGCAAAGTTTACGAAAGTTCAGTTTTTCGGTAACAATTTCATGAATTAGTGATCGTGAGATTTGGGGAAATTCTATAACGAGAGCACTAATTGTAAACCCGCGGTTTTCCCGGATCTTGTCATCAATCGCGTGAACCAGTTCTTCTGTAACCAAAGATGGACGCCCACTTCGTTCTTCATCGTGCACTTCACTACGTCCTTCATTGAACTGTCGGACCCATCTTCTCACCATTGAATCACTCATCGCATTTTGTCCATACACTTCGCAAATTTGCAGATAAATTTCAATTGGTTTCACTTTCCTAGCATTCAGAAAACGAATTACAGATCTGATTTCACAAGCAGCGGGATTTTCAATCAACACCGACATTGTACGAGTAAACATGCACAACAACGCGTACGTGGCTCACAGCGCTCTCCAATTGGCGCACGTTTCTTCTCCTTGATACAGAGCGTCTACCGCTCTCATGCGCAACTGCGCTGCAGCGGAACGTACAACTAGTTGAAGACACAGGCGGCACACGTCTATGAAGAAGGTATACAAACACTCGTGCCACGCTACGACAGATGCCTGCAACATTTCGGCAGTTATGTGGAAAAGTAGTTTAAGGGCTGTAGAATTTTGTGCAATAAATAATTTTTCTGTATCTGTACACAATTTAATGTTATTACCAAACGGAACTTACTTTCTGGACGTACTTCGTATATTGGAACATTCCCTTTTTAACTCCAGCTCAGTAATCTGCCATCATGTGCTTGTCCCATCCTTCTTGGTGGCGATCCTCCACAGTTTTAACATCCTGGTGAAATCGTTCACCTTGTTCCTCATTGGTGTCTACTAAATTTTCAGGAAAACGGTCTAAGTGGCTGTGTAAATAGTGCACCTTAATACTCATATTGCACCCAAGGGATTTGAAATTGTTAAGCATCTCGTTTACCAGTTCAACATAGTTTTCAGCTTTGCGTTTGCCTAGAAAATATTTTACAACTGACACAAATGAAGTCCAGGCTTTTTGCTCAGATTCATTCATCGAATTTACGAAGTCAGGATCCTTAATGAGTTGTCTTATTTGTGGGCCATCAAATATACCTGCTTTAAGTTTTTCCATACTCAAGTGAGGCATTTTATTTCCTATAAATGCAAGGCATGATCCGTTCTTAACAAAAGAGCCTTCACAAACTGCGTCATACGGCCCGGCTTGATATGTAGTGGAGGAAAGATGATTTTCTCTCGTTCAACTAAGGGGTCGTTAATAACATTTTTTTCCCAACATCCATGTTGTATATTCTTCTTCTTCTGCGCGAATGGGTCTCCTAGGACCACGCGGAATCAACACTTATTGGCCATGATGTATAGGCCTAATATGATTGAGAATTGCACAAAATATCTTAGAACTGCACATTTCGAGTAAAATTGCACATAAGAACAACACAGTGTAACGTTCCGGCCCCACTTGGGCGACCAATTGTAACGACCCCGGCTACTACACAGGGGTGCGTGGGGGTTAAATACCTGTACGTTTATAACAACAGCAATAGACATTAACACCTAACTATACCTAAGTGACCTAATAAATAAAACCCTTCAGCTTCTGGTAAAATTGATAATATATTGTCATACCAGACATAAGACACACATTTCGCAGGATCCTCCTCGTACAGAATAATAACCCTCCCTATCGTATTTCCACAGATACACATATGACATAATATAGATGACCCTCAGGAATAAAGTTGATCGGTACTTACAGATGTTGGCTCCAGCAGTGGTGACCTAGCTCTACTAATTCTGGGGTTATTTGCTCCCAAAAGAATTAGGCCTATACTCGCAGCACAATTGATTTGATTCACACGCCATTCCTACTTTTATGATTACTTATTACGTTAGTTACTTTTGTACCCAGCACCCAACGATTTACTTTGCGTCGTGGATCTAGTATCAGACCAATGTTTGGAATTCGTTCGTGAATTTACTAATGCGGAGCATATTTGACTCGCATCCTTGGACGAATAAATTGCCGCTATAATTGCAATATAGATGTACAGATATTAGACTACAATACTTCATGCTGTACGAAATGAGTAACCTTGGCGATATACTCAAGACTAGGCTCATCATTCAATTAAGAACTTATAGCCAGCAACTCCGTTATTGTATCCAAAACCACAATTAGTGTAATACTCTAATGTCTTATCCTGCACACACAAGACCAAAAAGACAAGTCCACTCCCGCCCGGAGTTCTAAATAGAGACCCGCTCCACACGCGTTCTGAATAAGAGTCTACACCGCCCCGCAGTTTGAATAAGAGTGTCCCCCATGCCATCCACAAAATCCCAAGTATCGTCATCACCCCCCCCCCCCCTCTACAATCACAGGTTACCTGGGTTGATCCACGGATCCACCCAATCCCAACGCTTGATTCTCAACATGAGCATATATGGAACACAGCCCATCGTCACCGCTCGTACATGGATGCCAATTCTCACCTCTGACTCACGCTTACTGGCGCTCGGGTTTTATCCCGTGTCTGAACACCAACTCGTATTTCATCGCCTGTGTGCACTTTTCTCTTACAAAACTTTCAGATTACTCCAACTTCAACTTCCCTTGATTTGGATCCTGCTCAAATTATAATACTTATACGCTAAACAAATTACTTATAAATTAAGCACGTCATAATATACACTCTAATAAATAATTATAAAACATAAAAAGACCTAAAATAAAAATATACACACGATTAATAAAATCCGTAACTCCCCGGAACCCGTGTTCAGTCTCTTTGTTACTTGGAAGGTTACAAATTCCCCTCCAAGTAGTTCCCACGAATAAGTGAATGGGGACTCCATCACCAAACACAAAAATACACAAATGACCCTAAAAATATACAATTAACAACATACACAAATGACCCTTCAAATATAAAAAATAACCCTCAATACAATCATCTTGTTGACGTCTGAATCTACACAATCTTTCTTCCAAAAGTCCTTGTATTGTCCTAAAACTAACTCACTCCGATCTCTCAAGTGTCCTAAATACTAACTCACACGGAATTCCCTCACGTGTCCTTAACTTTGCCATGTCAAACATGACCGATATGGCACAGAACCATGTTACACACGCTGAAATACATGCTACAATGCATTTACTTAATTTGCTCTGCTTTGTTTCCCTTGGCTAATGTGGCCTCTTCGTCATTACTTGCAGAGTACCTGTGTAATACACCACAATGTCGGCGAAATCTACCTCAGAGGATCTGCCCTACCATTACATGCTAATATACTTCCTAAGGTTATAGACATTGTATGACCCTACAATGGTACCTTGGTGGTTTGTTAAGCTATACGCACACTCGCCAATACGCTTAGAAACTACGAAGGGTCCCTTATACAATTCAAAAAACTTGGACATTTCCTTGTCAACAGCGGAAGACGGACATGGCACTCTGAGCAAGACCTGGTCACCAACATTAAAAAAATCAAACTTCACTCTCTTTTGCCGGCGCCTACATTTATTTCCTGCTTTCTTTAAATTAAACCTAGCCAGCCGGAAGCTGATATCCCTGTCTATCTCCTCTCTCGTTTCCAATCCTAACATTTTTGCGATTACATTGGTAGGCTTCCTACAAATTTGCAGCTCATTAGGGGTGCATTTCGTGCTCTCATGCAGCGTATTATTGAGCCATTGTTCATTATCTCCTAGTTTGGAGAACCATGCATTATGGCGATCGCTTACATAAGTACGGAATACTCTCCCAAGATCTTTCATAATTATTTCGGACATATTTCCTTGCGGGTATCTTATAGAAGAGAAAATATGCTCGACACCCACTTCACCTAACTTGGTCTTCCAGATTTTCGAGGTGAACTGGCTGCCATGGTCAGTCAATACTCTGATGGGCTTCCGGAACTCAGGTATGTATTTGTCGACCATTTGTAGGGCGCCACCCTTCCCAGTCGCTTTCCTCAGGGGATACAGTTTGACAAACTTACTAAAAGAGTCAACAATCACGAAGATATACTGATATCCGTACCGAGATATGACTAATGGCCCATGCAAATCACAACATAGTAAATTCCGCGGTTTTTCAGTGATTACCGCCTGACGAGGTCCCTGCAAATATCTCGTCGGGGCTTTACAACGTTGACAAGAATCACAACTCGCAAGAACTTTCCTGATATTCCTTCCCATGTTACGCCAAATAAAATGCTACTGAACAGCGAAAAGAACCTTAGCTGCTCCAAAGTGCCGCAAAGCTTTATGGTGATACCGGATCATAGCCTCCTGCAAAGACTTAGGTATGCATACCTTCCACTCACCTAGGTGACATAACCTCGCCAATAAGCCGCACTCCAGCTTATATGTGAACTTACCCACCTGAAGTCTAGCTCCAGCCTCCTTCTCTCTCAACTCCCCCAAGATCTGAGCCATGCTCTCGTCTTTTTCTTGCTCTGCCAACATATTCCGTAGCTTACCAATCTCCTCCACACAATCTGCCGTCTTTGTGACACTTAAAACAACACCCTGTTGTATGTTCACCAACCGGTGATCATCATCACTTATGTTCCTGCTCAGGAAATCAGCCACGATATTTTCCCTACCCTTGATGTGTGTAACCTCTAGATCGTACTCACTGATCGCCAAGATCCATCTCGACATCCTGTTTGAGGTCAACTTACACGATCCCATAAATACCAAAGCATTATGGTCCGTGAGCACCTTCAGCTTGCTCCCCAAGAAATAGCTTCGAAACTTACCAAGCGAGTACACAATAGCTAACAACTCTATCTCCGTGATAGTATAACGCTTCTCAGCCGTACTCAAACCCCTACTAGATAATGAGACTATTCCTAGATTTCCTTCTTCATCATACTGGCACAGCACACCTGAAATCCCTAACATACTGGCATCAGTCATAAGGACGTAAGGACAATATAATATAGGGTATTTCAGTATAACTGAATCCACGAAACCTCTCTTCAACTCAGCGAAAGCTGCCTCGTGCTCATGGTTCCACACCCATCTTGCACCCTGCTTCAACAGTTCCCTAAAAGTTTCAACCAGATTGGAATACCTAACGACAAATCTCCTAAAATAGTTGAAAACCCCCAATATGCTTCTAAGTTGCTTGGCGTTACGTGGTGTAGCGGTGTTGTTTATTTTCTCTAAACGCGATTGTTCCGGAAAAATCCCTTGAGTAGTGATTGTGTGCCCCAGAAAAGTAATCTGTCGTGTTGCAAACGAAGACTTACTAAGTTTCACTGTAAAAACCCCCTCCCTTAACTTACTCAAAACTATGTCCACGTGTCTTATGTGATCCTCTTTAGTGTGAGATGCAATAATAAGATCGTCAATGTACATTGTAACAAAATCATGTGTGTCCCTCCCTAATACTAAATTTAAAGCCCTGATCAACGCTGAACTACTAGTTTTGCATCCAAATGGCACCACACAATGCTGAAAAAGACCACTCTTATAGCTGAAAGCCGTTAACTTACTATCTTCCATTCTTAAAGTGGGCCTGCCAAAAACTAGCGCTCAGATCCATGGTTGAAAACCACTTCCTACCAGTAAATTTCTGAACTTGGTCTTCAATGCACTCAGGCCTCTGGGTGTCTCCTGCCAATCTCAAATTTAATTGACGAGCGTCAATACATAATCTAACTGACCCATCACTCATACCAACAACAACAAGGGGGTTAGAATACATACTAGTGGAAGGCTCTATAATACCCTGGTCTAACATACGGTTAATCTCGTCCTCCACAGCGGCAGCATACCTGAAAGGAATGGCATATCTGGGTCTTGAAAAAGGTGAACTATCCACTAGTTCCAATTGATGGGTGTACACGTGCGTTAATCCAGGCTTATCACTAAATACCTCTTTGTTGCCCCGCAACACTTCCCATAAGTCTTCCTTACTCTCATCACACAATTTATTTTTGTCCACAGCTTCCCAAAGTGGATCACCTCCATGTTCCTCTACCGAAATATGGCACACAGCCTCCAGCTGCACCTCCTCATCAGATACTCCTACTGACTACCTGGTGTATTCTTGGAATACACGGTACGAGAGAATATAATTTGTAATGCTTTTGCATGTTCATTCCTTTTTCTTCATCAAACACCAACAGTGATTTTCTATTTTCTCTTTGGTGATCATGTCGCTTATATCTTTTGTGAGTCTGTTCTAGATATATATATTCCATGACCCACCTAGCGTCATCTAGCAGCGAATCTCTGAAACTCCTCAATTCTTCCTGGTGCAAGAGGACTTCCTTTTCCATCTGGCCACCAGATCTCGTTGCCATCGCCAGCTATTATCTCCATGAGCAAGAGATCTTCGTCTACTATTTCACTCACCATGCTGTGCTAGTATCGCCTGCTATCAACTCTTTGAAGACCATTTCCTCAAGAGAATTTAAGTTTACAATGTTGGTCATGCTTATATGTTCTCCTTTTGTCTCCTACCCCCACTCTTTCCCTTCCTTGGACTCTCCGTGCTTAGCTGAGTGGGTCTCACTTCTAAGTCGGCAGTTGACTCGGTCAGTCAAGGCTCAACTCGAGCCAGTCTCCTCAAACCAAGAGACACTCTCTACGCTCTACGCCATGTTGGCACATTAGGCATCCGTCAAAGGAAACTTCACCTTCGACATGCAACAAAGATAAGTACGTACTTCAAGTTTTAACTTCATCTTCATCGGTTTTAACTTCTACATGATTTTAACGATATTTTATAGACAGCGTGAGATTATTTATTTGGGGCAAAATCATTCTTCGCGGGATTTGCCATGTTGAGCTTTTGTCTGTCTAAGCCAACCTTAATAGAAAGTAGCTTTTCTTAAGCTATTTAATTGGGAAACCTTCTCACTACGTGGGATATTATCTAATACCCGCTGTCTATAATTCACCAAGCTAGTTCCTCCGCTGGATTATCTTTGACCCCATTCTTCTATTAAGATCGTTCTGGAACCTTCCAGATCCTGTACTTTATCTCCAAGTCCTGCCGTCATGTAATTTTCACTCACTTGTGAGAATACTATTTAAAATGGAAGAATCTTACTTCTGAATTAAGGCTCAATAGCGAAATTTCTTCCACCGATGGAATGTTCTATGGTACATTTAATTGTAATTCACAACTTTCTCAAGAAATAGACTCTCGCCTACCTAGTGCAATCAGTTATTTTCATCATTGCAATAACTTTCTCTCCCATAAACGTTCGTGTCTCTACAGTGAACTTTTCATCTATTTAACAGACTATAGTGAAAACTAGTGCTTGTTCCAATTTTCTACCGCGTCGCGATCGTCCCTTTACATTAAATAAGGCCATGAACATTGATCCTAAATCCCAACGATCCTTCCTCAACCTTCTACTAACAAACCATATTAATAAAATTGTAACTTTTCTATAAGGTGTCACTCCACGAAGTGCCCTTCCATTTTGCTTGTTTATCATTAATTAATTACTGTATAACTACGTGTTTTATACACGGTTCAAACGTACATTGTTTCTTCCCTATAATCAGGGAAAACAATTCTTTTAACTCTTGAGTGAGTTATTTCTAGGTCTCACGAAATGGAAACTGCCCCATTTGGCTCGTGATTCCTACTTAAACATAGGAAGTCTAGAACGTTCCTTTTGACTTTCTCTTCAGGTTTCACCGTAAGTGACCTGCTCTCTTTTGTATAATTGTTATAAAGTAATTCAGCTTAAATATAAGAAGTTATAGGAACTTCTATTTTATTCTTCATGTTTTTCTTATTGTTATTTTCGAAGTTGTCACTCTCTCTAGAATATTCTCTCAGAAATTCTTTAAAGTACATGCCTTGTACTCAATTTAATGTTTATCATTGATCACTTCAATTGTCTTTTTAAAATCTTACTAAGATTTTAGTACATATTGTACAGTCCCCCAGGGGTATGCACCCCCTGGAGGCCATCCCCCCATCATCTATTTAAATCACCCCTAACTGGCAAATCTTGTAAGTCCAGACCAACATCTATTAACACCGCAAGGGCAGCTAACCAGTCTGGAAAGCTTACCCAATACTTGCATCACTACCACAAACAGCGACACACAATTAACTGGGGCATCTATGCAGCGGAATGCTGACAACACAACGCCGGAGAATATAAGAGGGAGCATTAAAGAGGACAAGCTCTCTCTCAATTACCAGTCTTACAGTGCGTCGGCCGGAGGCTATCGCTGTTATCATCAGGTGAGTCAGCAGTGTTCAGAATCCTGTACTTTGTAACCTTTACCCACAAATTGTATACACAAGTTTGTACACTTACATTGTAACATTTACTACATCCCTTAAAAGGGACTCATAATTCCATATTACTGACCAATAAATACTTGGTCAGTACACTACACTTGTATTACTGTTTTACACGCCTCTTTACGTCCTAAAGTCCATCCTGAATCCTCCGTCACGATTAGACGTGACGTACAGTAGCCAGACACTTGCTAGCACAAGTATCATTGTATTCCCGTATAGGCCCGACTGCTAGGGGCAGCACGCGCCATATAGCTGACGCGTGCACGTCGGTTATATAACCAGCCAGCCAGCTGGAAGACCAGCACGTTGACCTGTACGCTAAGTTCCATCCCCTAAAACACACCTACGTCTTTTATAGGAGCAACCCCTAGCATCCTAACACTAAACAACACTCTACACTGGTCAGCTTGCCCGACTACGGGAAGCTACCCCCTTTTAGGCACTTCCTTATAAATTAACACAATAACACTTCCGTTTTAGATCCAACCACCCCCCAATAAGGGATCTAAAACAGATGGTGGAGGCACCTCTACTACGCACAGTAAAATAGGACTCAAACAACGAGCCCTCGTAGTAGAAACGACCCCTTCCGTACCGCAAACAGCCAAGCAAAATTGGGATTTTTTTCCCCAGACAGAGAGCATCATTTTTGCTCCGTACTACTTACACAGGGGAAATTCTTAGCAAACCAACCCCCCAGCCCCCAGAAAGAATCAGAGAGACACAAGATACACTGCCAAACACGCACAGTTTTTTTTTCAAATTAGAAGACGCATACACTTCATTTAGCATGGCCCCTCTATACCGCCTAGCTGTGCTGAGGAGCATTGGGGAGTACCAGGAATTATTTGCCTGGCACAGAGTCTTTGAAACTAGGCAGGACTACCTCAGAAGGTTTCAGCAGCTCCTGCACGCCCAGTACATGCGGATCATAAGAGCCCTTGTCCGGCCACTCCGCAGCGCTAAGAATCGCAAGATTCGGGCGAAAATCCCCACCCTCCGTACACAAATTATAAAGGCACACTGGCAATTACACTGCCGACACGAGTTCATGTTCCAGCAATGGGAAACACTTATCAGGGAACACCAACGCATAGGGACCAATGGCACAAAAGTCGCTGAGCAGGCCATGAGCCTCAACAGGCAGTACACCCAAATTTGGGACGAGTACCGCGAACTCCAGAATAACAAGGCCATTTTCGAGTACATGGCAGGGCCACCAGCCCAGCCGAGAGAGGACACAAGCGTAGATACGCTAACTCGGCAATTTGCGAGGATGTCCCTCTCGCCATGTACTGCCACACATGGGAAGGAGGACACCATGGCCACAGTCCAGAAGACGGCCAGGTTAGACTCCAATACACTGCGGGGACAAGCTTACACCACTACACATCCCTTAGCGCTGGTTCGGAAGGCAATTTTGCCAAACCGGGCAGCAGACCCTAGGCCAACCCCCTCGCAACGGACGAACGACAGGGAGTTGAAGCCAGGACCCTCAGACACACATAGTATGACAGGCAGACAACGGGAGGCAACCACGTCATGGGCTGAGGACGTAGAGCCCGCCCTACAGCACATTGAGCCTACACACACCCACACAGATAGGCAAACACAATGGCAGGAGTCTACCGTGGCCACAGGCCAGAAAGCGGTCAGGCTACACGCCACCACATTGCCAGGGCAGAGACAGGCAATTAAGCGGCCTTTACCGCCAGTTCAAAGGGCAAGTTTGCCAGAACGGAGGCGAACACCGGCATTCGTACCCCAGGTGCGAATGCATAAGAGGGTGTTGCATTCTGGCCCTCAGGATGCACGATACACGCCCGCACGTTGTGACCACGCACTAACACACGGTACACGGGGTATAGGAAAGGTGTTATTACCTACCCCACAAAACCACTCAGTCAAAAATACACACACCCCCGTAAACTCTACTAGGGTAGCGCAGAGCGCAATTAGGCCCTCGAATACAGGCACACTCAAACCTACAGACACGCGCTACGGTGGAAGTAGGCCCAGGCTTAATTTGCTACAAACTCCCCCGAAAAATGGCAAAGAAGCGCCCCAATGGGTGTCGAGGGCCTATACCCTCGTAACAGGGCGGAAGTCTTCACCTTCCAGAGCACGGACGCTCGGACGGGAATAACAACTTCCTCCAGGGACACAGAAATAAACTAATAACACTTGCACCTATATTAGGGACACACATAAGCTCGTTTACACGGGAGAAATACGGCAATAAACACATAAAGACTGACTAACGTAAACGGCACATTTTTTTTCATGTATATGCAGGGCAACATGGCTAAACCAAAGGTGTATAAGTCTAAATTGTTCTTGATTTTTTTTTTGGCCACTAGCATTTTTTTTCTCTCAGGCCATCAATGGTTATTGAACATAGTGGTCCATATTATAACTCGGATAGCGTAAAGTTTCTAATATCCAAAGCCAAGTGGAAGCCCATCAGGTGAGCCACGCGGCTTAAAGGCCGGAAAGAGATATTCCGAACACAGCTTAAGCATCAAATCACAGCATAGAGCTTAAGCGGGTCTTTCTAGGTGGAAATGACTAAATGTTCTATGATCCGGTCCCACAGTTTGATAGATTCTCTTGTGGCGGGCGAGAGCCCTGATTGTAGCATGAATTAAGAATCTCAAACTATTTTTCAAAAGTGGTAGATTCCCCTGAGACGCAACTAGATTACTGCCGTACTAACGTCACCTAATGGGCGGATACTACACTCAGGTCCTACTTCTCATTTTTAAACATTTTTCATATTGTTTACGACACAATTTTTACAGGCTACCGCCGTCGGGCAACCCGCCTTAATAAGCATAACGCAGTGGGCAGGCGAGAAACAATATAGTTTCTCTATTTTTTCCCCAAAGTGCTCTCTTAATTCGGAGCGGGGCATAACTCATTTTTTTTTGTCTCACGCATTAATCCGGAGAAAGGACGGTGGCCAAGTTGAACTATATATATTTAATCCATAGGCATACGTGACACATTACACTGCCTATAACACGACTTTTTCTCACCTCCATAACAACACGCAAGCTAAAACGCAAACACACCATAGGGTGAAAATCCCAGACTTTGGGAAACCCTACATATTTTTGGAAGTCACACAGTCAATTTACATTACCACATAACAGTAATACACTAACAAACTGTCCCGAAGGCACAGCCTAGAATGGCACCAGAAACAATTACTCTGGGTAAAGACGGTCTCAAAACCCGCAACCTTCTGAATACCAGGAATGTCAGGTCGGGTAGCTATCCAGTTGCAGGATAGAAAAGTAGGAAGCTAAAACAGATTGGGACAGTTCCACTAACAGATGTTCATAAATGAAAAACAACAAAATCGCCTCTGACACCTAGTCACCAAACACGCGACTAGCGGCCCGGAGACACTCGTGTATAACGACATTTTGTACAATGGATAGGGACATATTCGACCCACGTTACAGTTAACACAAAACTTGGGGACACGAATGTAGTAGTGAGAGGTTCTTTTGTATGGCGGAAAACCCCACTCGCAATTACAGAGTTAGCACTCAGGCTAAGAGGCACAAACATACAGACACGGAGCATTGGCAAGCAATTAACAAGATAACGCACACGTGAGTGAAACTAGAGACTATCGCGTCAGCGATAACGCACTCACCGTGGGCGACCTTTGCTGGCACAGACTGACTGGGAGCACTACAGACGAACCTGGGAAATACGCGTTCATTTACGCCGAGTTCAGAACCACACAACTCCCCGAATTACACTACGAGGAGAATTCAAAAACACACAAACTCTTCACAGGAATGCGTATTCCCATCTGCGCATTTCAAATACACGGTACATGTGCCATAATATATACGGCACAGATAGCGTCGTAACAAGCCTTTACAGTAAGCCGGGTCCGAACCCATGATCACACACCACACTCGTACCAAAAACTAACTAACCAACGGTATTTTTGGTACGAGAGACACAAGCAAAAACCACACTGAGGACACCTCAATCCCTGAAACACAACGCAGACACAGAACACAGAGAATGACATGAGATCACGGGTCCAAATCCCAGCAAAAATTGGACACCAGGGAAAACAACTATCCAGGCTTTCAATTACACCGAAATTGGCCCATACAACTACAGAACCAGACAATACCACATTTCCTTCGGCCAAAAGCCAGGCATAAAATTTCAATTACACCTGACATGGAAAATAGATTTCCCAGACACAGGTATAGAAATTTCGTAAGACAAAGGTCTTATGGAATAGTGGCCACACAACAGTACTAGCAAAATAGGACGAATTGCTACATTGGTCCGCCCGGAATCTAGAACAATGGCAACACTCACATACTGGCGAAAAATCACGTACGCAAACAAATGTAAGCACAACATGACGAAAATACTGACTTGCAGATTTCGTCACATTGCAATACTGCTGGTGACAGACACTATTGTTGTATCGGCATTGACCATGAAATTACAAGCACAAAGCAATCATAATGCCACACATTTTTAACACTGCAAAAACAATTGTGACATTTAGCAATGGACAGACGTGACAGACCGGAACTTATCTTGGGCCCATTGGAGCACGTTCTCAAAGACGTTGACAGGCCACGGGCACCTCCTGCCCATACACGCGGTACACATTAGGACTTAACCTATAACAGACCAACCGTCCGCATGGTGTAGCGGAACATAGTCACACACACACGCGCTCACTAATCAGGAGCGAACACAGACAGGGGCTCTGAGGAAACAAGACCTCCCCCCTAATAACTTCCTTTCGCGATTTTATTTCTAAAAGAAATCATTTCAGGCGATTAGGACATGGCCAGTCGCACTACGACCACTGGCCACATTCACACTACAAATGGCAGACCAGATTAAGTCGTGACGTCACAGCGTCACGACGCTTTACTGTCCCAAGAAGCGGATAGCGAGCAGACATGGACAAAGGGAGAATGACTGAAGCATAGGTGGATAATCCCAGCGGGATTACCGACATACCACCCAAAGGCACCATTTTGAATACCTTACTCCTTTCCAATAACCTTCCCACGTCCAACATGACCAACGCAGACACATGAACACGATGAAAACAGCTACACTACATTACAAAGTATACATAGGGGTTGATAGACTTCATGCGTTTAAAGAGAGGGCTTTCTACGCCTTGGATCTCGATGCTACCACCTGAGTATAAGGGGTGGGTCGGCAAACAACAAATAAGCATAATGCGTATCTCCAAATGAGAGATGAGGCCACAATCACATATTAACCATTTTTTAAATTAAATACTCCCGCATGACAGGGATATATTATTATTACGCCTCACCCTACACCTATCCTTACATGAGTGCGGATGCCTCATATCCAGACACATGCATGAGTATCCCATCCACTTACCAACGGTATCACTATCAAACCTGCATGGTATTTTCATATTTTTGCAATCCCGGGAATTACCTCCCCCGTCCACTCATTGTAAGAGCAATCCTAGCAGCATTACCGGCTCAAGGCCACCATTTATTTGAGCCCAAAGATGCGCAACCTCTTCCTACCATGCTTTCAGCCCACTCTACGAATAACTACCCCCAGATTCTAATAACAGGGTACCTAACGCCACAGACCCTACTAACACCTCCATAAAGGTTAACAGAGCATTATCGCTGGACAGCCGACGTAGCAATAGTAGACCTAAAGTAGTCTATGCACTTAGAAGCTCTACAACCCCACAACACTTGAAATATTTTACATTTTACACAAAATAAATTATTTACACAGGTTACGCCCATATTTTTTTTATTACATGAAAAGGAATCTGAAACACTCTGATTGGTGATAGCGGCACAAGCCGAAGGCCAGAGGCACCACACTGGAGCAGAGCTGGGGAAGGTGATGTTGACCCTTACCCCAGTTGGCTCAACAGCTCAGTGACCTTACTCAACTTGACGACTAGACCAAACAGACGAACCACGTAAGGTTGAGGCACTCGCGGCCTGGCCGGGCAAGCTCTGGAATCCTAGGTACGCCTAAACTGCCCCTGGGAGGAAGGGATGCTACACCCACTATGTGCCACGGTCATCGACGCCAAGACCTGCAGGGAAGACTTTCTGAGGATGGTGGGAGAAATAGCTCGCTCCATGCCGGACCCGGGAGTTGACCCTAGAGACGACCCAATTATGACTAAACTATTAGTTTAGGATATAAGTAAGTAGGACTTCCATGGCGGGGAGTCAGACTCCTATTCGTCAGGAGTGAAGCAGGATCCTAGGATTCAGCAAGACCAATCCTAGATCCGAAAAGTCCTTGCCCCGCGAGGCGAAGGTGAAGACTACGACATTAATAAATAATGAAGAATAAAATATGAATATGTATATGGAATGTATGCGCTCATTCGGTCTTGCGCCCACGTAAATGGATGACAACGGGTCGCCAGAGATCTTAAATGAGTAGCATAGCGGGCACTTAAAGGGGTTCAGTGGGCCAACCCAACAATGCCAACATTGGCGAAGAGGAACCGAACGCTCAATTCCCGGATGATTATTATTGCGGCCGACATTGGCGAAGAGGAACCGGACGCTCAATTCCCGGATGGTTATTATTGCGGCCGACATTGGCGAAGAGGAACCGGACGCTCAATTCCCGGATGATTATTATTGCGGCCGACATTGGCGAAGAGGAACCGGACGCTCAATTCCCGGATGATTATTATTGCGGCCGACATTGGCGAAGGGGAACCGGACGCTCAATTCCCGGATGATATTATGCCATTGGACGATGTCCAATGCCCACATAAATGGCGACGCAGCGGGCAGCCTAGGGCATTAAATGAGTGGTACAGCGAGCAACTCAAAGGGGTTAAAGTGGGCGACCCAACTACGACAACATATGAAGAACAAAGGTAATGAGCAGGATGATACAGCAGGCGAAACGGTTTGCTTCGTGGCACCGTAAGCCGCCTGTGACTAGATTAGTACTAGTTAGTAAGACCTAGAATAGACGTCAACAACTAGAATTAAGGGAGCGGAATCCGGCGACTCTAGAGACAACCGGTGTTTCTAGGATTCGTACGGGTGGTGCCCTGAGGATGTAAATTGCCTCAGGCGATCGCTCTGGTCCAAATTTAGCAAATAAGACAGTTGCACTTTGGTACGCAACTTAGGATTAAGCAAATTTTTTAACCGCTGTTGCCGAGTAATGGCACAGCACATTTACAAATAAGACAGTTGCACTTTGGTACGCAACTTAGGATTAAGCAAATTTTTTAACCGCTGTTGCCGAGTAATGGCACAGCACATTTCGGCAATAGAGTAAGGCCACCCATTCGGCTTAGTAATAGTAGCCATTTTTTTATTTTTTTAAAATCATAATTAAGATAGATAGTGTTAAGATAACGCCGCTCGGCACCTGATGGCCGACAAACCCGTCATCAGGATAAGTCCGATAACACATTACAATACATTATAATACATTATAATACATTAGAATACATTATAATACATTAACATAAGTATAATTGAGGTGGAATATATCGGCACCCGGTAACCAAAATTCCGCTACCGGGGTAAGACCGACAACACATTAAGAAACGACATTACGGCACCGTATAGGGTATGCCCGGCCATACATCGATTAACACTAACCATGCCATTTTTTTCACAGGTCAAAAGAGCTTCAGACTGTGGACACACTACCACAGGAAGCGGCATAGAAAATAGGCAATATTTAAATGTTTTATTAACCTCTCCATTTTTTTTCAGGCATCGTCACCAGGAATACGGCACTGGTGACTATAATTTTGCTGCCATATAGCAGCAGCATGCTATTAATGCCCTCTTATTATTGTATTACACCTGTGCGCACTAATTTATATTTAATATTCATCTTCACTTACAGGCTCACCACATTTTTACAGCTACACTTTAAAAATCTGCACAGCACGGCTGATACCTGTGGGGTATCAGGCTCGCTGGCAGATCAACGTACACAAGAAACATAAGGCGTCAAAAATGCGGCGCAAATTACGGCAATGAGGGCGCAACCGATTTGTGGCGGCGACTCTCATTGTCAAGTGTGAAAGCATTCAACCACAGGGAATGCTTCACAGATTAAGAATTAAGGATACATTTCAAGCGGTACGACCACTAAACCATAACAGGAAGTGGCCGTACAGGATTAGCCGTGAGACGGCAAGCATACGTAAAAAGGGGTAGCGTGCACGCGAGGTACCAAAAAATAGAATCATAAGAAATTAGCGCGCTTAAGTTAGATATAAGATCATTGTAATTGATAATTTTAAAGGGTAACTTAATACAAATTCATGCGCCCACGGGCAATTATTCCACTAGAAATCAATATATATATATAATACTTCGCACCCCCACATTGTCGGCGGCGGTGATCAACAATATCCCTAAATGTTAACATATGAACATCGCAACATAGCACATTAAACGGTATATTTTTTTGTTTGTTTGTTAAAATCAAATGTACACAGTGTCTATGATTTGTTTTCTTTCATTTTTCTTTCTTCTAACTTCCCCATTTGTCAGGGTGTTCCGTTTTATCCCAAATCAATAAATGCATTTTGAATATTTCCCTTAAATTATACCCTGGAACACCCATTTTTGTCTATTTCTTCTCTCTTTCTCATTGCAGGGAGCACTTTTTCCCTAAGATAGGGCGGACGACGCAATCATCCGTCCAGCCCTGGGTTTTTTTCCTCCCTGCACAACAATGTACCGAATAACTATCAGCACCATGTATTTTTTTTCTCTTCAAACTTTCAACATGTCAATATCGATTTTTTTTCATGCACTATTTTTATAATGTCTATGCCAATGTCAATGTTATATATATATGTATATCCCATAACCCACCCCTCTGAACACGAGCTGATCTCACACCTACACATCAACCCGACATCACCACATCATACGACGCCGAAGAAGAGGACACCAACAGAAGATACGAGGGGGCTTCAAGAACTAACTGCTGCATCAACATCCCAACCTCAAGTTCCGTTCCCGTTCGCGGGTACGCGAACTAAATAGGGGAAGAGGCTTGTACAGTCCCCCAGGGGTATGCACCCCCTGGAGGCCATCCCCCCATCATCTATTTAAATCACCCCTAACTGGCAAATCTTGTAAGTCCAGACCAACATCTATTAACACCGCAAGGGCAGCTAACCAGTCTGGAAAGCTTACCCAATACTTGCATCACTACCACAAACAGCGACACACAATTAACTGGGGCATCTATGCAGCGGAATGCTGACAACACAACGCCGGAGAATATAAGAGGGAGCCTTAAAGAGGGCAAGCTCTCTCTCAATTACCAGTCTTACAGTGCGTCGGCCGGAGGCTATCGCTGTTATCATCAGGTGAGTCAGCAGTGTTCAGAATCCTGTACTTTGTAACCTTTACCCACAAATTGTATACACAAGTTTGTACACTTACATTGTAACATTTACTACATCCCTTAAAAGGGACTCATAATTCCATATTACTGACCAATAAATACTTGGTCGGTACACTACACTTGTATTACTGTTTTACACGCCTCTTTACGTCCTAAAGTCCATCCTGAATCCTCCGTCACGATTAGACGTGACGTACAGTAGCCAGACACTTGCTAGCACAAGTATCATTGTATTCCCGTATAGGCCCGACTGCTAGGAGCAGCACGCGCCATATAGCTGACGCGTGCACGTCGGTTATATAACCAGCCAGCCAGCTGGAAGACCAGCACGTTGACCTGTACGCTAAGTTCCATCCCCTAAAACACACCTACGTCTTTTATAGGAGCAACCCCTAGCATCCTAACACTAAACAACACTCTACACTGGTCAGCTTGCCCGACTACGGGAAGCTACCCCCTTTTAGGCACTTCCTTATAAATTAACACAATAACACTTTCGTTTTAGATCCAACCACCCCCAAATAAGGGATCTAAAACAATATAAAGGTTTGAAACCTAAAGAATTGTTATTTGCCTGGAGCAATCTCTAAATGTTAGGAGGTCTGCGACCCCATTTGTTAAAAAGTTTAAATGATCTATATTTGTCAAAAAGATATTACATACTTGTTAAATTCATTAAACTTTTTTGAATTGTTAAATAAATTAAATATTTGTTTTTAGATTTATCATTTCGCAAATACAACGGTTAGGCAAGATCCTGTCTTCCCAGACTCTTCCCAAGTTCATGCCATCGTTAATACAGAACAAATCTGCTACTATTTGTCTTGCCAGACTATCACCCTTCCCCATAGTAGTCTTATGCATGCTTGGGAGGAAATACACTAAAGCCTTTCTCTGGCAAACCGCCCAAGTCTTAGCTGCGGTTCCCGTCAGCTTCGACCAAGTCCTTACCCATTTTAGGTATCAGAGATCGGATTTGCGGTGGCAACCGCCTTTAAGTGCATTTAAGGTTAAATTTATAACTTTTGTGGGACTCTCATCCTATTTTTCTATCCTTTTTCTCCAGTCCGAAACCCACCTCCTTTTATTTATCATCTTCCCTTGGTGGATAGGTTATTCCTCAGCCAATAATCTACCCAAAATTTGGTACCAGAAACCCGGGAGAGTCCATTTGCTATTTCTATTCTATGTCAAGTGTCATTTGGCAATACTTTGCAAATTATTAATATCTGCTTTAAATCTTTCAGCTATAACCACATCGTGCAAAGCCTGCGAAGTGGAAAGAGGCCGCTCCTGTCTCCTTTGGTGTGTCCCGTTCTTTCTACTTATTCGCTGCTGCCAACTTGACAGCATCTCCAAGGTTCCACAGTTTCGTGAGTTACACTTCAATTTATTTTCTTTGTCATGGCTCCTACTGAAAAAGATGAAACTCTCATTGCTAGACGTTATTCCTATAAAGGGCAACTCACCAGATTCAGAAATTTCATCAACAAATTAAATCCCGCCGAGTGTGATTTAGACATTTTGCCACAACGCCTTAAGTTGTACGAACGGTCCTATGATTATTACTATCAAACTCAAACCGAGATTGAATCCGCTTGCCCAGAACTTCAATCGGATCGGGACGAGGTCGAACCCTTGTACTTTGAAGGGATTGCCAAGGCCCACCAACTGATCCGCAGTATCTCAGAACCGGACACTAGGGTCATCAATCCGGCCCAGTTCGCACCCGCTTCAGTTCACAAGAACAAACCGAAACCGTTACTTCCTACGATAAGCCTACCTCACTTCTCAGGCCAGGAAGGTGAATGGTATTCTTTTTATGAACTCTACTGCTCACTTATTCATGAAAATACTGTTGTTCCCGACATTCATAAATTCTACTTCTTACGTACTGTACCCGATCTCAGGATAGTAGGCTGTCAGATATCCGCCCCCTCAATCGGATTGCCAATAGTCAAACGCACCGGCACAGCTGCAACAATGAAAATGGCACTGACAGATACTATCGAGATTAGAGCACAATAGTTAACAAGAAAATTATTGTGGAACACACCAAAATATACGGGGGTTCATACTTACCTTTACTTACCTCTTAAATTTATCTCGGGGACTGGGTTGTCAACTGGATCACTTAAAAGTATGCCCACACAATAACCTCCACCATGATATTTTAAAATGAACCAGAACGAAGACGAGAAACCTTAAACTGCACAATAATTTATTTCACATAAAGAATGATTTAACAAAAATAAACAACAAAATCCACGTGGCAATCAGAAGCCATCGACCACATAACCATGTCCTCCTGTAGG
The DNA here is from genome assembly GCA_946902985.2 of Meconema thalassinum. Classification (NCBI taxonomy): domain Eukaryota; kingdom Metazoa; phylum Arthropoda; class Insecta; order Orthoptera; family Tettigoniidae; genus Meconema; species Meconema thalassinum. The sequence goes on from OX336389.2 coordinate 447,449,824, forward strand.
ACCTGTATTCTCTACATATAATGTTTCAGCTTTCTCAAGCTCATCGCAACGTAAAATAATAATGCACATGGAATGGAAACGGGATTTGGGATGAGACACATATATCAATTGTTTTGCGTGTTTATATTCTTCACATTTTATTCATAGCCACAAGGCTATTATGGAACGTCCTTGGCCTGTAACACAGTTGTCCGGGCCAGCTGCAAGGCACCTGCATTGTCAAAGCGGACTCCCGTTCGTTCAACCCTAGCATAAGCGTGTTACCTTAGAGCTTGGCTCTCCTTTTCAAATACGTAAATGTTCACATCTCAACTGAAATATTATCACGCAAATGTCTTACATGCTTCATTCAAACACCAGTGGATTACTCCAACAATCCCAAATCATGATTAATTGTTCAAACCACCTGCTTAATTAGCGTTGTTTAGAGTATAAAAACAAAACTCTAAATGTTAATAACAAAAGTTCATTAATTATTTATAACAATAATAAAATTGTTTATAACAATGTCAAATGACAATTGAAAATTTTATACACGCCTGTATTAATCACTATCACTTCAAATTATTTAACCAAGATATTTACAAAATTATTTTACAATATTATATTGTTTATATTATTTATACAAGAAATACATTAAACTACACGTTTATCCGGTTGATAATTACTCAAATCGTGTTGATATAATCGACCAATGAAGGTTAGTTATATTTAACTGTCAAATTCAGGTTTAATAAGGTTTAATAATAATTATTAATATTTGTGACTGTAACCTCCATTCAAAATCTTTATCTCAAATTATTTAACACTCTTGTTAATTTTAACAGTATCTTCATATGAATAATCTTTCAAAGAACAAGAACAATACAATCAGCGGGAAAATACTTCGCTTATAACGCACAAAATTGCACAAAAATTGGCCCAAAATTCATCATATATCTTCATATACCGGGTGATTCACCTAAAACTTGCACTGTAAATATTTCTGAAATGGAAGGTGATATTGATATGCGGTTTTAACCTAATGAAATTGTAACCAAGGGCTCGTATTTGTAGCTGATACACTGATTTTTATAATTTTTAGAAAGTGGTTTTATTTACAACAATTACAATTTTTTAAATGTAACAATACTCATTGACATTAAAAAATAAAAGTAGAACACATTAGAATTCCATTGGTGTCTTTTGCACGATTCTAGTGCAAGTAGTTTACGAGATATTGTTATTTGTACACAATGGGACAATGCCTAGGACAAACTAAAGAAAAACAAATGTGAATGAAGTAATTCTGTGGTTTCTGACAAGTACAGTGTACCCTCAAAGCTTTTGTTCAAAATGACGACCACCAGCCTCAATACAAGCTTCCAGTCTGCTATGTAAAGATTGCTGCACACGTTCTAGCATTTCAGAGGAAATGTCAGCGCAGGCAGCAGTAATACGCCGTTTCATATCATCTGGTGTAGTTGGTATGTCCTTGTAGACAGTGTCTCTTAGCTTCCCCCACAGAAAAAAGTCTAAAGGAGTCAAATCTGGTGAACGGGCCGGCCAAAATACAGGTCCCCTTCGTCCAATCCAACGATTTGGAAACAATCCGTGAAGATAATCTGTAGTAATTCGTGCACTATGGGCCGGACAGCCATCATGTTGATACCACAGGTTCCTCCTAGTCTGAAGCGGATCGTCTTCTTACATCTGTGGAAGATGGTCTGTTAGGAGGTTGAGGTACTTGACGGATTCAGTGTTCCTTCTACGAAAAAGGGACCTATGATGTGATGGTTCACTATTCCACACCAAACGTTTACACTCCATGGACGCTGTCGTTCTACTTGACGCAGCCAACGGGGATTTTCAACAGACCAATAGTGCATGTTTCTAAGATTGACTTGGCCATGATTAGAAAATGTTGCTTCATCAGTAAACAAGATACATGACGAATATGGAGTATCACGTCTTAATGCCCATGTACAAAAGTTAACATGATTCTCAAAATCATTACCATGCAGCACTTGATGGAGAGAGATGTGATACGGATGGAACTTATGACGATGGAGAATGCGTAGTACACTTGCCTGACTCATGCCGCTTCCATGTGCAATTGCACGGGAACTAACTTGTGGATCTACTGCAACAGCAGCCAGAACCTTAATTTCTCCCTCTTCTCCAGTCACTTGTTTGTCTCTGTTACGTTTTCTAGGCGTTATACTACCACTTTCACGTAATTGATTGAAAAGGTTCACAAATAATTGCCGAGATGGTTGACGTCTAATGGGATATGTTTCCGCGTACACGGTACAAGAACGAACGGCATTCTTCCTACATTCGCCATAAACCATGAGCATGTCGGCTTTTTCTGCAATGGTAAATCTCATCCTGCAAGCACGTCCTACTACTTGAAGTATCACACAATAACTGACTGGAAAGTCGCAGTGCACTCAGTGTACACAAACCACAACCTCAACAAACATAACAACATCGTAACCTCGCCACTAAGCACTTGGTTGTTAGTGCGTACAATTTTCGAATAACAATCAATATCTCGTAAACTACTAGCACTAGAATCGTGCACAAAACACCATTGGTATTCTAATTTGTTCTACTGTTATTTTTTAATGTCAATGGGTATTGTACCATTTAAAAAATTGTAATTGTTGTAAATAAAACCACTTTCTAAAAATTATAAATATCAGTGTATCAGCTACAAATACGAGCCCTTGGTTACAATTTCATTAGGTTAAAACCGCATATCAATATCACCTTCCATTTCAGAAATATTTACAGTGCAAGTTTTAGGTGAATCACCCTGTATATGGCATAAAATCTTCCAAACTACACACAAAAACCTCCACTTATTAATTCATCAACTTGATTAATTATTGTGGGAACCTCCTTCATTATTCAAGGGCATTATTCAACAGCGACTTTTACACGTCCACTGAACTAACGATTATACATCCATTGTTCCTCTTTAAAAATTCTTATATTCATCAATTGTAATAATGACTGTTATTATTTAACCTTCGTGGGTTTCATTCATGAATCGATATGAAGTAAAAATTTGCCAATCACAAATAAATTTAATAGCAAATACGATTAGACACTCCTGCCTGGTCTATCAAAATTGAGATTAACATCTTCAAAGTAACGCAGTATAAAAATACTATCTTCAAACAAAGTTCATCTAAACTGCACGAATAGTCGAATAGAATACAATTAGACTGTGGAATGCAAACATTATTGTTCCAATCTATAATTGAGAAAAACTCCTATCAAATGTTCATTACTATAGTGTATTCAATAAATTGTAATTAACGTTCATATTTCATAAAATTGTCTATAATGCAATGGTAAATGTCTATGTTGCAATCATGTTCGTAAGACGACTAGTATTTCAAAGATCGTCGATATCGTAATAGATTTTAACGCTCTAAAATCTTTTAATCATTCTTCTTTCTTGAGGATGACAGAAAATTGGTCAAAGTAGTTTACTGAATAGAATTACTTTAATAAAATGACACGCTGTCTGAATTCAAATCTGCCACAGCAAATCGTTAACTTTACAGTCAAATCGTGACTACAAAAATATGCAAATTACTGAAAGAATCTAAATCATCAGTCTCAACTGATCCAAAATTATTAAGTATGCCAATGACATAGCAATGTCTCAAAAATCGAAGAAAAAGGCATAAATCATCGAAGTGTACTGAGTACAGAAATATCAATCAAGAAAATGGGGCAAAAGATAGGACACAAAAATATGGGAAAATGGTTGCTCAGATATCGCTACAAGACTCAAATAATACAAGAAACGTTCACGACTACCTTATCTGTTGATTGAAGTTCCAGAGGAAAGTTTTCAAAGAAAACTGCTGTTGGTTCCATTTCACCAGCGTAAAGATGTGCTCCGTCCTCGAATCTGGAATCAGCGTCCTCGGAGAATCGAACTGCTTCCTCCTCCGAAATTGCACTGCTCCGTGGATACGAAAAACATCCTTCTGGCAAAACTCTTCTTTGTGCGCCGGGACAACCCTGGCCTCTCTTGAAAGTTCTCTGAAGTTCTTGCAGGAATTCGCCATGAAGTTTATTGTAGTTATTTCCGCAGAAATATTCATAGTTGTGGAGTATGAAAATATTTCCGCTGTTATCTGGTATAATTCAGCGATGGATTCACGATGCATGAGTGTAGTTGGTTGTTCACTACATGCTCGCTTTTGTAGAAAGACGATTAACGAAGTTCCATGCTGTTACTTTACTCTAATCAATATATGTCCCAATTGCATTAAAGCCTTAGCCTTCCATCTCAACTACTGTTATAATCATTGAAAGCACTGCAAGATTATAATATTCCATAGTCGAATGTATCGTTGTAATAGCAAACGTAATCTCCAATATCACTGTTGCACTCCACGTGTCAGCCGTAGTGAATAATGTGGAATTTTAGAAGTGTTTCTCATGTGGCGAGAAAATCACTTTTGTTGGCAGCCTTAAAGTTCCAATATCTTTCGAAGTATAACTGAAAAATTGTTCAAATCTTGTACACACCTCAATGTTATACTGCCCAATAGAACTATAATAAAGGCTGAAGTTAACGCTTGATATCTTGCCTGGTGGAAACGTTAATGTGAGCGTTTCAACTTCACCTAGTTTCGAGCAGCGTAAAATGGAACTGCTCCGAGTTCGTTCGATGCGCCGGGCTTTAACCACGCTAAAGACAACTTACTTCACTGAATCACTTGAAAATAACTATATATCACCAGAAATATATATGCGATCTGACATATGAGATCTGAGTTCTGAGATCTGAGATTATGAGTTCTGAGTATGAGATATGAGAGCTCCTCTCTCCTGTGCACGACCTTTTATCAACTTCTTAAGGGGCGTATCCATCCCTTCCATAGCCTGTTGCTGCGTCATTGCTGGAAGTTTTAACTTTGGCTATACTTGACGGATCTTCAAATTTCAAAAACTCAAAATTAATTTCTTCAAAATTCCAAATCAATGCCATAACTGAAAATAGATTTCCACAAATCTGCATGCCAAAAGTAATTAAATATCGTAGTTTCAGCAATCTCCGTCTTCCTTCCAAACTATCGTTCATTGGTTCGAGTCTCTCCTCCAATAGCGTAGCTTCTTCCTTAGCACAATACCTTGTTTCCTGCGACTGCGTCGTAAATCTTAGATCTTTCTCGAACAAAATCATGACGTCACCAAGAATCTCAGCTCAATCAGCCTACTTGTATGAAATCTGCGTCATCCGTGCCTACGTCATGAATATCCACGTCATAACTATGACATTCTTAACGTTACTCATATTTGCCTATACAGCCATCGTGGTCTCAATATAATTCAAATTACGGGGGCATTCTCCCTTCACCACGTTTTAAAAACAGTTGCAAATTGTTTTTAAACTCTGTGTTATAAATATCTCAATTCACTTGAACACGAAATTGAATTATATTCTACTCTTGTATGATATTTCCTTTATGTTCCTTAATCATAAGTCTCTTCTTCTCTGGGTTTGTGTGTGGCTAATGCATTCTCTCCTTTCTACTTTCTCTTCTGTCCTGAATATCTGTTTTCCAAGTTCTGCTGACTTGTAGAAGGACCAGGATCGATCACTACATCCTGTCTTTCCTTTTGATTTTCAGCTTCCTTTTCTCGTAATTCCTTCAGATACTGCTGACTTTCTTTCTCTCTTTCTTGATACTTGTCGGGTGTCATAACCTGACCTTGAGAATTCTGATTCTGATTCTGGTACTGGTTATTTCTGTTATAATTTCGATTATAACCATTGTTGTAGTATCTACCTCTTCCGTTGTTGTAATTCCCTCTATTATTATTCCAGCCTCGTCTTTGCTGATATGGACGGTAACCTTGCGATCTGTGGTTGCGGAAATAATTATTCCTGTGAGGACCTACATTTTCAGTTTTTCCTTCCTCAGGCTTATCAGTTTGTTGCACTTGATCCATGTAGACCGTATTAACGTCTTTGAATTCGTGCCTCTGACCTTTTTGTACCAAATTTGGCATTGGACTCGTGTAGTCAAGCCTTCTCAACAATTCGTCCATACTTGTCAAATCTCTAATGTTTGACGATATGATCAGTCTTCTTACCTCCACAGGCAGCATACGTGAAATCGCATCTATCAACTGCTCTGTTGACAATGGGGGTTGCAAAAATCTCAAGCGTGATAGTTGGCTCGTGAAGAAATCAGCGTACCGTGTTGGAAGAGTACCTGAATACTTCCTCGAGTATACCTCAGCTCTTAATGAATTCTGAGCTTCTATTGACCAGAATCGTTTAATCAGTGCCTCTGCAAATTCGTCAAAATTGCTGAAAGTGTACCGAAATGCTCTAAACCATTCGAGGGGTCCTCCAGCTAGAAATCTTTCTACGATTCTCATCTCTCTCTCTCTCTAGGAATGTGGGCTTCTATGAAATAGTCTTTAAGATTCCTGATATATTCGATCGGTGTGAGACTATCAGTGTTGCTAAATTTTTGAGGTTTGTCTTCAAAATTCCGGATGACTGTCACGTTTCTCGGATATGAATCCATATAATTCCTCCCACTATCACGATACTTCCATTCGGGTTCAATATTCCGATCCTCTTCTTCTTCCCTGAATCTGGATATACGTTCCTCCGGACTAATATCTCTCTCTTCTGTATTAAGGTTACCTCTTCTCACGTAATTTCTCTCCTCTTCACCAGTCAATCCTTCGGTATCCTTGTCTGTGATTTCCGTGATGACTTTCCTAATCAACTCTTCCTTATAGGTTTCCATCATGCTAGCTTCTCCTAGTTTCAAATTCTGCAGCTTGCTCGTAGTTTCGTTAACATCAGAGACAACCTTATGAATTTGTTCCTTTAATGTCTGCACGTCCTGACCCATCTGTGTTCTATCCTCTACCTGCTTTTCGGATAGCGAATCCATCCTTACATTCAAGTCTTTCCTAATCTGAACTACTTCGTTATTAATGTCTACCTGTGTACTGGCAAGTTTTCTTTCAATTCGTTCCTGAATCTGATCTACATGTTCCCCACTTGACCTGTTCCATTCATCTTTCCACACTGTTACATTTGCAGTTAACATTTCTGCAATATCTACTTCGATGTCCTCCTTAAGTAAACGATGGTGATCTAATACTTGGGTTCTCATAACCTCTACATCGTATTTTAAACCAGCTAAAGAAGCTGTTGTCCTGATAGACTCGTCAACTAACCGAGTTGTTAATGCACTAATGTTACGAGTACAAAGTGTTGTTGAAGTTTCAATTTCCTCCCTAACTTTGTTGACATCAGTCTGAACTTTAGCAATGTCTACAAAAACAGTATTGACTTCTACTTGTATTTTATTGATATCGCTTTGCATATCGTTAACATCTGAATGAATATTATTGATGTCTACTTGAACATTTGACACATCAGTTCGAACATTACTAACCTCTCTTTGAACTTCTACTTTATCCTGTACAGTAGCAACATCATTCCTTACAACAATTACTTCAGCTCTAGCACATGAAATATCACCCCGGACATTAGCAACATCAAGATTCAACATGGTAAGATCTTTTTGTACCTTAGACACATCAATTTTAACATCAGACACATCTTTATGCTCATTTGATAAGTCTACTTTAACCTCCGAGACATCTTTATGGACATTGGACACGTCTGTGCGTATGTCAGTTACAGCATTCTCGATTCCCTGGGTATTGATCTGTAAACGCGACATATTATTTTCTAAGTTTGCAGAACTGGTCTGAAGAACTTTCAAACTTTCATCCATTCTACTAGCATTCTCCTCCATTCGACTAGTATTCCTAGCTTCCATTTCCCTCACACTTTCATTCATGCTAGCTTTCAAGTTAGCAGACATCTCCTCTAACATCATTCTCAGACTTTCATCTGCCATTTCAACAATATTTCAATAATAAACTGCTTTAGGGACATACATCAAACAGAGCAAAATAACAACATCTGAGCAACATTTTTCACCATATATAAATTTGAGCAATTTTCTGTCTTAAATCTAACTTATAATTACCTTATAATTAACCTTCGTAGACACTTCATGTTGAAATAAACTCAAGCACATGTTCAAGTTTCTTTGGTTCATTTTAAAATATCCTAACACAAATAATTTACATTTATAATCCAAATAATTTAATTTTATCTTTAATATGACTAAGCATGTCATAAGCCGGTCAAATAAAATAAGATTCCAGATCATAGGCGATTTTTCTAAGTTTCCAGCCTATTTAACCTCTTTCAAGTCGTATAAGATCTCATCTTTTCTGAGTGTAATTTTCCTAATACAATACAACATTTATTCCTATATAATCACACTCTCAAATTCTACAATTGGCTAAGACATCTAACAAAGAATCAAACTCTTTATTTGAGTCTTCACAATCCCTTTGACATGGATAACTTGGTAATCCAATGTTATTCGAACACTCCACAAAAATTGCGGTGTCAATTCTACTGCAATAACTTGGTAATCCAATGTTATTCAGTCGAACGTGCCAATCGAGACAATCGAGCCCCACACGTTGATTGCGCCAATCCTACTTGGTAATCCAGTTTTGTAGAACAAGCCCCAGGTTTTAGGGTCGCCAATCCTACTGTACCCGATCTCAGGATAGTAGGCTGTCAGATATCCGCCCCCTCAATCGGATTGCCAATAGTCAAACGCACCGGCACAGCTGCATCAATGAAAATGGCACTGACAGATACTATCTAGATTAGAGCACAATAGTTAACAAGAAAATTATTGTGGAACACACCAAAATATACGGGGGTTCATACTTACCTTTACTTACCTCTTAAATTTATCTCGGGGACTGGGTTGTCAACTGGATCACTTAAAAGTATGCCCACACAATAACCTCCACCATGATATTTTAAAATGAACCAGAACGAAGACGAGAAACCTTAAACTGCACAATAATTTATTTCACATAAAGAATGATTTAACAAAAATAAACAACAAAATCCACGTGGCAATCAGAAGCCATCGACCACATAACCATGTCCTCCTGTAGGACCTGTATTCTCTACATATAATGTTTCAGCTTTCTCAAGCTCATCGCAACGTAAAATAATAATGCACATGGAATGGAAACGGGATTTGGGATGAGACACATATATCAATTGTTTTGCGTGTTTATATTCTTCACGTTTTATTTATAGCCACAAGGCTATTATGGAACGTCCTTGGCCTGTAACACAGTTGTCCGGGCCAGCTGCAAGGCACCTGCATTGTCAAAGCGGACTCCCGTTCGTTCAACCCTAGCATAAGCGTGTTACCTTAGAGCTTGGCTCTCCTTTTCAAATACGTAAATGTTCACATCTCAACTGAAATATTATCACGCAAATGTCTTACATGCTTCATTCAAACACCAGTGGATTACTCCAACAATCCCAAATCATGATTAATTGTTCAAACCACCTGCTTAATTAGCGTTGTTTAGAGTATAAAAACAAAACTCTAAATGTTAATAACAAAAGTTCATTAATTATTTATAACAATAATAAAATTGTTTATAACAATGTCAAATGACAATTGAAAATTTTATACACGCCTGTATTAATCACTATCACTTCAAATTATTTAACAAAGATATTTACAAAATTATTTTACAATATTATATTGTTTATATTATTTATACAAGAAATACATTAAACCACACGTTTATCCGGTTGATAATTACTCAAATCGTGTTGATATAATCGACCAATGAAGGTTAGTTATATTTAACTGTCAAATTCAGGTTTAATAAGGTTTAATAATAATTATTAATATTTGTGACTGTAACCTCCATTCAAAATCTTTATCTCAAATTATTTAACACTCTTGTTAATTTTAACAGTATCTTCATATGAATAATCTTTCAAAGAACAAGAACAATACAATAAGCGGGAAAATACTTCGCTTATAACGCACAAAATTGCACAAAAATTGGCCCAAAATTCATCATATATCTTCATATATATGGCATAAAATCTTCCAAACTACACACAAAAACCTCCACTTATTAATTCATCAACTTGATTAATTATTGTGGGAACCTCCTTCATTATTCAAGGGCATTATTCAACAGCGACTTTTACACGTCCACTGAACTAACGATTATACATCCATTGTTCCTCTTTAAAAATTCTTATATTCATCAATTGTAATAATGACTGTTATTATTTAACCTTCGTGGGTTTCATTCATGAATCGATATGAAGTAAAAATTTGCCAATCACAAATAAATTTAATAGCAAATACGATTAGACACTCCTGCCTGGTCTATCAAAATTGAAATTAACATCTTCAAAGTAACGCAGTATAAAAATACTATCTTCAAACAAAGTTCATCTAAACTGCACGAATAGTCGAATAGAATACAATTAGACTGTGGAATGCAAACATTATTGTTCCAATCTATAATTGAGAAAAACTCCTATCAAATGTTCATTACTATAGTGTATTCAATAAATTGTAATTAACGTTCATATTTCATAAAATTGTCTATAATGCAATGGTAAATGTCTATGTTGCAATCATGTTCGTAAGACGACTAGTATTTCAAAGATCGTCGATATCGTAATAGATTTTAACGCTCTAAAATCTTTTAATCATTCTTCTTTCTTGAGGATGACAGAAAATTGGTCAAAGTAGTTTACTGAATAGAATTACTTTAATAAAATGACACGCTGTCTGAATTCAAATCTGCCACAGCAAATCGTTAACTTTACAGTCAAATCGTGACTACAAAAATATGCAAATTACTGAAAGAATCTAAATCATCAGTCTCAACTGATCCAAAGTTATTAAGTATGCCAATGACATAGCAATGTCTCAAAAATCGAAGAAAAAGGCATAAATCATCGAAGTGTACTGAGTACAGAAATATCAATCAAGAAAATGGGGCAAAAGATTGGACACAAAAATATGGGAAAATGGTTGCTCAGATATCGCTACAAGACTCAAATAATACAAGAAACGTTCACGACTACCTTATCTGTTGATTGAAGTTCCAGAGGAAAGTTTTCAAAGAAAACTGCTGTTGGTTCCATTTCACCAGCGTAAAGATGTGCTCCGTCCTCGAATCTGGAATCAGCGTCCTCGGAGAATCGAACTGCTTCCTCCTCCGAAATTGCACTGCTCCGTGGATACGAAAAACATCCTTCTGGCAAAACTCTTCTTTGTGCGCCGAGACAACCCTGGCCTCTCTTGAAAGTTCTCTGAAGTTCTTGCAGGAATTCGCCATGAAGTTTATTGTAGTTATTTCCGCAGAAATATTCATAGTTGTGGAGTATGAAAATATTTCCGCTGTTATCTGGTATAATTCAGCGATGGATTCACGATGCATGAGTGTAGTTGGTTGTTCACTACATGCTCGCTTTTGTAGAAAGACGATTAACGAAGTTCCATGCTGTTACTTTACTCTAATCAATATATGTCCCAATTGCATTAAAGCCTTAGCCTTCCATCTCAACTACTGTTATAATCATTGAAAGCACTGCAAGATTATAATATTCCATAGTCGAATGTATCGTTGTAATAGCAAACGTATTCTCCAATATCACTGTTGCACTCCACGTGTCAGCCGTAGTGTATAATGTGGAATTTTTGAAGTGTTTCTCATGTGGCGAGAAAATCACTTTTGTTGGCAGCCTTAAAGTTCCAATATCTTTCGAAGTATAACTGAAAAATTGTTCAAATCTTGTACACACCTCAATGTTATACTGCCCAATAGAACTATAATAAAGGCTGAAGTTAACGCTTGATATCTTGCCTGGTGGAAACGTTAATGTGAGCGTTTCAACTTCACCTAGTTTCGAGCAGCGTAAAATGGAACTGCTCCGAGTTCGTTCGATGCGCCGGGCTTTAACCACGCTAAAGACAACTTACTTCACTGAATCACTTGAAAATAACTATATATCACCAGAAATATATATGCGATCTGACATATGAGATCTGAGTTCTGAGATCTGAGATTATGAGTTCTGAGTATGAGATATGAGAGCTCCTCTCTCCTGTGCACGACCTTTTATCAACTTCTTAAGGGGCGTATCCATCCCTTCCATAGCCTGTTGCTGCGTCATTGCTGGAAGTTTTAACTTTGGCTATACTTGACGGATCTTCAAATTTCAAAAACTCAAAATTAATTTCTTCAAAATTCCAAATCAATGCCATAACTGAAAATAGATTTCCACAAATCTGCATGCCAAAAGTAATTAAATATCGTAGTTTCAGCAATCTCCGTCTTCCTTCCAAACTATCGTTCATTGGTTCGAGTCTCTCCTCCAATAGCGTAGCTTCTTCCTTAGCACAATACCTTGTTTCCTGCGACTGCGTCGTAAATCTAAGATCTTTCTCGAACAAAATCATGACGTCACCAAGAATCTCAGCTCAATCAGCCTACTTGTATGAAATCTGCGTCATCCGTGCCTACGTCATGAATATCCACGTCATAACTATGACATTCTTAACGTTACTCATATTTGCCTATACAGCCATCGTGGTCTCAATATAATTCAAATTACGGGGGCATTCTCCCTTCACCACGTTTTAAAAACAGTTGCAAATTGTTTTTAAACTCTGTGTTATAAATATCTCAATTCACTTGAACACGAAATTGAATTATATTCTACTCTTGTATGATATTTCCTTTATGTTCCTTAATCATAAGTCTCTTCTTCTCTGGGTTTGTGTGTGGCTAATGCATTCTCTCCTTTCTACTTTCTCTTCTGTCCTGAATATCTGTTTTCCAAGTTCTGCTGACTTGTAGAAGGACCAGGATCGATCACTACATCCTGTCTTTTCTTTTGATTTTCAGCTTCCTTTTCTCGTAATTCCTTCAGATACTGCTGACTTTCTTTCTCTCTTTCTTGATACTTGTCGGGTGTCATAACCTGACCTTGAGAATTCTGATTCTGATTCTGGTACTGGTTATTTCTGTTATAATTTCGATTATAACCATTGTTGTAGTATCTACCTCTTCCGTTGTTGTAATTCCCTCTATTATTATTCCAGCCTCGTCTTTGCTGATATGGACGGTAACCTTGCGATCTGTGGTTGCGGAAATAATTATTCCTGTGAGGACCTACATTTTCAGTTTTTCCTTCCTCAGGCTTATCAGTTTGTTGCACTTGATCCATGTAGACCGTATTAACGTCTTTGAATTCGTGCCTCTGACCTTTTTGTACCAAATTTGGCATTGGACTCGTGTAGTCAAGCCTTCTCCACAATTCGTCCATACTTGTCAAATCTCTAATGTTTGACGATATGATCAGTCTTCTTACCTCCACAGGCAGCATACGTGAAATCGCATCTATCAACTGCTCTGTTGACAATGGGGGTTGCAAAAATCTCAAGCGTGATAGTTGGCTCGTGAAGAAATCAGCGTACCGTGTTGGAAGAGTACCTGAATACTTCCTCGAGTATACCTCAGCTCTTAATGAATTCTGAGCTTCTATTGACCAGAATCGTTTAATCATTGCCTCTGCAAATTCGTCAAAATTGCTGAAAGTGTACCGAAATGCTCTAAACCATTCGAGGGGTCCTCCAGCTAGAAATCTTTCTACGATTCTCATCTCTCTCTCTCTAGGAATGTGGGCTTCTATGAAATAGTCTTTAAGATTCCTGATATATTCGATCGGTGTGAGACTATCAGTGTTGCTAAATTTTTGAGGTTTGTCTTCAAAATTCCGGATGACTGTCACGTTTCTCGGATATGAATCCATATAGTTCCTCCCACTATCACGATACTTCCATTCGGGTTCAATATTCCGATCCTCTTCTTCTTCCCTGAATCTGGATATACGTTCCTCCGGACTAATATCTCTCTCTTCTGTATTAAGGTTACCTCTTCTCACGTAATTTCTCTCCTCTTCACCAGTCAATCCTTCGGTATCCTTGTCTGTGATTTCCGTGATGACTTTCCTAATCAACTCTTCCTTATAGGTTTCCATCATGCTAGCTTCTCCTAGTTTCAAATTCTGCAGCTTGCTCGTAGTTTCGTTAACATCAGAGACAACCTTATGAATTTGTTCCTTTAATGTCTGCACGTCCTGACCCATCTGTGTTCTATCCTCTACCTGCTTTTCGGATAGCGAATCCATCCTTACATTCAAGTCTTTCCTAATCTGAACTACTTCGTTATTAATGTCTACCTGTGTACTGGCAAGTTTTCTTTCAATTCGTTCCTGAATCTGATCTACATGTTCCCCACTTGACCTGTTCCATTCATCTTTCCACACTGTTACATTTGCAGTTAACATTTCTGCAATATCTACTTCGATGTCCTCCTTAAGTAAACGATGGTGATCTAATACTTGGGTTCTCATAACCTCTACATCGTATTTTAAACCAGCTAAAGAAGCTGTTGTCCTGATAGACTCGTCAACTAACCGAGTTGTTAATGCACTAATGTTACGAGTACAAAGTGTTGTTGAAGTTTCAATTTCCTCCCTAACTTTGTTGACATCAGTCTGAACTTTAGCAATGTCTACAAAAACAGTATTGACTTCTACTTGTATTTTATTGATATCGCTTTGCATATCGTTAACATCTGAATGAATATTATTGATGTCTACTTGAACATTTGACACATCAGTTCGAACATTACTAACCTCTCTTTGAACTTCTTCTACTTTATCCTGTACAGTAGCAACATCATTCCTTACAACAATTACTTCAGCTCTAGCACATGAAATATCACCCCGGACATTAGCAACATCAAGATTCAACATGGTAAGATCTTTTTGTACCTTAGACACATCAATTTTAACATCAGACACATCTTTATGCTCATTTGATAAGTCTACTTTAACCTCCGAGACATCTTTATGGACATTGGACACGTCTGTGCGTATGTCAGTTACAGCATTCTCGATTCCCTGGGTATTGATCTGTAAACGCGACATATTATTTTCTAAGTTTGCAGAACTGGTCTGAAGAACTTTCAAACTTTCATCCATTCTACTAGCATTCTCCTCCATTCGACTAGTATTCCTAGCTTCCATTTCCCTCACACTTTCATTCATGCTAGCTTTCAAGTTAGCAGACATCTCCTCTAACATCATTCTCAGACTTTCATCTGCCATTTCAACAATATTTCAATAATAAACTGCTTTAGGGACATACATCAAACAGAGCAAAATAACAACATCTGAGCAACATTTTTCACCATACATAAATTTGAGCAATTTTCTGTCTTAAATCTAACTTATAATTACCTTATAATTAACCTTCGTAGACACTTCATGTTGAAATAAACTCAAGCACATGTTCAAGTTTCTTTGGTTCATTTTAAAATATCCTAACACAAATAATTTACATTTATAATCCAAATAATTTAATTTTATCTTTAATATGACTAAGCTTGTCATAAGCCGGTCAAATAAAATAAGATTCCAGATCATAGGCGATTTTTCTAAGTTTCCAGCCTATTTAACCTCTTTCAAGTCGTATAAGATCTGATCTTTTCTGAGTGTAATTTTCCTAATACAATACAACATTTATTCCTATATAATCACACTCTCAAATTCTACAATTGGCTAAGACATCTAACAAAGAATCAAACTCTTTATTTGAGTCTTCACAATCCCTTTGACATGGATAACTTGGTAATCCAATGTTATTCGAACACTCCACAAAAATTGCGGTGTCAATTCTACTGCAATAACTTGGTAATCCAATGTTATTCAGTCGAACGTGCCAATCGAGACAATCGAGCCCCACACGTTGATTGCGCCAATCCTACTTGGTAATCCAGTTTTGTAGAACAAGCCCCACGTTTTAGGGTCGCCAATCCTACTGTACCCGATCTCAGGATAGTAGGCTGTCAGATATCCGCCCCCTCAATCGGATTGCCAATAGTAAAACGCACCGGCACAGCTGCATCAATGAAAATGGCACTGACAGATACTATCTAGATTAGAGCACAATAGTTAACAAGAAAATTATTGTGGAACACACCAAAATATACGGGGGTTCATATTTACCTTTACTTATCTCTTAAATTTATCTCGGGGACTGGGTTGTCAACTGGATCACTTAAAAGTATGCCCACACAATAACCTCCACCATGATATTTTAAAATGAACCAGAACGAAGACGAGAAACCTTAAACTGCACAATAATTTATTTCACATAAAGAATGATTTAACAAAAATAAACAACAAAATCCACGTGGCAATCAGAAGCCATCGACCACATAACCATGTCCTCCTGTAGGACCTGTATTCTCTACATATAATGTTTCAGCTTTCTCAAGCTCATCGCAACGTAAAATAATAATGCACATGGAATGGAAACGGGATTTGGGATGAGACACATATATCAATTGTTCTGCGTGTTTATATTCTTCACGTTTTATTTATAGCCACAAGGCTATTATGGAACGTCCTTGGCCCGTAACACAATTGTCCGGGCCAGCTGCAAGGCACCTGCATTGTCAACGCGGACTCCCGTTCGTTCAACCCTAGCATAAGCGTGTTACCTTAGAGCTTGGCTCTCCTTTTCAAATACGTAAATGTTCACATCTCAACTGAAATATTATCACGCAAATGTCTTACATGCTTCATTCAAACACCAGTGGATTACTCCAACAATCCCAAATCATGATTAATTGTTCAAACCACCTGCTTAATTAGCGTTGTTTAGAGTATAAAAACAAAACTCTAAATGTTAATAACAAAAGTTCATTAATTATTTATAACAATAATAAAATTATTTATAACAATGTCAAATGACAATTGAAAATTTTATACACGCCTGTATTAATCACTATCACTTCAAATTATTTAACAAAGATATTTACAAAATTATTTTACAATATTATATTGTTTATATTATTTATACAAGAAATACATTAAACCACACGTTTATCCGGTTGATAATTACTCAAATCGTGTTGATATAATCGACCAATGAAGGTTAGTTATATTTAACTGTCAAATTCAGGTTTAATAAGGTTTAATAATAATTATTAATATTTGTGACTGTAACCTCCATTCAAAATCTTTATCTCAAATTATTTAACACTCTTGTTAATTTTAACAGTATCTTCATATGAATAATCTTTCAAAGAACAAGAACAATACAATAAGCGGGAAAATACTTCGCTTATAACGCACAAAATTGCACAAAAATTGGCCCAAAATTCATCATATATCTTCATATATATGGCATAAAATCTTCCAAACTACACACAAAAACCTCCACTTATTAATTCATCAACTTGATTAATTATTGTGGGAACCTCCTTCATTATTCAAGGGCATTATTCAACAGCGACTTTTACACGTCCACTGAACTAACGATTATACATCCATTGTTCCTCTTTAAAAATTCTTATATTCATCAATTGTAATAATGACTGTTATTATTTAACCTTCGTGGGTTTCATTCATGAATCGATATGAAGTAAAAATTTGCCAATCACAAATAAATTTAATAGCAAATACGATTAGACACTCCTGCCTGGTCTATCAAAATTGAGATTAACATCTTCAAAGTAACGCAGTATAAAAATACTATCTTCAAACAAAGTTCATCTAAACTGCACGAATAGTCGAATAGAATACAATTAGACTGTGGAATGCAAACATTATTGTTCCAATCTATAATTGAGAAAAACTCCTATCAAATGTTCATTACTATAGTGTATTCAATAAATTGTAATTAACGTTCATATTTCATAAAATTGTCTATAATGCAATGGTAAATGTCTATGTTGCAATCATGTTCGTAAGACGACTAGTATTTCAAAGATCGTCGATATCGTAATAGATTTTAACGCTCTAAAATCTTTTAATCATTCTTCTTTCTTGAGGATGACAGAAAATTGGTCAAAGTAGTTTACTGAATAGAATTACTTTAATAAAATGACACGCTGTCTGAATTCAAATCTGCCACAGCAAATCGTTAACTTTACAGTCAAATCGTGACTACAAAAATATGCAAATTACTGAAAGAATCTAAATCATCAGTCTCAACTGATCCAAAATTATTAAGTATGCCAATGACATAGCAATGTCTCAAAAATCGAAGAAAAAGGCATAAATCATCGAAGTGTACTGAGTACAGAAATATCAATCAAGAAAATGGGGCAAAAGATAGGACACAAAAATATGGGAAAATGGTTGCTCAGATATCGCTACAAGACTCAAATAATACAAGAAACGTTCACGACTACCTTATCTGTTGATTGAAGTTCCAGAGGAGAGTTTTCAAAGAAAACTGCTGTTGGTTCCATTTCACCAGCGTAAAGATGTGCTCCGTCCTCGAATCTGGAATCAGCGTCCTCGGAGAATCGAACTGCTTCCTCCTCCGAAATTGCACTGCTCCGTGGATACGAAAAACATCCTTCTGGCAAAACTCTTCTTTGTGCGCCGGGACAACCCTGGCCTCTCTTGAAAGTTCTCTGAAGTTCTTGCAGGAATTCGCCATGAAGTTTATTGTAGTTATTTCCGCAGAAATATTCATAGTTGTGGAGTATGAAAATATTTCCGCTGTTATCTGGTATAATTCAGCGATGGATTCACGATGCATGAGTGTAGTTGGTTGTTCACTACATGCTCGCTTTTGTAGAAAGACGATTAACGAAGTTCCATGCTGTTACTTTACTCTAATCAATATATGTCCCAATTGCATTAAAGCCTTAGCCTTCCATCTCAACTACTGTTATAATCATTGAAAGCACTGCAAGATTATAATATTCCATAGTCGAATGTATCGTTGTAATAGCAAACGTATTCTCCAATATCACTGTTGCACTCCACGTGTCAGCCGTAGTGTATAATGTGGAATTTTTGAAGTGTTTCTCATGTGGCGAGAAAATCACTTTTGTTGGCAGCTTTAAAGTTCCAATATCTTTCGAAGTATAACTGTAAAATTGTTCAAATCTTGTACACACCTCAATGTTATACTGCCCAATAGAACTATAATAAAGGCTGAAGTTAACACTTGATATCTTGCCTGGTGGAAACGTTAATGTGAGCGTTTCAACTTCACCTAGTTTCGAGCAGCGTAAAATGGAACTGCTCCGAGTTCGTTCGATGCGCCGGGCTTTAACCACGCTAAAGACAACTTACTTCACTGAAACACTTGAAAATAACTATATATCACCAGAAATATATATGCGACCTGACATATGAGATCTGAGTTCTGAGATCTGAGATTATGAGTTCTGAGTATGAGATATGAGAGCTCCTCTCTCCTGTGCACGACCTTTTATCAACTTCTTAAGGGGCGTATCCATCCCTTCCATAGCCTGTTGCTGCGTCATTGCTGGAAGTTTTAACTTTGGCTATACTTGGATCTTCAAATTTCAAAAACTCAAAATTAATTTCTTCAAAATTCCAAATCAATGCCATAACTGAAAATAGATTTCCACAAATCTGCATGCCAAAAGTAATTAAATATCGTAGTTTCAGCAATCTCCGTCTTCCTTCCAAACTATCGTTCATTGGTTCGAGTCTCTCCTCCAATAGCGTAGCTTCTTTCTTAGCACAATACCTTGTTTCCTGCGACTGCGTCGTAAATCTAAGATCTTTCTCGAACAAAATCATGACGTCACCAAGAATCTCAGCTCAATCAGCCTACTTGTATGAAATCTGCGTCATCCGTGCCTACGTCATGAATATCCACGTCATAACTATGACATTCTTAACGTTACTCATATTTGCCAATACAGCCATCGTGGTCTCAATATAATTCAAATTACGGGGGCAGTACGTCTTTGGAAGGCGAGGCCTTGGCCTTGGTTCAGTCACTTCCTTTAAGCGCAGATAATTACCACATCGCCTTTAATCTCCTTAAAGAGAGATATGGCAATTTACATTTGTGTGTAGCTCGTCATATCCGCTGTCTGTTCAACCTACCAGCCGTCAAACCTAATGACGTCACCTCATTAAGAGACCTGTTATACTCTATGCAGTTAAATGTTAGAGCATTATATCAACTTAAGCAGCCCGTCAAAACATGGGACACCATACTTATTCATTTAGCTACATCCAGATTCGATTTTTCGACTTTAAAGGCTTGGGAGATCGAACTCGCTCGCAAGGAGGAATGCTCGTTCGAACACCTAATCTCGTTTCTCAACAGCCGATGCCAAGTCCTTACAGCACTCTCATTTCAGTGCGAAAATGTCGAAACGAATCATCAGTGTCACATTTTTGAGAAAAACCTTGCTTTTTCAAAGGGTCATCAGCCCCCATCCGTCGAGAACAAGTAAACTCGTTCCGCTTCCTTCAATCATGCAAAAGAACATATCAGGCCGCTCAACAAATCTTTAAAATGCACGCTCTGTAAAAAGCTTCACACATTGTATTTGTGCAAATCTTTTAAAGAATTGTCTGTCGAAGATCGAAGGAAGTTTGTCTTCAATAGCAAACATTGCTTCAACTGCTTGTCACCTAAGCATTCTTCTTCAAACTGCACGTCTTCCAACCTCTGTTTCCATTGTAAAAAACCGCACCATTCTTTACTGCACGTTCACGATAAATCGAGGTCATCAGTACCCGCTTCTTCAAACTCCATGCAGAGCAGCTCCGAACAAACTAATGCTTCTTCCTACATTTCTAACACCGAAACTTCTCACAGTGCGCAAGCCCTCTTGTCCACTGTACAATTCGAAATCCAAGATAAATTTGGAAATTGGTTTCGAACCTGCGGTCTTCTCGATTCCGCTTCAACGCACAACTTTGTTTCGCAATCGTTAATTAAAAAACTAGGTCTTTCGTCATCACATACTTCCATCAATGTATCCGGCATTGACAATTTGAAAACTCAAGTCTTGCAGTCTTCGAAATTGAAAATCAGAGACGTTTGTCAAAGAAACACAAATCTTAACTTAAACTGTCTCATTCTTACCAGTATTGGCAAGGACACTCCTAGCAGCTCTATTAATACTTCCAGTTTAAAGATTCCTTCGCACTTAAGGTTAGCTGATCCTCAGTTTAATGCTCAAGGTCCCATTGATGTACTTTTCAGTGTCAATGTTTTTTGGAATTGCCTCCGTAAACAGGTTCGCAAGTTATCTTCAACCGTGGTCGCTAGAGACACCGATTTTGGTTGGGTTATTACTGGTGAAATCCAACATCCCAGTGTTCAAACCAAAGCGCAATGTCATTTCGTTACTGCTGATATAAATCCCCTCTCTGAAAAAGAGAACGCTCATGTTTTCGATCTCGATACTTTTGAAAAACACTTGCCGAAACGATGTCTCATCGTGAACAACTACGCCACCGTTGTAAGTAGTTTAAATGATTTTGCTTTCTTCCCGCACAAGATGACAATTCAAGTTCGCCTCGCCTTGTGTTACTTCGTGTACCTTCTCATGTCATTTTTATAGCAGGTAATTGCTTAAACTCTCTATTGAAAACTATCTTCCCCTTGTGTAAAACCATGGCTATCAGTCTCCATCACTTCGCTGTAAGCTATGTTTCACTTCTTTCGCTATTTAGAAGGATGGTCACGGCCGGCTCCTACACCCTTCCTCACAATTGGAAGTCGCTTTTGAAACCGCTTGAAAATCTGAATTCTCTAGCATCTAGAATAACTATTCTTACGCATAAACTCCTTCTCAATGTCCTGGCTTCTCTTCCTTTTTCGGAAGAATCAAGCTTTTTTCTGTCGAAAATTGTCGGATTCCGTGATCCTCTCAATTATGCGAAACTGATTTCTTACTTTATTTCATATGGCTTTAAATGGTTTTTTCACGTCCAAGCTACGGATGACTGTATGTCGTGTTACTCGTTCCGCTTTAAGTCAAAGCTGATTCAACTAGTGTTGTTTGTTTATTTCGAACTGCTTGTGTTTCAATCTTGTTTGTATACACGCTCGGATAACGCCAAACTGCTGTTTATTTCCTGTATGATTGCCAAAGGTCAGAGCAAGCTTTCCTTATCTCAACTCTGGCTGATTGCCAACCATTGTCTTGCGAGTCGCTTCCGTAAGTTCAGAAGCTGCTCAACTCATCACCAAAATAAACTTGTTCCGGTCAAGGACTCTTTCAGATATTTATATTCCTTATCTCTATGTACTATGTGGGTCAAGGCCGCGCTTGCTTATGTCTCCCACTTACTCACGCTCGTATCCTACAACTGCTTCGATTCTTGTTTCATAACATCGTTGCGTATTTTTCACGCGTTCATGTATTGCTCCTTGCTTACATATTTTGCAATCTTATTGTTCATTGATGAACAAACTTGTTTTTCCTTGTCGTCACATTCGATGTGTTTTTGTATTTATACTTGTTATGTCACGTTTCTCGCTGACTTAAGTATTTTTCTGAGTAACCCCTTTGATACTTATTATAACTTAAGGTCATTGTTTATGGCTACTAGATTGTTACCTATGGCGTTCTTGCCTTCTACTCGCATAGTTCCTTTGTTTATTTGGTATATTCTTATCCTTAATAGATGTACTTGTTTCTATACGCTTTGTTTAAACTTGTAAATTCTCCTTTCGCATCTTATCGCAATCTTTACTAGTGCCTTTTTTCCCACAGTTTCTAGCTATTTTGTGATTGAAGGTGTTGTTAACTCTCGCCCTCTAACTCCCCTTTCCAATGACCCTGATGACCTGCTTCCACTTACACCTGGTCACTTCCTTATCGGCACTTCTCTTTCTGCCCCTCCTCCTCTTCCCAATTCTTACAGGGATTCTAATCTACCTATCGTTTGGCGTAAACTTGAAGCCCACCGTAATTCTTTTTGGAAGAGGTGGAACTTGGAATATTTAACTTCCTTGCAACGGAGACAGAAGTGGCTTCTTTCCAGTCCCGACATTAAAGTGGGGGACTTGGTCTTGGTTAGGGATGTTTCACCCCCCCCCCCTAGATTGGAATTCTGGTAGAGGGACCGAGTGTTATCCTGGAAGGGATGGGAGAGTTAGGGTGGCCAAAACCTTGACCGCTAATGGTCCGATCACAAGACCACTTCTCTTCAATTGCTTCATTACCTTTAAATGTTTAACTGCTTATTTGTTCTCTGTTGGTGTTTTCTCCTCCCAGTATGGTGTATTCTTGGAATACGCGGTACGAGAGAATATAATTCTTAATGCTTTTGCATGTTCATTCCTTCTTCTTCATCAAACACCAACAGTGATTTTCTATTTTCTCTTTGGTGATCATGTCGCTTATATCTTTTGTGAGTCTGTTCTAGATATATATATATTCCATGACCCACCTAGCGTCATCTAGCAGCGAATCTCTGAAACTCCTCAATTCTTCCTGGTGCAAGAGGACTTCCTTTTCCATCTGGCCACCAGATCTCGTTGCCATCGCCAGCTATTATCTCCATGAGCAAGAGATCTTCGTCTACTTTTTCACTCACCATGCTGTGCTAGTATCGCCTGCTATCAACTCTTTGAAGACCATTTCCTCAAGAGAATTTAAGTTTACAATGTTGGTCATGCTTATATGTTCTCCTTTTGTCTCCTACCCCCACTCTTTCCCTTCCTTGGACTCTCCGTGCTTAGCTGAGTGGGTCTCACTTCTAAGTCGGCAGTTGACTCAGTCAGTCAAGGCTCAACTCGAGCCAGTCTCCTCAAACCAAGAGACACTCTCTACGCTCTACGCCATGTTGGCACATTAGGCATCCGTCAAAGGAAACTTCACCTTCGACATGCAACAAAGATAAGTACGTACTTCAAGTTTTAACTTCATCTTCATCGGTTTTAACTTCTACATGATTTTAACGATATTTTATAGACAGCGTGAGATTATTTATTTGGGGCAAAATCATTCTTCGCGGGATTTGCCATGTTGAGCTTTTGTCTGTCTAAGCCAACCTTAATAGAAAGTAGCTTTTCTTAAGCTATTTAATTGGGAAATCTTCTCACTACGTGGGATATTATCTAATACCCGCTGTCTATAATTCACCAAGCTAGTTCCTCCGCTGGATTATCTCTGACCCCATTCTTCTATTAAGATCGTTCTGGAACCTTCCAGATCCTGTACTTTATCTACAAGTCCTGCCGTCATGTAATTTTCACTCACTTGTGAGAATACTATTTAAAATGGAAGAATCTTACTTCTGAATTAAGGCTCAATAGCGAAATTTCTTCCACCGACGGAATGTTCTATGGTACATTTAATTGTAATTCACAACTTTCTCAAGAAATAGACTCTCGCCTACCTAGTGCAATCAGTTATTTTCATCATTGCAATAACTTTCTTTCCCATAAACGTTCGTGTCTCTACAGTGAACTTTTCATCTATTTAACAGACTATAGTGAAAACTAGTGCTTGTTCCAATTTTCTACCGCGTCGCGATCGTCCCTTTTCATTAAATAAGGCCATGAACATTGATCCTAAATCCCAACGATCTTTCCTCAACCTTCTACTAACAAACCATATTAATAAAATTGTAACTTTTCTATAAGGTGTCACTCCACGAAGTGCCCTTCCATTTTGCTTGTTTATCATTAATTAATTACTGTATAACTACGTGTTTTATACACGGTTCAAACTTACATTGTTTCTTCCCTATAATCAGGGAAAACAATTCTTTTAACTCTTGAGTGAGTTATTTCTAGGTCTCACGAAATGGAAACTGCCCCATTTGGCTCGTGATTCCTACTTAAACATAGGAAGTCTAGAACGTTCCTTTTGACTTTCTCTTCAGGTTTCACCGTAAGTGACCTGCTCTCTTTTGTATAATTGTTATAAAGTAATTCAGCTTAAATATAAGAAGTTATAGGAACTTCTATTTTATTCTTCATGTTTTTCTTATTGTTATTTTCGATGTTGTCACTCTCTCTAGAATATTCTCTCAGAAATTCTTTAAAGTACATGCCTTGTACTCAATTTAATGTTTATCTTTGATCACTTCATTTGTCTTTTTAAAATCTTACTAAGATTTTAGTACATATAAAGGTTTGAAACCTAAAGAATTGTTATTTGCCTGGAGCAATCTCTAAATGTTAGGAGGTCTGCGACCCCATTTGTTAAAAAGTTTAAATGATCTATATTTGTCAAAAAGATATTACATACTTGTTAAATTCATTAAACTTTTTTGAATTGTTAAATAAATTAAATATTTGTTTTTGGATTTATCATTTGGCAAATACAACGGTTAGGCAAGATCCTGTCTTCCCAGACTCTTCCCAAGTTCATGCCATCGTTAATACAGAACAAATCTGCTACTATTTGTCTTGCCAGACTATCACCCTTCCCCATAGTAGTCGTATGCATGCTTGGGAGGAAATACACTAAAGCCTTTCTCTGGCAAACCGCCCAAGTCTTAGCTGCGGTTCCCGTCAGCTTCGACCAAGTCCTTACCCATTTTAGGTATCAGAGAGCGGATTTGCGGTGGCAACCGCCTTTAAGTGCATTTAAGGTTAAATTTATAACTTTTGTGGGACTCTCATCCTATTTTTCTATCCTTTTTCTCCAGTCCGAAACCCACCTCCTTTTATTTATCATCTTCCCTTGGTGGTTAGGTTATTCCTCAGCCAATAATCTACCCACTACCCACCAACCCCTTAGTGATACCCGCACCATCCATCTCCTCAACTAACTCACACCTCATCTTAATTCCCTGACCACTAATGCCTTTCTCCACACATAAAACTCCGCTATTGAAATCCATAACAACCTTATGCTTATTTAACCAGTCATTACCAAGCACCACTACATAAATTAAATTTGGTATGACCAAACAACACTGATGACTGACTTTACCTTCTAACTTCATAGGCAACAATACCTGCTTACTGACCTTCTGGCTTTTACTTCCAACAGCAGTGATAATATTTAAGGTTTTAATAGGCATCTCTTCCAACTCATGACCATCTCTAATAATTTCTTCATAAGCCACCTTGCTTATGCATGACCTTCCACTTCCAGAGTCTACCAGAGCCCTAATTTCTCTCCCTAAAATATCTACTTCAATGACCGATGAAAATCCCTCGCTCTTACCTTCTACTTTTAACTCCTCTTGGTCAGATAATAAATTCTCCTTCGTCATAGGCGTGAAACTCATCTTCTCCTCCTGAATCACACACTGCCTAACATATCTACCTTCGGGCTGTCTACCTGACCTACTTACACAACCCGCTACTAGTTTAAATTACTCGTGCCTGCTACCTGAGGTGGTTCCTGTCCCCTCCTAGATTCATTCACTCCCTGAACTGTCCCCTCCTGTTGGCCCCTCTGAACATTTTCCCGCCTTTGGAAATTATCTCTCCTCTGATAATTATCCCCTTGTCTATTATTTTCTGCCCTCCAGTTATTGTTCTCCTCCCTCCTTCTATTTAAATTGTCACCTCTGCCAGCCTGATTGAACCTATTCCTATTCTGATTAGGTTGATGCTCATTCTGCCTATTCTCAGTCTTCACTTCCGTCCTGTTCATTTGCTGAAGGCCTAAATTGTCGAAACTAGTTAATAGCTCTTCAAACTCCTCGATACTTTTCACCTTCTGCATGCAGCTAGCCTGCTGTATTCTAATGGGAAAATGTTTCAGCATCAACCTAACAATATCTATGTCTGAGGTGACCCCATCTAAGTTTTACCATACCAATACATGAGATAGAAAATACTCTGTGAGGGATGCTCCGTCGCGCTCCCTAAATTTTCCAAACATGAGGTTTTCCCTTTCCCTGGCTTGAATTGCTTCTCCTCAAAATTTGGCCTTAATTTTCTGTTTAAAATCTTCTCATATTTGGCCTATAGATCTCGAACCAAGATTTTACATCCCCCTTGAACGAGTGTGACAGGATTTCCATTACCGTTTCCCAATCTATTAATTCATCATCTATATCTTTTTTAAACTTCTTTTCTACGGACTTTAAATATTCCATTGGATTGAATTGCCGCGAATTAAATTGTGGCAGACCCAGATCCCTATTGGAACAACCAAGTGACATTGCTCCTCTGTGACTCATCGGACGGTCTCTCTCCTCTCTTCTCACTTTTATTAACTCTTCCTTAAGTTTTTCGTTATTTTCCACCAATGTCACCTGTTCTCCCTTAAGTCTCTCGATCTCCCCAATTTATTTTCTACGGCTCCTACTCTATGTAAATATTCCATAGACTCATCCCTTACGGTATTGCAAACCTCTGCACACGCTCCGCCCACTCGCTTTTCTATAAGTTCCCCGTTAACAACAATTTCTTTCCTGACTTCCCCCAGTTCCCGCCTTTGCTTTTCCTGATGGCCTTCTATCCCTGATAACCTACTTTCCACGCTATCCTGTTTTCTGTCTATTTCCTTCCTAAGAACATCTTCTCTCTCTCTCCTATTTTACTACTAAGATCCTTCTCTAAGTTCTCTAATCTACTGCTCATGACTGATTTATGCTCCTGTACTTCCTTACTAATTCTTCTATCTTAGTATTAGTTGCCTCTGCCTGTTTCTTCACTGTCTCATCTACATACACTTTCACCGATTCCACCTGTTTACCTACAGACTCTTTCACATTTCCTATTCCCTTGCTTAAAGATTCCCCTTGCATCTTAATAGACTCACTCATGGATTCTTTTACTGACTCTATTATCCGGTCCATGGACTCTCTGACTTCACGCATTTCCTTACTCATAGACTCTTTTATCGACTCTTCCTGCTGTTTCATAGACTCACTCATAGATTTACTTAAC
Source organism: Meconema thalassinum (assembly GCA_946902985.2). Taxonomy (NCBI): domain Eukaryota; kingdom Metazoa; phylum Arthropoda; class Insecta; order Orthoptera; family Tettigoniidae; genus Meconema; species Meconema thalassinum. The sequence continues at coordinate 447,477,435 of OX336389.2, forward strand.
GATTCTAATTTCGACTCTATTTCCCTGCTTAAAGACTCATTAGACTTACTTACACTTTCCATTTTCTGATTTACTGACTCTTCCATACCTGTAAATTTATTTAGTAGCATTTGGAGCATACTATTGTTCGCGCCCCCACCCCGTTATCGTTACTTTTAGTCCCCCCCCCCCCCCCTGTATAGCGACCTGGCTTTGCTCGGAATTAATAGATTCCCCGGATGGTGATTCTATTAAGCCTTCAGCCTCCCCGCTCTTGTCCACGTCCATACCCAAGTTCTTTTCTGCCATCTTAACGTTAACTTTACTAATAGCTTTGTTTCTTAATTCCAAACTCTCCTCTGATGACATCTAATCTGTATGAAAATTTCTCTAAGTTTATTGGCGTATGCGTACACGTGAATGTTATTGTTGTTGCTATATCGTACTTCGAGCTCCACAGTTGGGCGTCAATTGTAACGTTCCGGCCCCACTTGGGCGACCAATTGTAACGACCCCGGCTACTACACAGGGGTGCGTGGGGGTTAAACACCTGTACGATTATAACAACAGCAATAGACATTCACACCTAACTATACCTAAGTGACCTAATAAATAAAACCCTTCAGCTTCTGGTAAAATTGATAATATATTGTCATACCAGACATAAGACACACATTTCGCAGGATCCTCCTCGTACAGAATAATAACACTCCCTATCGTATTTCCACAGATACACATATGACATGATATAGATGACCCTCAGGAATAAAGTTGATCGGTACTTACAGATGTTGGCTCTAGCAGTGATGACCTAGCTCTACTAATTCTGGGGTTATTTGCTCCCAAAAGAATTAGGCCTATACTCGCAGCACAATTGATTTGATTCACACGCCATTACTACTTTTATGATTACTTATTACGTTAGTTACTTTTGTACCCAGCATCCAATGATTTACTTTGCGTCGTGGATCTAGTATCAGACCAATGTTTGGAATTCGTTCGTGAATTTACTAATGCGGAGCATATTTGACTCGCATCCTTGGACGAATAAATTGCCGCTATAATTGCAATATAGATGTACAGATATTAGACTACAATACTTCATGCTGTTCGAAATGAGTAACCTTGGCGATATACTCAAGACTAGGCTCATCATTCAATTAAGAACTTATAGCCAGCAACTCGGTTATTGTATCCAAAACCACAATTAGTGTAATACTCTAATGTCTTATCCTCCACACACAAGACCAAAAAGACAAGTCCACTCCCGCCCGGAGTTCTAAATAGAGACCCGCTCCACACGCGGTCCAAAATAAGAGTCTACACCGCCCCGCGTTCAGAATAAGAGTCTACACCGCTCCGCAGTCTGAATAAGAGTGTCCCCCCATGCCATCAACAAAATCCCAAGTACCGTCATCACCCCCCCCCCCCCTCTACAATCACAGGTTACTTGGGTTGATCCACGGATCCACCCAATCCCAACGCTTGATTCTCAACGTGACCATATATGGAACAAAGCTCATCGTCACCGCTCGTACATGGATGCCATGTCTCACCTCTGACTCACGCTTACTGGCGCTCGGGTTTTACCACGTGTCTGAACACCAACTCGTATTTCACCACCTGTGTGCACTTTTCTGTTACAAAACTTTCAGATTACTCCAATGTTAAATATTTCAACTTCCCTTGATTTGGATCCTGCTCAAATTATAATACTTATACGCTAAACAAATTACATATAAATTAAGCACGTCATAATATACACTCTAATAAATAATTATAAAACATAAAAAGACCTAAAATATAAATATACACACGATTAATAAAATCCGTAACTCCCCCAGAACCCGGGTTCAGTCTCTTTGTAACTTGGAAGGCTACAACAGAACTAAAAAGATAGAGGTATAGAGGAAAACTGATATCTATTAAAATAGAGCTGTTAGAGGGTAATTGATTTCATATTTAGATTCAGCGACCCAGGTATACCTAAAATCAGTTACAAAATCCCCGGCACCAAAAAAAATTCTTGTTTGTAGGCCTGTGTTATTAGACGGATTTTCACGCACCCAAGTACACGGGGCAACATTACCTTGATGTCACAATCCCCTAAAGAAACAACAACATGGACGTAAAGCAAAGAACGCGGGTAAAGCAAATGAGGCATGAAGTAAAATAAAGGCGTCACAGAACAACACTAAACAATAATTTACTGATCCACCCGAACTACATCAGACAACATAAAGATGGTGATGGGGGAGGGACATTGAGGTTATCTGCCCCTAATTACAGGGACGATAGTGAAAATGATCACCACTACCACGGACGTGCCTGGCTGGGATTAGGATGGAGTTTGGACCCTCCAATCATTTGAGTGAATGTGCGGAATTCCCTTAAAACACCAACATTATTAGAAATGTTCAAATAGTTCTTAGTCTTTTATTGAAATAGAGAAAACATTTTGTTATTGACATTCACCCATTGAGGGATCTGGAACATCATGGTCATCAGCACCATATACTTCTCTGTGTGTAAAATTTAGAATAGAACGTTTAGAAGCCATTTTTCAGATTTGCCTTCGTAGTCTAGCACAGGAAATGGTTCTCAGTCGGTCAACACGTTAATGTTCCCAATTGAATTGGCCGGAGAGCAATACTTATCTACTCGCACCTGCTAAAAATTATATGGATTAATTATTAACTTTTATACCCTTCGCGAAAAGAATAGGCGAAAGGGAGGGGGGAGGGGGTTAATTGGATGAAAATGAAAATCCACAGCCTGCTTCCAGTCTCCGACCGGGTCAGGAATGGAATGAAGGAAGCCCCCATCTAGCGACGAGGATATGAATTGTGCCGGCTGCCGAGGCCTGACGCACTCCTCTGGGGCAATGATTAAATGAATGACAGATGAAATGAAATGATAGTGGAGAGTGTTGCTGGAATGAAATTTTTACAGGGAAAACCGGAGTATCCGGAGAAAAACCTGTCCGCCTCCGTTATGTCCAGCACAGATCTCACATGGAGTGACCGAGATTTGAACCACGGACCCAGTGGTGAGAGGCCGGCCTGCTGCCGCCTAAGCCACGGAGGCTTACGGGTTAATTGGATGAGATATTTAATTCGTCAGGTGATCATCATTAGATTTGGTTCTCGTAAGGTCTTTTTTATGGGATATAAACATGTCATCCAGCATGTAGTAGAAGGGGTTGGGGAGGTTATGCGTGACTTTGGTGATGATATGGAAGCGACCACCTCGTGGAGTAGTGCTTAGCGTTTTTGGCTATCATCTCTGAGATACGGGTTCTCGTGTACGTGTGTGTTTTTTTTTTTTTTTGAAAACTTGCATTATTTTGGAGGCTGTAATAACGTGACTATTTGTAATTGAGACTACGATTGGGAAGGAGGCGGCCATGCCATTAAGTTAGGCACCATTCTGGCATTTGCCTTGAGTAGAAGTGAGACACCACGAACAGATCGAATCGAACCAATCTCTTCCAATCTCTTCTCAAGTTTGCCTCACGAAGCTTAACGTACTCAGTTCCTTTCCTCAGACTAGGATTACATTTCTTGACAGAATTGGGAATCAAACCCGAACCTTCATAGCCCAATGGCCCTAATCTTGCCAGACAGAATAAAGCTATCTATCTACTGAGCATTCAACAAAGACCACCTCGTGGTATAGTGACTAGCAACCTTGTCTGTAACACTGGAGATCCGAGTTCCATGAAATTAAATTCTGGTTTGAGGGCTGAAACGTGGTCTATTCAGCCCCGTGAGGAAAAACTGAGAAGAGAAGGGTTTGATTTCCACCTCAGCCATCCTGGAAGTGGTTTTCCGTGGTTTCCCACTTCTACTCGAAGCGAATTCAGAGATGGTTTCTAAATTAAGGCCACGGCCGCTCCCTTCCCAATCCTCACCTGAATTACAAACGCACACACTAATACAGCCATTACAATAACACAAGTCATCAGACACCAATTCTACACACACTCACCCAAGTACATGGGGCTAAATGACCACAATGTCCAAGTCCTTCAAATGAAACAAAAAACATGCTTTTTATGATGGCCAATATCTCGTGTCATTTGTCTGTAAAGTTTATTGTTCTCTGCAAAGTATATCCACAGTGTGTTGATTCCACATTGGAGAACTGTCGTTCATCGTTTTTCTTGGTGTTAGAAGGGTGGTGGAATTCGTAAAGAAAAGGAAGGGTAGAAGATTATGCCTAATATTGTCTAGTTTGTCCTTTCTACAAAGTAATTTGAATACCCTCAAAATAGCGTGAACAACGCTACGACAAATTTATTCGTCACTCTGCACACATTGAGTTCAGTATTTTCTCACGCCATAGCTCCCCTCCCAGATAAAATTGTGAAATATCTTCACTAAGTTATTTCGTTGTATCCATAAATAGTTATTTCTAAGTACAGTACTTCGCACTCAGGCAGTCAGTGGGACGTTTCCGTTATAGGTATCATGTAGGCCTACTAAACGCGCTCACCTTCTTGAGCGCTTCGCTCCTTACAGCCAGATCGGCAGATCTCAGTAACCTTCGATGTCGGAACTGATAACAACAACTGCGAAAGCATGACACCAATCTCATGAGGAGAGTTAAATAAAAATGGAATTAATACGGCAATGAGTTGTAAGGATGTTTCAGTGGTCTATTAAAAAGTACCTTCCTGACATTTGCCTGGTTTTGGTATTGAGAAACCAGTTCGGAAATAGCCTAAACCCATAGCGTAGCTACCCCAACCTCTGATAATGCTACATGAAAGAAGGGAAGAGGCCTTGGATGTAATAATTGATTGGTTATTAAAGAGGGAGATCATCTGCATTGAATGAATTCTGTACTGTACTGTTGCTGTTGCCAATTCATTTCAGGGGCATGGTACATCTTGGCTCATCAGCCCCGTGTGCATTGAACTTTTCTGATAAACTGTGATTCTGTGATGACTGTGGTAGTGTGTGTAGCTGTATTAGGGACAGAGGTGAGGTAGGTGCCCCGGGGCTTGAAATAAGTTACTATCCAGGCATTTGCTTAAAGGTAGTGTGGGAAAACTGGGGAAAAACCACATTCAGAATAGCCACAGTCAGCATCAGAATTCATACCATTGATCTCTGGATTTTCTGCAGCTCCCCATCGCGGTCGCAGTGCGTGAATTAACACACACGGCTACGCCGCGGGGTTTAAGCAAAATACGAGGACAGGAGTGATTTTTTCGTAGACTCGCAGTCGGACAGCACAACTTCAAATGTTGAATACAAAGCACTATTTATGAAACAAAGAGGGTTGTCGTAATTATAGTAGCCTATAGCCTCTTTGATTTCACTTATCTTGTCTATCACTATGAAGTACCCTGTTACTGTGCCGGTTGGTTGGCCGTAATTGAAGCGGAAGGGTAACTCGTCAATTCACGCAACCCACATTGCAACACCTGAAGAAAAGGAAGGAAGGAAGATTGTAGTTTTACGTGAAAGTGAATCTTGTGATTATGAGCCACGGGACCTCCTTTTTACGTGGAATCCGAACCACAGGACATGGCATTTCACTTCGAAAATCTCACATGCATTGACCGGGAATCGAACCCGGACCGCCTTGGTGAGAGGCATACTGCTAGACCGCTGAGCCACCACACCCCTGAACAACAACACCTGAAGAAAACGTGGACATAATTATTGCACGATTATACAGTATTTGCAGTCTGTAAGAAAAACATGTGAAGTTTGCTAGTAGATAAGATATTCAGTTTGTTTACTGAAGTTGCAGAATATAGACAATTTAAAAGCCATTTCTCTGTGTTGCATTCGTAATGTCGTCAAATAAATGTTTTTCTGTCAGTCACCATGTTAATGTGCCCAAATCAATTGGGCAGAGAATGAGTATATCTACTCACACCCGCGGGTATGGATTAATTATACGCTCCTGGATGGGGGTGGGGGTTGGCAGCGTAACCAATATTTCCCCAGTTTCTATTATATATATTGACGACCTGTAAACATATTCTTGAGAGTAGGGTGGATTCACATTGCAACGTTGTTAATAACGCTCTCGTAAATACTCGTTAACGACTGCATGTGTGGCGAAACGTTGCAAGGCAGACCGCCAGAGATGGGGTTATAACCACCTCATGGCGGGGCTGTCATGCGAAACGAAATACCCGGCTGTGGGGGCGAAAATAATTTAATTTTGCCGTGAGCGCGATATTCTTGAGCGAAATGATAATGATTGTTGGCGTGAAATTAAATCAAAGCGAAACTTAATTCGAAGCGAAATAACGTAGTGAAATCAACGCCAAACTTAATTGAATCGCAAAATTACATTGCGCAATTGAACAAAATTTCGCTCCCGGTGCGAAATAAAATTCGTTACAGACTTATAATTTCGCTCCCTGAGGGAAATAAATTTTGTTACATACTTATTATTTCGCTCCCGGCGGGGAATTTATTTCGTTACAGACTTATAATTTCGCTCCCCTCCCCGACGTGAATTCAAAAGGCATGAAACTTATCATTTCATTGTTGAAATTAAAATATATTCGTTTCGAGAGTTAAATTATGTTCGTCCCGACGTTGGCAACAGTACTAACGTAGACAACCTGCACAACATGCGGGGCCGCAACAGCAACGGGAGTCATTCAATGGTCACCACTCCAGCGTAGGAGAAAGTCAGTGGTGTGGCATCAACAATACCATCGTCGTCGACTGCTAATCAGACTCGGGGCCGTCCATCCCTGATGAACTAACGCAGTACCTAGTGTACAATGGGGTAACACGTACCTCTACTTGTTCTATAGCGAACAAGAAGACGAATGTGCTGTGCGGAGAGACATTCAAGATAAGTGAAGAACTTCCATTACACTACAAACTGTCAGTTGTAACTGTTCAGTCAGTCAACACTAATTTTCCCTATAACTGGGCGGGATACAATGAATATAATATGTAAATAACACCGATGGAAAACATTACATGTATTAGTTTATGATCGCTATTATAATGGGGCAATGATCATAAACTAATACTGTACATGTAATTTCTTCCAGGAGTGTTACATATTATATACATTCTATCCTGCCCAGTTGTTGGGCAAATTAGTGTTGACCACCTGAAGAAATACAAATAACAGTAAATCGACTGTGATAGTACCAGTGGCGTATATAGAGTTCTGATTCGGAGGGAGGTTGCTCCAACAACGGGGGTGGGGGTTCATTTCGCTCATTTCTACATTCTTTTTTCTTTCACTTCCGGAAATTTCGGGGGGAAGGCTGACCCCCAACACCCCTCCTCTATGTACGCCACTGGATAGAACTATTGCCGGTGAAATGCCTGACTCTCGGAAATGTTCCCTGCTCCCTCGAAGTATCGGAGAAGCTTGGCATTCCTTTCTACTTCCTTCTTACCCTCAGCGCATTTATATTGACCATCACACGAAATCAAACTCCTGTGCCACGTATTTCGGCTTACCCTCAGCGCATTTATACTGACCATCGCACGAAATCAAACTCCTGTGCCACGTATTTCGTTTCGCACTGCATTTAGTTTCGTGTCGCTTTTCACTACGTTATTGTGCTTTGAATTAAGTTTTGCTTCGATTTTAATTTTAACTAGTGGACCCATGCAAAAACCCTCACGTGTATAAACTACCAGTCCAGCTTGAGTTTATGTGGGCTTGACGCGACACAGTTCTGGCAGGGGCTATCGCCTTGTTTATTTGTTTAAACGTACTTTATAATCATAATATATAATAACAGTTCTGGCAGGGGCTATCGCCTTGTTTATTTGTTTAAACGTACTTTATAATTATAATATATACTACATAAATACATCCTTCGGTTTTTCAGGTACGGTAATCCAAGAAATGTTCTGCACTATAGAGACGATTTGGAAGAGTTTGGTACAAACCGCACCTTCTAACCCCCTCTGGTTTAAGAGCTTGTGGTATGTGAAACATACACCTTAGCATTTTATATCTATAAAAAAACTGGAGCTGTTTGATTTCTACCAAGATGCCTTAAGATACAGTACAGCCCTCAACCCTTGTTAGGACATTTCATTAGCATACATTTTGTGCAACACATTTGAAATTATTCTGTATTTTTATATCAGAAATGTCAGTGTTGGCATTCCTGTAGATGTGGTGCTGCAATATGGCCATAGAGTCGGCAATGATACTTTCAGCAAGAGTGATCAGGTGATTCTTCTCTAAACCGAACTTCTGGAACAGTTCTAAAACTTCACGCTAGATATTGCCCCTGGCACCAATTAACATTCCTCTCTCTTTGGTCAATGTAAGTGACCCTTCGGCCCTTATATTAGATGGCATTGCTATGCAAGCATAGGCACACCCTGATCATGATGAATGCCATTTGCTGATATCATGCCTGTTTTATGGAAGAAATTCTGTCATCCCTGTAAACTCCTGCACAACTCACTTACAAGATGCAAAACGCTCATAATACTCCTCGGTAAAACAATATTTCAATGGTAAGAAAAAGAAGCCACCGAGAGGTGCGATCCCTCTTGGACTCTTGTGGTCCGGAGTTACTTACCTTACCCACTGTGCCAATGGTGCACGTCTCTGTATTCGTTGGCGAACTTACTATCTCGATAACCCGCTGTCTGGAGAAAATAGTCCGTCATTTCATCAACAAAAAATCAATGTCACTCATTGGTATACGTACATACTGTTACTATACTTTATTTTCAGGACTTGCCTGATGTTCGTCTTCAAATACACAAGCTTTATGAATAGGCGCGTGCAGTTATTTATCGAATGGTGGCTCGGCCATGTTTGGATGGCAACAGGCAAAGATTTATGAGCGCAAGGTAAATATTTAATCTTGAGAATAAGAATATTTCCGTTGACTTTTCAAGAAATGCAGGATTTTTCCCGTATTATTGAATCCATTTGTAAGATTTTGGATCAAACAACACCATCTGACTCCCTCTGGTTTAGGAGCTTGAGTTTTGTGAAGCATACACCTTAGTGTTATATATATATAGAGAGAGATTTTTACGACCACAATCAATATCATTTCGCACCCGAATATCACACTCACGGCAATATTACAATGTTTACGCGCCCACAGCAATGCATTTCGTTTCACATGCCACTCCAGATTTAATTTCTGACACGAAATGAAATGTTCCGTGCATTTTAAATTCACGCCGGGAACGAAACTAAATGCCACGAGGGAATTTTATGTCATACCAGGAGCGAAATGAACAGTCGTTAACAAATTTCATTTCGTGTTGGGAGTGAAAGTAAAAGACTGTAGCGATTCTTATTTCGCACCAGGAGCGAAATGAAATGTCTTATGAAGAAGTTTATTTCGTGCCAGGAGCAAAATTAAAAGTCTGTTAAGAATTTTATTTGCGCCGGGAGCGAAATTAATAGTCTGTTATGAATTTTATTTCGCGCCGGGAGCGAAACTAAAAATCTAACGAATATTATTTCGCGCCGGGAGCGAAATTAAATGTGTGTAACGAATTTTATTTCGTACCAGGAGCCAAAATTGAAAGTCCATAACGAATTTTATTTCATTCCGGAAGGGAAATTAAAAGTCTGTAACGAATTTTATTTCGCGCCAGGAGTAAAATTTTATTCCATAGATCAATTTCATTTCCCGACCCAAAATTAAATTGATAATGCATTTCATTTCGCATGCCAGCCCTGCGTCATGGTGTAGAGCTGAAAAAATACGTCACTACTACACCGAATGATTCAGCAGCTCCTTCCAATATTGCTTGCTGCAACCCAACTGCGCCTGTTGGCAGGAAGGTCGCTAATTCTCTGCTTGCATCCCGTATGGTACTAATGCACTGCAAGCATACCCTGCAAACGATACTGAACACTATTGTTTTTCTCTCGATGTGACTACAGACTAATACGAGGGAAAAGTAGTTGTTAGTGTTAAATATCGTTAGCGGGATATGCTTGCAGTGTATTTATACCATACGAGATGCAGACAGAGAAATATCGACCTTCCTGCCAACACGTGTTAGTTGGGCTGCAGAAAACGATATTGAAAGGGGTTGCTGAATCACCCGGTACACCTAGTCTTGCCATAAGTTCTGTCCCTAATAGAAAGGCCCCTAGGGGATAGAGTGAAAGAACGAAATGCAAGTCAAGTTATGCAATTTATTCACGAAAGGCTAATGAATACATGAACAACACAAATTACTCAAAATGTCCACCCTTTGCCTTTGCACACTTCTTCAATCTGTCGGGCCACTGATCTATTGCTGTACGCACCACTTCCAGAGGTATTGAGGCTGCTGCCTTCACCAAATCTGCTTTCAGGGTATCAATATTGTTGTGGGGCTTGGAGCAGGCTTTCTGCTCTAAAACATTCCATAGACAATTATCCAAAGGATTGAGATCTGGACTGCCAGAGGGCCAATCTTCAGCGGCGATAAAGTCAGGCACGTTCGTTCTCAGCCAGGCCTGTGTCGTCCTTGCTTTGTGTGCAGGTGCCGAATCTTGCTGAAATGTCCACTGCTTTCCTGCAAAGAAGCCATCATTTAAGGGCTTTACAACCTTATCCAAAATGTCCATTTGGTAGTTTGCTGCACGCGTTTTAACCCCCTGTTCACAAAAATGAATCTAGGTATTGCCCGCAAATGACACTCCCCACCAAACCATCACTGAAGCTTAGAAACCTTTGCACTCGCTTCTTGAGAGCTCCGGGCGTACACTTTATCATTTTGGCGGTTAAATTTTTCTTGCACGTTGAAAATGTTTTCGTCTGTGAACAGGATTTGCCGATGACAACCATTCGCGTACCGCTGAATTAACCTTTTCGCTCTTATGGACCTTATTTCTCGTAAAGCTGCATTCAGTCGCTGTCCAGTGCTTCGTCGATAGGCAGAAAGCCTGAGGTCTTTTTGATGATCCGTGACATGGTTCGGGTTGGTATTTTCATTTCCCGTGCCATGATTTTCTGTTTCCTGAGCGGATTTCTCCGAATTCTGTGTCGTACGGCTTGGATAGTTGCTGCCGTTCTTGACGTGCGTGGCCGGCCACTTCTTGGCCTGTCATTGAGAGAGGAGATAGCATTGTAACGCTTAATAGTCCGGTCCACGATTTTTTTGGTTAATTTCAGTTGTTTTAACAGTTCAAATATCTCCACTGGTGACTTGTTGCACTTATGTAACGACACCACAGCGATGCGATTCTCTTTTACTCCCCACTCCATGTTTATCGCGCGCAATCTAACTCTCACCTGGCTTGCTACTCGTCAGTTATGGTCACGTGACGCAGTGTGCACACGATCGTAGAGGTTGCACCAATTGCGAATAATTGAGAGGCCTCTAAACTGGAGGGACAAAACTTATGGCAGGACTAGGTACGACATTTAAAATTTGTCACATATCACTAAAAGTTATACAGCTCGATTTCTTAAGTTTGAGCTTTCTGATGCTTCAAAAATCGTATCTGAAATTTGCATAAAATTACACAGAATACGGTAGTCTACCGTATTTTATTAAAAATCGAGAATTTATGATTTGTTGAAATACTGTAAGTCATGGACAAAATTCATTTCAATACCACCCACCAGGTAGAACAGAGGGATACAGCGCAAAACCATGTGTCTGGTATCAGAAGGGTCTTCGTTTTTTGTTGATTCTTGAGGGGTTTTGCGACATCGTGGTCATGTAGCCCCGTGAACCTGAGTGTGTGTAGAACTTGTCTGATAACCTGTGTCACTGTGATGCTGCACTAGTTTGTGTATTTCTAATTGATGTAGGATTTAAGTAGGATTCGGCCGTGACCTTAAGTTAGGTACCATCTCGGTATTTGCCCGGAGTAGAAGTGTGAAATCACGAAAAAACATTTTCAGGATGTCGGAGGTAGGAATCGAACCCGCCTCTTCTCAGTTTTGCCTCACGGAGATGAGTGGACTCCATTCTAGCTGTCAGACCAGAATTAAATTCCTTGGTAGCGCCGGGAATCGAACCTGGGCATCCACGGAGACAGCCAAGAATGGTAGCCACTACGCAACGAGGCGATCAGAAGGATCAATGGATTGCTCGAACCCCACTCTCGGTCATTTTGAAACATGTTTTCACCATTCCCCTGTAACGTGCACCAGGTGTGCGAGATTGGTGCAATTGCCCAGCGGTCGCCATTTGTCTTGGGGTGGCAAGCGGTCGGAGTGTATGGAGAGTGCCGGGCAGCCAATCTGGCCAGGGCTAATTAGGGTAGCCCCTCCCAAGGCCACTACAATACAATAGCCATAGGAGTCAGGTTGACTATTGGCGCAAGTATACATGACTGTTCTCTTTCTGGAAACTACTAGATGCAACGTGCAGTTCGAACAACCAACTAGAAAGGGCTGGGCGGTGCTAGGGGAGAATCCACGAGAACGGACTCGATGCTATTGGTGGTAGCGACTTCAGGAACTTTCTAGACCAGGAACCGGATTGGATATATACCTGCGAGGTGCGGCGGGCAAGGCAGTTCGGAGTCAGTGTTAGTCCTGAGTGGAGTTGAACAGTGTGCCGTGCGGGAGCACGAAGAGTAGAAATAAATAATGTGAAGATAAATATCTAAGACATTACTGTGAAAATAAATAACGTAGACAGTAAGTGTTGAAGATAATAGTGTATTATAGCAATTCATTAGGTTTTAAACCTTTATAAAATCCTCGCAAGAATTTGAAATAGCGAAGATAAAATACAAAATTTAAAGACAATTAAAGTGATTAAAGTTTGACAATAAATCGCGTACAAGGTGTGTACTTTAAGAAATTCTGGGTAAATATCTTGAAAAGAGTAACAAATTCGAAAGTAACAACAACAAAAAGCATGTAGAATAAAAGAGAAGTTCCTATAACTTCTTGTATTGAAGCTGAATTACTTTTAGTGATTACACAAATGAGGCAGGTCACTTACTGTGAAACCTGAAGAGAAAGTCAAAAGGAAGGTTCTAGACCTCCTATGTTTAAGTAGAAATCACGAGACAAATGGGGCAAGTTTCCCTTTCATGAAACCTAGAAATAACTCACTTATGAGTTGAAAGAATTGTATTCCCTAATTAGAAGGGAGAAACCACGTAAGTTTGAAACGTGTACCAGACACGTAGTTATACAGAAATTAATTAATGATATGTAAGCAAAAGTGGGAGGGCACGTCTCTAGCGTGACACCTCATTGAGAAAGACCTAAAGTAACAATTTTATTATGGTTTGTTAGTAAGGGGTTTAGGAAAGATCAACTGGGATGGAAGATAAATGTTCATGGCCGTATTTATAATAATTTATTTGCACCGGGAAGAATTGAGGAACTTCAGAGATTCGCTGCCAGATGACGCTAGGTGAGTCATGGAAGATATATATCTAGAACAGACTCACGAATAACATGAGAACCCTAAACAGCAAAGAGAACATAGGAGATCACTGTTGGTGTTTGAAAAAAAGGAAGGAATGGACAAGCAAAGAGTATTAAAAATATACTCTATCTTACCGTGTATTCCAAGAATACACCACAGTGACCGTGCAAATAAATGGTGACTTGTAGCTGTATAAAGTGAGGCACTGTGTGTGTGTGTGTGCGAGTAAGTAGGCCTAATTTGATTTAGTGTTAACTAGTGTACATAATATTAGTGTAAATAAAGATTTAGTGTTTTATAGCCTGACCAGTATTATTACGAACGCCATAAACATTACACCCCTTTTTAAAATCCAGGTGAAAGTCGATCTTGTCATAAACTACGCCCTCATTCTTACAACTCCTTGCACAACTTCATCAATCTTCATCTCACTTTGACTCCTATGTTGAGATTGGCGTTAATTTCAATAAGTGTGCAAATAATTAATATAATATTTCTATCAAGTTAAGGTGGTAAAATATGTGTTACTCACCACCAGTAGGTGCAATAGGCCGGAGCTGGCACAGGGGCTAATGGGCAAGATGGCCGCTATACATGGTCTCTTATGGAACTAACTCTTGGGAGCTGGCACATGGGAAGGTGGGCAAGATGGCCACTGCGCGCAACTCTAGAGGATATGAGATGACTGGTACAGAGGCTATTGCGCAAGATGGCTGCCAGGTGAAACTCTCTTATGTTGGAGAACTTGACGAGGCTGGCCGGATGCCCTTCACTACCTATGCTCTTTCCAATCGCCTACTTTCATGAAACTGGGGCAGTGTTTTATAGACAACTCCCTTACGTTAGAGGACTTGAGCAGGCTGGCCGGATGCCCTTAACCTCCTATGCTCTCCCCAATCTCCTACTTTAATAGGAAAATCCTCCTACCATTATGCTAGCGGTTATGTTGGTTAACACTATACGTGAGAGTACATACTTCAAGCCGACCAGGACGTTAGAAGGTAGAAACCGCCATTAACATCACAGCAAGGGTTGGTGCCTTGTCTTATGGAGATGTAGCCAGTACTCTACTACCCTCTGTGAGGGCTCTAACATCAAACCAGTCAAAGCTTGGGGTATGCCCTTGAAGTCAAACTCCTGTAAGTTAACTACAAATGCTATACGTAAACTCTTATCACAGGTGTATCAACAAGCTTTGCAAACTTGGATGACGAATACACCTAAAAGGTCTACTCTCCCTTCGTAAAGGGCACCGCGCATTATAGTTAAGTATACAGAAGCTAAATCTTTACAAAAAAAACGAAAACTCCAGTAAGTTAACTAAAAATGCTATACGTAAACTCTCATCATTGACATATCAACGAGGTTTGCAAGCTCGAATGATGAATATGTCTCAGAGGTCTACTCTCCCTTCGTGAAGGGCACCGCGCATTATAGTTCAGCTTAAGGAGCAAGTTCTGGATGTAGATGTCTCTCCTCTTTTCTCCGGGTTTGAGACCGGCTCTAGGGGACACACTTCCTACTCCCTTAGAGGCAGAGTTAACACCTATCAACCCTATATTTACTTAACATAAGATATTTTTTTTTGCCATTGTATTCCATTAGCCTTAAGCACCAAAGCCCTTCAGCACACACACACCTGAAGGCTTATGAAGAAATTAATCTCACGCTAGAGACCTCACCAGACATACATAGGTTTACGGAGAAATTAATCTCATGCCAGAGGCCATATCAGTCATATATATATATACATAGGCTTACGAAGAAATTAATCTCACGCCAGAGGCCATATCAGTCATATATTTATATATATAGGCTTACGAAGAAATTAATCTCACGCCAGAGGCTGTTTTACATACAACAAACACATGCTATAGGCTCTGCTGCTAAGACTTATGGAGAACATTCCATACTTGTAAACTAAAAAAAAATAGATTTTATTTGAAAAAATTGTTGATAGATGTTTCCTATTGCTAGGATTCTTTTAGTCGTAGATAAATTAAACAGATTCAGTGATTGCGTAATGCCCATGTGCATGTGTAGCTATTCCATCAGCGGCAATCACTCTCGTGTCATCATCTGGACACAAGGCGATCTTGTTTAGTTGTACTGACGATATTTCATGATGCTTCGACGTGATAACATTCATTGGTATTCTCTTTACCATTTTTGTCATAAGGCAGTCCTTATAATCTTGAAAACTGATACATTTCCTAACAACACCCCTGCTAATACCTCTAATCTTCTTTACTTCTTCTCCATCGATGTCTAGGGCATACATCTTAGCTCTGAGACCGACAAATTTTCTAATAATGTGCGCACAAGCTTCATCTTTAAATTTTCCCAACGCCTTTTTGTTCTTTACAGAATAACATATATGATTATTGGGGTAGTCAGACGTATCCAAATGCTCTAGGAAACACAACTTGTCTTGGTATACATCTTCGGTCTTTACTAAATATATGAAGGAATCCATGTCCATGTATGCGAGTTTAATATTTTCAACCCCATAATAAGGAAGCAGTACATTATAGTGGTGGAAATACATCAAAGTTTTTGAAATATCCAACACGCACATACCAATATATATATAGGATTATCGAACACAATACTACGTTTAGCCATATGAAAAGCAGCTAGATCAGGACCGTAAATTGTTCTGTCTATAAATGTTGGTTTAGCTATCAGCTTTTCTGCCATCTTACTGTCAGTAACAAGGCGTATGTCTAATCTATTACGAATATTTTCCATAGTTTTCCCAAACATTGCATTATTGAACAATTTATACAAATCCTTCTCGAAATCATTTTTAGCCTGTTTCCGTAGATTATTATTAAATTCAACGTATGACTTTAACCAAGGTAGCTGTTTAAAGCTTAACGCGCGGTGAATCTTAATTAATTTTAATCCATGATCCAGAGCTTGTTTAAGAGCCATATAATGAACTACGTAACGCCTTCGATTTCCAAGATGAGGGATTAGTTTCTTTAAAGATGTTTCCTTTGGCTGTTTACACTCTGGTAGAAAGGGTAAATCATCGTGTAGATCATGAAGTTCAGAAGGATAATCAACGTCTACTTCTAAGATGTAACCGAAAGAATCATCTTCCTTTAGTGTATCCAGATCAATGCTGTCTGGAGAGACCCACTTAAATCCTCCGTAAGGGAGGCGATGACACATTGCCCAGCCGTATTGGTTGTTTGCATCATCGTAGGTAATAAATTGAGACGGCTTCTCTGAATAGAAATTCTCCATGTATTTATTATTAGCTTCAGCATATCGATGAGAAACATGGCATAATCCTCCACGTATTCCTGATTCTATCATTAGAATCTGATCGTAATCCTGTAGTAACTCGAGCTGAGTACCTGTATATAAGAGCATGGCATCCCACGTAAGACCTGGAGAAGTACAATAGTGTGCAGGATCGACTTTATGAGTTTCAAGTGTTTTATTTCTGAATGTTTCAAACACGTCTGCGAGAAGGAGTACATCAGATGTTAGGTAAAGGTCGCTATATTCACCCAAACGTTTAATTTGGAATTGTTTCCACACATGTAATGCATGTTCATAGTCTTCTACACTGATGTCTTCCTGATTTAATCTGTTAAAGAACTCCTCCTTAGGGGGTAAGCTTTCTTTGCTTAATTTTTCCCAAGAGTCCACGTAATCATAAGGATATACACCTTTCCGGGTCATTAGTGCTGAATTTTCCACCCCAAAGTACTTACTCGTCTCAGGATATATGATGTTAGGTTGCCCACTAATTTTGATAAACTGCTTGGCATGAAGCGAAACGTATCCAGAAATCTAAGCTTCACATTACCAACATGTTTGGTAAATGAGAGGTAGTTTCCTTCTGAGTTGGGAATAACTTCTACTCTCTCCGCAGTACACCCCAACTGTTTCACAATGAAATGAGAATCAAAGCCGCTAAGGTTATGTAAGAATACAGGGATAGGGTTCCGTGTTTTGCATCTCAAATTACAGGTATTATGAGCGCTTCCACGGTATACACCTGTAAGATGGCAATGATCTCGAACCTTCCAGTCATTCTCAGGGAACTCCTTATGACACAAATAGCAGGTTACAGATGACTGAAACTCAGCTTCTTGATCATCAGTTAAAGCCTTCGGAACATTTAAGCTGTAGAGGCGATTGATTTCGCTAGCTATGGATATTAAATATTCCATAAACTTCTCTGCAGCGTCAGGACCACGATAAATATAAGGTTCCCTTGGAAGGTTAGTCTCTAAGTGAGCTACAGCTGCCGAAGGTTTTACATATACACCAAAGCTCATAGGTACATGGCTCTGGTATGTGGCTGTGTAGCTAATCTCTGGATTAGGTAGACATGTTTGATGAGGTATGAGTATACTCTCAAAGTCAGCATAGATTACGTAAGACATTCTAAGCATTTTCTCTACATTGATAAATTGTAGAATGGGCTTTTTAGTAGGCATTTTAACCCTTGCAATGTCATGCAGGAAACACAGTTCTCTATGTTCTTCTAATTTATCTAGACCACTTTTTCCATACCGGTTATCAAAATGCGTAAAGCAACGTTTACAAGTATATATCCTATGTTGATGATGAGTTAGTTGATATCCCATCAATTTATCAAAATCTTTGATAAATACGTAGTGATGTCGACCAGTATCATCACTAATTAGGAGTAGATCGCGATGATCTACTAGTTCTGTGTCAACAACCTTGAGAGGAAACAGGTTACAATCATCATCAAGCCCAAACACATTCACTGACATATCATTAGATTTCTCAAATTTTGAGATATCAGCCAGCGATGTAGGGAATGAGACACATAAAAATTATATTTTGATTCTAAATCCTTATATTAACTAACACGTTGAGCATTTGTTTTAATGAACTTCGCTAAGATAGCATACATAAAACACCTCTCATCTTTTAAGTTTCGAGGGTTAATGCAGGCTTTTTTCGCTTCCAAAACAGGGGGTAGAGGAATGTATGTACTGCCACGCAAGGGATTATACTTGTTTATCCTCAAACGGACCCCATCAACAGCTAGCAAAGCCCAGTTACTACCCTTCAGCTGAGATTCCTCCATTTCCCTAGCTAATTTTTTAAAGTGTGTTTCTAAGAGCATAGTTAAGTCTGTTTCAAGAAATACTGCCTGATTACGAGATTTGAAGGAGCGGTCTGCAATATCACCACTAGTTAAATGAATAAATCTACACTCGGCCAACATATTAACCTTTAAAGACTTGTGTACACATAGTTCCCTTTGTATAGCATGAATGATTCGCTCTTTCGACTCTTTCAAATAAGAGTTTAAATCACCGAACGATTCACATCTAATAAAATATGACTTTAATCGACCCTTGAAAGAGGATTCATACTCACAAAGGTCTTTACTATCAGGAACCATGGCGAGCAATTCATGCTTAGTTGGTTCAGTATTAACCTTCTTGGCAGGTGACGCTACACTACAAACCTCTTCATGACGACGTCCGTTATAGGCATTGCTGAATCCGGCCCCACATGTGTTGCACTGATGGAATAGCCCACAAGACACTTCATGACGCTTCCTATGACAGGCACGGAGGAAAGTTTTTCCACACTCCTTACAAGCATAGCTCTGAATAGTTTCCTCCATGTTAGACATTGTCTTCTGATAACAGCTGCTTCTTCTTTAATAACAGATCTACCTGAGGAAGAAAGAAAGATACATTTTAACTTAAATTTAAGGTACATCTAGGAAGTGGTATTTAATTTAAGACCGCGGTTGTCTCAATTCTAGTATCATTTACAAAATACAGACACCACAATAACACAGGTTATCAGACAAAAATTCCATACATCTCTAAGATATTAGCTGATGACCTCGCTTTCAGAGTTTGGAAACGTATACCTCCCGCCTTTCCCCAATAATCCCACATACAGACCCAAAATACGCATGAGAGCAGATGACCTCGAAGTTCAGTCCTTTAAACATAACTACCTTAATCCTCACTTTGCCTAGTATGCTTCATTATAGCGCTGCCAAGTTTTTTTTTCTACTCACATAACCTGGATCCCACCAACCTCTGGGCTGAAGACCCAACAGACGCCCAGGTGGTAAGATTAAAAAATATGCCACCTCAAATAAACCACATACCGATTTTGCACGGGGTTCCTCTTTTATATATAGCCACGAGGAGAGTTCGATCCCTATCTCAGTCATCCTGGAAGTGGCTTTTCCGTGTTTTCCAACTTATACACCAGGCAAACTCGGGGTAGGGGTAGAGGTTGTTCCGGTCTTAAGGCTACAACCACCTCCCCCAATCCGAACCCCAATTACTAATACAGACACCATAATAAAAACAGGTTACTACACACACACAAAAATCCACATACACCAAAGTACACGGGGTAACATACCACGATGTCGCAAAGCCTCTAAATTAATCAACAACGATAACACTAACCTCATCCTCCCTAGTCATAAACAGCATAGCAGAAGGTCTAAAAGGAGTATGGGAATTAAGCATTTGTTCTAGAGAGAGCGGCCAGTATCCCCCCCTATCACTGTATGTTATCCTGATACATGCACACGTTCACTGTGATGAATAAACCCATTGAAAAATATATAGGACCAGCTCGTGGTGTAATGATCAGCCCCGGGTTTGATTCCTGGTTCTACCAAGAAATTATATTCTGACTGAGGGCTGAAACGGAAGAGGGGCCCACTCAGCCTCGTGAGGATAACTGGGTAGCGCATGAGTTCGATTCCCTCCTCAGACATCCTTGAAGTGCATTTCTGTTACACAGTCTTAGCCCTCAATTACAAATTACATAAACTGATAAAATCATCACAATGATACAGGTTATTAGACAGCTTTCACACACACACTGGCTGCATGAGTACGCTGTCGCAAAGACTGTAATAAATCAACACATCAACAACAAATCAAAACATGAAAGAAGATGAATGAAACTAGGCAAGGATGTGGAAGGAAGCGGCTGTGGCCTATTAGAAGATACCGTCCTAGCATTTGCGCGGAGTTGAAAATGGTAGGAGTTGATTATTTAATCTTGTTAGTTGTTTCCAAACTGGAGGTCAGTTACTACCCTCCATGTTATGTTAACCAGAATCAGCTACTTACTGCGTGTAAATCAAGGCAGTAGAATGGTACTTAGGGCAAGAGTCCTTAACACGATGTGATATGCTTGAGAGTTTACAGTAAACTAATATTAAATTCAACCCACCCCATGTATCATGTTAGCCGGAATCAGATACTGTAGAGCCCAATAATGGGTAGTACAATGGAGCCTAGAATGCTTAACACGAAGTGACCTGCTTGACAGTTAACAGTAAACTGTTGATTGACGCCTCATTCTACCCCAGAATTTGGTATTTTCTACAACTTCACGCTCATACTAATATTACTAAGACAGACTGGTTTCGATTACTGTTTACTCCATGAGAGATTTTGTAGGTGGAATGCTATGTCAAGGTGGTCCTATGGTTCATAATCACAACAGCTCTCTGTTTAGAAAACTATACAGTGGCCTAGATAATAACAACAATAATAATAATAATAAATACATAACATTATTGCTTTTCTATTAATTATACAAAATGAATAATAATATGATGTTTAAGGTGAATACTATTCAAAACCCCACTTCTCCGAGTAATACACCCACCCCCTTTCAAGCCCTCACCCGAAGATAATATCTGAGAAAACTTCTTGTTAGCAGAAACAACACACAAAAAACTTTTGACTGCCAAAATGAGACTACAGTATTGTGATTGAATCTGAACATGTATTATTTTAGAGTACTGAATCAGCTACTTACAATGCTAGCCTAGAATGGTTATCACGAGGTGATCAACTTGGTAGTTCACAACAAACTAACAGTACTCAAGCAGGGTCATCCCTTATATCCTAATATACCCTGGGCTTGAACTCCTGCTAGAAGAAATGCATTAATCTGATAATTATTTTATACGGTGCAGCGTTTCAATACAAGATAGAAATTACACTTCACAAACTGGAGACGCTCTTCTTACTTGGATACCCAAAGACCGTTGGTGTCGGAAAATAACAAGAGGTGACCAAGGGAGGTCGACAGGAAGATAACAGGGAGGAGCCCGGCACAAGTAAGTGGAAGTATACCGAACTCAGCTTGGGTCCCCAACCCATGTCCTACAAGTTGTGAGCCCTGGGGGAAGTTTGTAGTTTTACGTGACCGTTAATCTTACGATTGTAAGACACAGGGCCTCCTTTTACGTGGAATCAGAACCACAGGACACGTCATTTTACTTTGAAAGTCTGACATGTGCTGATCGGGAATTGAACCCCGTCCGCCGAGGTGAGAGGCTAACAGCTTGACCGCTGCGCCACAGCGCCCTTTAAGTTATATATTAACAAGATTAAGCTACTTATTATGTAATGTTGCGCAGCTTTTATAGTATAAGATACTTACCAGCACAGCAACTATCTCCAGATGGTCCTTTGTCAAGGTCACTTCACTACCTCAAACTAGAGTTGAATTTGCTAAATTATCGCTGTTTATAAATTTCGCTGAATGCTTACCTGCGTATAAGTGATACACCGTTTATATTACATTAACTAGTAATATAGTTAATTTTCAGTTATCAAAGACACTTGATATCATCTCACATAATGTTTCACACCAAAGGATTGCTGTATTATTGTTAAATTGGTTGAAAGGCAAAGATTAGAAGAATTATTTACATTATCCGAAAAGATTCTAGGTTGTAAGCCATCAACATGATCTCTGGGTCGACCTTGGGCCACTGGCAGTGTTACGTGTTAACAGAAACAAGATGTAACCAGTCAGCAGGGAGAGAGCAGTGCAGCTTATGAGGCTAGTCGAAAACGCCACGGTAGGGTTCAACCTAAAACGCGACACCGGAGCTGTCTTCTTTGACATCCAGAAAGCTTTTGACAAGGTGTGGCACACAGGCCTACTAGCCAAGCTAATAGACTGTAATTTCCACCCGGCCTACATACGACTTATCCAATCATATCTAGAAGGCCGCACATTCCAGGTTGATATTCTGAACGTGCTGTCCACTAAGCGACAGATCAGAGCAGGCGTCCCGCAGGGGAGTATTATAGCTCCCGTGCTGTTCAGCCTGTACATCAATGACATGCCAACACCAGCAGGAGCTTTAACTACGTTATACCTCTATGCTGATGACTCGGCAATGACAGCCCAACACTACCGCATAGCCAGCATTCGGAAACGGCTGCAGGAAGCGCTATGGGCCCTGGAACCCTATTTCAGAGACTGGCGGATAAAAGTCAACGTGGACAAAAGCCAGGCGGTTCTCTTCACCAAGAAAAACCGCATCACACGCCGACCCGAATCCATCAGGCCACTTACACTATTTGCGCGCGACATACCATGGACGAGCACAGTTAAGTATCTGGGAGTAACCCTAGATGCTAAACTAACCATGCTGCACCATGTCAAAACACTACAGCGCAAAGCCAACATGCGATTACTGCAGCTTTACCCATTCCTAAATAGGAAGAGTCGTCTCGACAAGACGCTGGGCGTAAACATGTATAAAGCCCTCATAAGGCCCATTATTATGTACGCCAGCCCTGTATGGGGTTACACAGCTAAGTCGAACCTCAAAAAGCTGCAGATGATCCAAAACAAATGCTTGCGGTTAGCACAAAAGCTCCCGCGGGATACACCCACGCGGGAGCTAGAACGTATAACAAACACGCCAAGCATCAAGGCCTTTGTGCGACAACTTGCACTAAGGTCGCTACGCTCCAGGCGCTATTCGGCAAACCCACTCGTAAGAGCCCTTGGCCGACACGAAATGGGCCGAAATAGCAAATACCCTACCCCTCGACACATTCTCTTCATCCATAAGCGAATCATTCATGCTATACAAAGGGAACTATGTGTACACAAGTCTTTAAAGGTTAATATGTTGGCCGAGTGTAGATTTATTCACTTAACTAGTGGTGATATTGCAGACCGCTCCTTCAAAACTCGTAATCAGGCAGTATTTCTCGAAACAGACTTAACTATGCTCTTGGAAACACACTTTAAAAACTTAGCTAGGGAAATGGAGGAATCTCAGCTGAAGGGTAGTAACTGGGCTTTGCTAGCTGTTGATGGGGTCCGTTTGAGGATAAACAAGTATAATCCCTTGCGTGGCAGTACATACATTCCTCTGCCCCCTGTTTTGGAAGCGAAAAAAGCCTGCATCAACCCTCGAAACTTAAAAGATGAGAGGTGTTTTATGTATGCTATCTTAGCGAAGTTCATTAAAACAAATGCTCAACGTGTTAGCAAATATACGGATTTAGAATCAAAATATAATTTTTCATGTGTCTCATTCCCTACATCGCTGGCTGATATCTCAAAATTTGAGAAATCTAATGATATGTCAGTGAATGTGTTTGGGCTTGATGATGATTGTAACCTGTTTCCTCTCAAGGTTGTTGACACAGAACTAGTAGATCATCGCGATCTACTCCTAATTAGTGATGATACTGGTCGACATCACTACGTATTTATCAAAGATTTTGATAAATTGATGGGATATCAACTAACTCATCATCAACATAGGATATATACTTGTAAACGTTGCTTTACGCATGATAACCGGTATGGAAAAAGTGGTCTAGATAAATTAGAAGAACATAGAGAACTGTGTTTCCTGCATGACATTGCAAGGGTTAAAATGCCTACTAAAAAGCCCATTCTACAATTTATCAATGTAGAGAAAATGCTTAGAATGTCTTACGTAATCTATGCTGACTTTGAGAGTATACTCATACCTCATCAAACATGTCTACCTAATCCAGAGATTAGATACACAGCCACATACCAGAGCCATGTACCTATGAGCTTTGGTGTATATGTAAAATCTTCGGCAGCTGTAGCTCACTTAGAGACTAACCTTCCAAGGGAACCTTATATTTATCGTGGTCCTGACGCTGCAGAGAAGTTTATGGAATATTTAATATCCATAGCTAGCGAAATCAATCGCCTCTACAGCTTAAATGTTCCGAAGGCTTTAACTGATGATCAAGAAGCAGAGTTTCAGTCATCTGTAACCTGCTATTTGTGTCATAAGGAGTTCCCTGAGAATGACTGGAAGGTTCGAGATCATTGCCATCTTACAGGTGTATACCGTGGAAGCGCTCATAATACCTGTAATTTAAGACGCAAAACACGGAACCCTATCCCTGTATTCTTACATAACCTTAGCGGCTTTGATTCTCATTTCATTGTGAAACAGTTGGGGTGTACTGCGGAGAGAGTAGAAGTTATTCCCAACTCAGAAGAAAACTACCTCTCATTTACCAAACATGTTGGTAATGTGAAGCTTAGATTTCTCGATACGTTTCGCTTCATGCCAAGCAGTTTATCAAAATTAGTGGGCAACCTAACATCATATATCCTGAGACGAGTAAGTACTTTGGGGTGGAAAATTCAGCACTAATGACCCGGAAAGGTGTATATCCTTATGATTACGTGGACTCTTGGGAAAAATTAAGCAAAGAAAGCTTACCCCCTAAGGAGGAGTTCTTTAACAGATTAAATCAGGAATACATCAGTGTAGAAGACTATGAACATGCATTACATGTGTGGAAACAATTCCAAATTAAAAGTTTGGGTGAATATAGCGACCTTTACCTAATATCTGATGTACTCCTTCTCGCAGACGTGTTTGAAACATTCAGAAATAAAACACTTGAAACTCATAAAGTCGATCCTGCACACTATTTTACTTTTCCAGGTCTTACGTGGGATGCCATGCTCTTATATACAGGTACTCAGCTCGAGTTACTACAGGATTACGATCAGATTCTAATGATAGAATCAGGAATACGTGGAGGATTATGCCATGTTTCTCATCGATATGCTGAAGCTAATAATAAATACATGGAGAATTTCTATTCAGAGAAGCCGTCTCAATTTATTACCTACGATGATGCAAACAACCAATACGGCTGGGCAATGTGTCATCGCCTCCCTTACGGAGGATTTAAGTGGGTCTCTCCAGACAGCATTGATCTGGATACACTAAAGGAAGATGATTCTTTCGGTTACATCTTAGAAGTAGACGTTGATTATCCTTCTGAACTTCATGATCTACACGATGATTTACCCTTTCTACCAGAGTGTAAACAGCCAAAGGAAACATCTTTAAAGAAACTAATCCCTCATCTTGGAAATCGAAGGCGTTATGTAGTTCATTATATGGCTCTTAAACAAGCTCTGGTTCATGGATTAAAATTAATTAAGATTCACCGCGCGTTAAGCTTTAAACAGCTACCTTGGTTAAAGTCATACGTTGAATTTAATAATAATCTACGGAAACAGGCTAAAAATGATTTCGAGAAGGATTTGTATAAATTGTTCAATAATGCAATGTTTGGGAAAACTATGGAAAATATTCGTAATAGATTAGACATACGCCTTGTTACTGACAGTAAGATGGCAGAAAAGCTGATAGCTAAACCAACATTTATAGACAGAACAATTTACGGTCCTGATCTAGCTGCTTTTCATATGGCTAAACGTAGTATTGTGTTCGATAATCCTATATATATATTGGTATGTGCGTGTTGGATATTTCAAAAACTTTGATGTATTTCCACCACTATAATGTACTGCTTCCTTATTATGGGGTTGAAAATATTAAACTCGCATACATGGACATGGATTCCTTCATATATTTAGTAAAGACCGAAGATGTATACCAAGACAAGTTGTGTTTCCTAGAGCATTTGGATACGTCTGACTACCCCAATAATCATATATGTTATTCTGTAAAGAACAAAAAGGCGTTGGGAAAATTTAAAGATGAAGCTTGTGCGCACATTATTAGAAAATTTGTCGGTCTCAGAGCTAAGATGTATGCCCTAGACATCGATGGAGAAGAAGTAAAGAAGATTAGAGGTATTAGCAGGGGTGTTGTTAGGAAATGTATCAGTTTTCAAGATTATAAGGACTGCCTTATGACAAAAATGGTAAAGAGAATACCAATGAATGTTATCACGTCGAAGCATCATGAAATATCGTCAGTACAACTAAACAAGATCGCCTTGTGTCCAGATGATGACACGAGAGTGATTGCCGCTGATGGAATAGCTACACATGCACATGGGCATTACGCAATCACTGAATCTGTTTAATTTATCTACGACTAAAAGAATCCTAGCAATAGGAAACATCTATCAACATTTTTTTCAAATAAAATCTATTTTTTTTTAGTTTACAAGTATGGAATGTTCTCCATAAGTCTTAGCAGCAGAGCCTATAGCATGTGTTTGTTGTATGTAAAACAGCCTCTGGCGTGAGATTAATTTCTTCGTAAGCCTATATATATAAATATATGACTGATATGGCCTCTGGCGTGAGATTAATTTCTTCGTAAGCCTATGTATATATATATATATATATATATATATATATATATATGACTGATATGGCCTCTGGCGTGAGATTAATTTCTCCGTAAACCTATGTATGTCTGGTGAGGTCTCTAGCGTGAGATTAATTTCTTCATAAGCCTTCAGGTGTGTGTGTGCTGAAGGGCTTTGGTGCTTAAGGCTAATGGAATACAATGGCAAAAATATATCTTATGTTAAGTAAATATAGGGTTGATAGGTGTTAACTCTGCCTCTAGGGGAGGAGGAAGTGTGTCCCCTAGAGCCGGTCTCAAGCCCGGAGAAAAGAGGAGAGACATCTACATCCAGAACTTGCTCCTTAAGCTGAACTATAATGCGCGGTGCCCTTCACGAAGGGAGAGTAGACCTCTGAGACATATTCATCATTCGAGCTTGCAAACCTCGTTGATATGTCAATGATGAGAGTTTACGTATAGCATTTTTAGTTAACTTACTGGAGTTTTCGTTTTTTTTTTGTAAAGATTTAGCTTCTGTATACTTAACTATAATGCGCGGTGCCCTTTACGAAGGGAGAGTAGACCTTTGAGGTGTATTCGTCATCCAGGTTTGCAAAGCTTGTTGATACACCTGTGATAAGAGTTTACGTATAGCATTTGTAGTTAACTTACAGGAGTTTGACTTCAAGGGCATACCCCAAGCTTTGACTGGTTTGATGTTAGAGCCCTCACAGAGGGTAGTAGAGTACTGGCTACATCTCCATAAGACAAGGCTCCAACCCTTGCTGTGATGTTAATGGCGGTTTCTACCTTCTAACGTCCTGGTCGGCTTGAAGTATGTACTCTCACGTATAGTGTTAACCAACATAACCGCTAGCATAATGGTAGGAGGATTTGCCTATTAAAGTAGGAGATTGGGGAGAGCATAGGAGGTTAAGGGCATCCGGCCAGCCTGCTCAAGTCCTCTAACGTAAGGGAGTTGTCTATAAAACACTGCCCCAGGTTCATGAAAGTAGGCGATTGGAAAGAGCATAGGTAGTGAAGGGCATCCGGCCAGCCTCGTCAAGTTCTCCAACATAAGAGAGTTTCACCTGGCAGCCATCTTGCGCAATAGCCTCTGTACCAGTCATCTCAAGTCCTCTAGAGTTGCGCGCAGTGGCCATCTTGCCCACTAGCCCATGTGCCAGCTCCCAAGAGTTAGTTCCATAAGAGACCATGTATAGCGGCCATCTTGCCCATTAGCCCCTGTGCCAGATCCGGCCTATTGCACCTACTACCACCCAATCAAAGTGGGCACAGTTGTGTTGACCAAATGAAAAACAACTCAATAGATTTGCGAAATTGTATTTTTCTTTTACCTGACCTTCCATAATACTCTTAAATAGAAACATGTTTCGACAACTAACGGCGTGTAAACAAGAGAAATCACAAGTAGCCTACTCCTCGTAGACGATGTTGATACTGAGTGGTAGTGACGGTCGCTAGCAATATCGCTACATAGAACTCATTAGGAACTCAACACCAACCCAATCGGCGTGGCAATCATAATATGGGACAGAAATTAATTCATCATTGAATCCACTTTGAGCAAAGAAATATCATCGAGTTCGAATCAAACGGGGACTGCTTGTTAACTAGATCCACACTCATGACGTGTCATGGCCCCGAGTACTTGGGTTGTGCCCATTTACGATGGTTTGGTCTGGCGTGAATTTGAAGAGAGCGCGCCGTGACGTCAGCGAGCCCTTGACCAGCTGTCGACCCACCATAGTTTGAACCAGCCGCGTGTCCCACGTGTAGCCAGCGGATATTGAAAGCTGTATACTTGTAAGGCTTTTGTTATGGAAGAAGATTATATCAGCACTTCAGAATTACATTAGGAGTAATTCACCAGTTTATTCCTGATGTTTTAATGAAAATTACTAACCTTCTGGATGCTTCTATGGATATGGCCAATGAGATGTAAGATCTAGCATCACGTAATGCGAGTTGAACGATCGATATGTGTCCTTGAGACAGTATAAAAGCCAGCCCTGGTGGAGGTCAAATACAGTACACAGTCATCGAACAGTCAACCAGTCGTCATACTAGTCCACGTGTGTGTCGCTACAACAGTATAATACGCCGTCATTATGAGCGAGTGCTCCTTGGAGATAGGCAATTTCTACCATGTTACTATGTCCGAGTGGACATAGCCTTGTGCTACGTTAGTGGTAACATCACAGTATTTTCCAAGTGCTTCAAAACTTATAATTATTCAGCTGGTTGAATACTTCAAGAAATTCAAAGGTATGTGAGTGTGACTTGTTATACACAAGTATTTGACTGTTGTCTTGTGTGTTATTCCCACCACTTACACCAAACATAAGAATTGGGACCACATTCAAGTATAGCCATTGAACATTTGCAAGTGCTTTAGGCTACCCTAACAACTTACATTTTGTACGGGTAATATCAGGCAAGATTCCGCCCGTGTTTGATAAAGACACTATCACCAGGAACTGTTACCATTTGCTTGTCCCGTCAGACCACTGGGTTATATAAGTGGACTTCATAATTGACAATTGGCCATACTAGCAGCATGCCTTGTGTGCATGAGAACCAGCCCCACGATAGGATAATTACACTGCCCCAATTATCGAAGATGGTTACCAGCTAAGGCGGCGGTATGTGAGGAAATCATGCCAGGATGACCCATTAGGAACGAGGAGCTAGGCCACCTGCGGCTTATTTCTGTGGACTACAGGAGAGCTGAACGCTATAACATGTCCAATGCCCAGCATTTATACTTCACAGATCCGTGGTGCCAGGATTCGATCTGCACCGAGGGAGTTGAACGCCATAACATGTCCCATGCCCAGCGTTTAGACTTCACAGATCCGTGGTGCCAGGATTCGATCTGCACCGAGGGAGGTCCAATCGCCACAGAAATCATGATATCGTATAGGCCTACTTCCGAAAAGCCTAAATATTTTCTAGGGCCATGAATTTTCCGTCGTTCCGATAAAACCAATTCACTTTCTCTATTGTTAAGAAACGCCTTTATAGTTAGAATGGTTGCATATTTTTAGGAGTAATTATTCCTTGTAGTCAAATTAGACTTGTAGCTGAGGTGCAATCCTCAATATTTATTTGATATTGCAGTAAATAATATGGGAAGTCCTAACCCATTCATAACGCAGCAGATTTACGACACAGAATATGCATTAATAAATTTTCTTCTGCATGACAGATTATATTTTTCTAATAATAATAATAATAATAATAATAATACTAAATATTTTTATGAATTAATATTAATGAATACTAAATTCTATGAATACCTATGGAAGTAATATTCCTTAAGATTGATAAACATGAAAGACTATGATAAAAGTGTTTAATATTGATTAAACAATTATTTGTTCATATAAATCTGAGACTTACGATTTGTTATCTTATAGGGTATTGATAAATGAAGCCTAATTGATTTTTTTTGTGCCAATGCACTTTGTGAAAGTAGTTAAAGAGGCGTTGATCCTCGTGTTAAGTGGATGTTGCGGGAGTCGTATCCTGATCCACAGAAAGCTGTATGCTTTTTGATAAGAAATAAAATGGGAGTTGCGGGAGTCAGATCCTGTCCCATAATGCTTCAATGTGTTCCAAATCCTAAAGATTTCCCCTGAGATATTATCAGCTCAAATTATGGATTTATTACAAGCAATGTTGTTGCAAATTTTTATTGTGGCCATATGAATTCATGTTCAGTGCATTAAATCCTGAAATTTATGAAAGGATATTCCAAGCTAACTTCAACGAAACCGATAAAGGTTATGATTATGGTTAATAATTTTCTGCTGTAAAAATTTAACTGCTGTGCCCAATAATAGTCACTATGATGTGTTTAAACAAACTGCGTTGAGAATTGTGTCATTTCATAAGAGAATCAAGAATCGAATGTGAAATTAATCCATGCTAATGCCATGATTAATTGTAAATAAGTGAATAGGATTATTTAACAGTGCAACTTAATAGGAATATTTAAATATAATTTTATGACTTCTGGAATTGTATAGATTAACAAATTAAAGTGTGATTTATAAACATAGTCTAGACCAACGGACAATCTTAAATAAGACTATGATTTATTTTTATCTTGAGAGACATAAAATCCGCTAGGGAATGCGTGTGCTATTGTTTTGCTTCTGCCAGCAGGCAGTTATTTATTGAATAAATTTTCTTTGGTGAATTGGTTTGTTATTAAATATGTCATTAATTTTCAGTTATATGTCGTGACGTCTTTCCTTTTCCTTTACGGGGAGCACGAGTACAGTGTCTAGTAAATACAGCCCAAACACAGAACGCCCCGAGAGAGATCTCATGCTAACACTTAATTTACTGCTACCTCGCATGTGGTTGTCTGTTCACTCCAGGTGCACAGACGGGCACATAAGGAAGAGAAAGATATGTCGGCCAACCTGTGGGGGCTCGATAGGACTCGATAGGACTCGTTAGGAGTATCGATAGGAGTAATTAGCTCACTTGTATGAGTATTGTTGTTTTTGGATTTTGATGCAGTTTTTGCTTTAGATTTTTGTTTTGGTGACATATAACAGAGGGTGAGGACATTTTTTTTGTTATCGTTGTCGTTTCAGCATATTAATTTTACATTTTTCGGAGGGAAATTCATGGCTCTGAAATACTACACAATCTACTATTAGCTCTAAGTCCCATGAGTGTCTGGTGATGGTTCTTCTCACTAATTGCCATTTATTATATTGTGTGATTATGTCTAGTGTAGAACTGAAAAATTTATTGATGTCTCTGAATACCAAAATGGCAGAGAACTCTCTAATTTTAGATGCCTTGCAAACAAAAATGAAGGAAACTTCTGATGCTCTCTCAGCAGCAGATGACAATGTTAAAACCAATACAAAAATATTAGAAGATAGCATTAATGCTACATTAGAAACTATCAAAGTCACTTCTAAAGAACTTGAGAATAAAATGATTGAACATTCTGAATCTCTTGAGAATAAAATGGTCGAAAATTCTGAATCCCTTGAAACTAAATTTTCTGAATCCCTTAAAAATAGTTCCAAAGAGCTTGATACTAAACTTTCGGAATCCCATCAAAATAAACTTCAAAGTAGTTCAAAAGAAATTGAGGGTAAAATTCAAAGTAGTTCCAAAGAACTAGAAAATAAAATTAACAGTATTTCTAGTTTGTTGGAAAAGAAAATTTTGGAAAATTCTGAATCTTTTGAAAAACAAATTAAGTTAGTAGAAGCCAATTTAGAATGTCAGATCATTGATAACCCTGCTGCACTCACCTTGGTAGAAAATAGGGTCAAAAGTAACTACTTAGCTCATGAAAAGCAAATTCATTCCATTGAAAAGAAGATTCAGGAAAATTCTATTACTTTAGAAGCCCATATCGGATCAGTGGAGAGTCAGGTTCTTGAGAAATGTTTCAGGCTAGAGGAAAACGTGGCGAAGACTCGCGAGGAGATAGAGCAATTAGAAGGGGCGGTACTTAAGAAGGCCCAAAAATACGTTGCGAAATTAGAAGATGAGGCTAGCTATATGGAAGAGATATTAGAAGGCAAGATTAATGATGTCACGGATAGTGTTGTGACGCAGATACAGTCGAAAATTTCTGTAGACTTCAAAAACTCTATTTTTGAAAATATGCAGAAACTGATACTGACATGCGTAGCTAAGGAAGTAGAGGAAGATCTGAAAGATGTTCATAAAGCCATCCGAACATGCGATTACCACCTTAGAAAAGACGTGGGCGTGATTCAAGAAGATGTAGCCAAAATCGAAGAAATCGTCACAGAGGATTTGACCAAAAGAGTGTCGGATTCCGAGAAAATCATGAGTCTCATAGAAACCTACAACCAGGATTTTCATGACGATTTTAACAAAATGAAAAAGAAAATCGAGACCGAAACAGTTACTACCACGGAGTTACAGACTGCTCAGGAGCAAATGAAATCTGAACTCGTAGAACAGCTGACGGCTGGAGTCGAAGCGGAAATTTCCAAATTTCAACCTGAAGAGCTAAAGACCGAAATGTTAGAGCAAATCAAAGTAGAGGTCTCCAAAATTCAGCAGGAACAATCAAAAACGGAAATTCAGCCGGATCGCTTGAATACTAATACATTGATTCAAACGTTTTTCCATTGCGCGAAAAAACCTTGTGTACTCGTCTTTTCCGAAGCCTTACAGTACCGCCTTCAATTCTTTTCACCTCGGAATGTCTGTAAAACGTTTCCCTATCATCTCCCCTTCCATCCGGCGAACAAAAGGAAATCACAGGGTGAGAGATCCT
>OX336389.2:449310635-449540553 GCA_946902985.2 Meconema thalassinum
ACTAGCTGGCAAGTCGCACACTAACGCATAGACGGTATTTTTGCCATGGCCACTTTCTTATGGTGATCGTAATCCGTACAGGGTTGCAATTCACTCAACACAGGGTCTTGAGTCCTTGATTTTGGTACATGTTGCCAGATTTCTTTCACTGCGTTGGCGGCCACATAATAAATGAACGACTTGGGGAGCGCCAAGAGTTCCTCTTTGGTAAAACTGTCTAGTTTCTTTTTGCACACAAAGAACTTGCCGATGGCCTTGTCCGTAGCATTGCCTTTCTCCGTGGTATCATGAGCTGTAGATGTTTACACGTCGCTTGTAGAAATCTCACTGGCGTCATTCACAGGTAAATCTTGAGTTATAATTTTGTTCAACAACTCCCAGCAGACATGGGTGGTTAACCAATGAAAGAGATGCCACGCATGCGATAGGGCTGTATGGGTAATGTTGCCACAGGAACAAGTATCCATGAGCGTTTGCAGGGAGGGGCAGCCCAATTCCATGAGGTCGATACATTGGCAGTAAGACGCCAAAAATGGTTGCAACCATTGACGTTTCTCATTACCTTTCACAAATACCACATTGGCCGAGGACTAGTGTGCTTTCATGACCACGTCCAAATATTTATAGGAAATGGTTCCCTGATCCCAGTCTAGTTGCCTATGATTTTCAATCCACTGGGTTTGTTTACGGTCTTTTTCACACAACAAATCAAAAGCATGGGGTGGTTTAAATAGCAAATGCGTAGCTTGTGATATCCAAAACGTGGTACAATCGATCATGGCCATTTGTTTAAATATAAATTTGTTGTCACCAACTTTAAACCCTTGGCAATCCACAATGAGTGTGCGCAACATGTTGACGCTTGCCTGGACCAAGTTCAACTGACGACTGACTGACGATCGACCACTAAAGTGTGATCATGACATGGACTTACCTGCCATGCTAGTTTCAAATTAAGGTTAGGGTAGGACAGGGGGACATGCAAAAATAAGAATTTAAGAGTTACATCATTTTATTATCATAACACGTCTTACAGGCTTTTGTCATTTTGGGATAAGGACGATACCAACTGATACAACAGTATCGTCTCTGGTGTTTGTAACGTCCATAACACCGATGATGTCCCAATGTCTCTAAACTAGGCTTTTTTGATGGTGAGATGCTCACCAAAGCACCATGAATACCATACGGTCCACATGTATCGTAACTTGTTTTTTTTTTTCATTACCCAGGGACACAAGTGAGGGATAGCTTGAATGACAGGGTATATTTCCCACTTCCATTCTGCACAGGTAGGGGCAGGTGGGTGACCAGCGCTGATGTTCCTGCATGGGTTCATCGCCCTCCTGCCATTGGTCTATGATGATGGGACAAAAGGCAAATTTCACTTCATCTCTTGTTTTTAAATAGTAGAATCCAGCGCCCGCCAAGGCTTGAGGGTTTATGAAAGGCACTGGCCATGTTGCAAAAGTCTTGAAACGTTGTTCCTCAGAGTTTAAATTCATGGATGTGACGTCTCTTGAGGCTTTAAAGCAAGACATGACTGAGCGGCTTGACGTGCGTTGACCTGTTATTTATACACGTGTCACTTGGTTGGATAGTGGATAACAGTTGACTTGTTTGTGATGAATAATCAAACAGTAGGCCGTGGTATTTGCTGGTACATTGTCATGCGTTTCAAAATCTAGTCGAATGTCGATATTGGATGGCTTGACAGACTCTTCCAGGTAAGGACAGTCAAAGACAATCAGTGGTGCTCTTGCCTTAAACGCTTGGGGTAGTAGCATGGGGCTGTTCTCTTTTTGATAATACGACCATCGAAATTTAGAAAACAAGTCGTACAGGGGGCCAAACTTATTTTTTGAAAAATCCAAATCCAGTCCTTCATAGGGAAACACAGCTCCGTTGAGGAAAAGACGTGCATTTCTCAATTGTAGGTGATCAAATTGCGTGGCATCTTTGGTTTGTTGATACTTGCGATCCGTTTGAAAACCCACGATCAGGTAGAGAGGTCTCTGTGTATAGCGAGCTGTTTTTACAGACCAACTGTGTGTGTTGGTGGTGGGCAATAGCGCATACTCATGGAGTGCCCAGCTTCTAAATTCCATGGGTAGAGGCATATCTCTCTTTACCATTTTGAGTATGTCCAGTTTTTTTTGCTATCTTCAAGGGTCACATGGGGCACTTTCCACAGCAAGCGTTGTAGTTGAATTTTTGAATCTATGGGGGCATTTTCGGCTCCCTTGAGAGCATTATTATCACTCCTGTCTCTCACTAGGTAAAGCACTTGCCTTGCGTTAACCACAATGCGTTGGTGATCTTCGGCAAAGCCTAAAATCAGTTTAAGAGGTAAATATCCAGTAAAGGTCCCATCGGTGTGTACCATCCAGGCATTGGTCGAGTGAGGACACCAACCTGTCATGCAAAGTGTTTTACCTTCTTCCTCACTATAAAAGGGGTATAGTTTCATGACACTGGAAATGCCCACATTTCGAGTGCTATCCACCACGATATCGTTAATGACATATCGTACTTCAGAAAACAGAAAGGCCATACCATGGTTGGCCAACTTGGATGTGGTGGGTGTAGAGCCATCGGCTTTGGTGAGCCGACCTTCATTCTGAATGCCACTTTCATGCGGTAGGGTGTAAATATCTTGGTTGTTGATAACAAATTGAATTTCATCATTGTTATTGAGACCAGGTGTTTGAGCTTGATAGGAATGGAGATCAATTCTTACCACTCCAGGTTGCTCCTCGATGCGGTTTGCTATCTCTAGGATAGAATTCATCATAAGGGTTGATGTGGTAACCCAAATGCTGTAAAATCTGCTTGTCTTGAGATGTTAACGTGTATTCACGTGGCAAACAACAAACACCATTCCTAGACGGTGTTGTTGCTTTATACACAAACTTCATTGTGGCTTTAGCACCAACTTGTAAGTCACTGGTGTGGTAGAATCTAGATCAATGAGTTGTTGATCTCTATTGATCAGTCTTAATGTTATATTACTCATACTATCGACAGCCACAGAATGAAAAAGCACCAATGGAGGGTTTTCACGAATAATATACCCATTGGGCGATGTCACAATAAAGTCATAAAGCGAATGCGATGGTTCTTGATTGGTGTACACTTGGCTAATAATATTACATGTCACCGACACATGATGGTCCTCAATGAATTTCACTTCATGGTCCGAATCATGTTTTTTGTTGGGCTCCAACACACGTGGTTTAAATCCTTGTAATGGGCCAATGGAATCGGGGCGTGTTTTGAAGTCAATGTTAAAGGTAGAGAAAATACTGCAGCGATGAGTGTTGGTATTTCCTACAAGTTCAAACTTGCGCGTTCCATCGAGAAATGACTTTAAACCATATTGATTGATCAACACCACATAAATGTGTTCATAAATATCATCGATCGTGTATCCACCAGAGTTCAGGGTGAGCACAGAATCATCATAGTAAAACTTGTTGTTCACATTTTCACGTATGTTGTATATTCGATTGTACGTTTCAAGAGAAACAAGTCCTAAACCATAGGGTTTTTCACTCAATTCGATAGGCGGGTAAAAGTCTAGGCTGACTTCAGGTCCACGTCCATGCAGTGTAAACGTTTTACTTTCTGCCGACATACTGGTGGCGTTTTTGCTTATGCTGCGTCTTATAGAAAAAAATTAAACACAAACGTCCACACTGTTGGCGGTTAAACGTTTGCTCTCGTTTCACATTATAATATATCTTGATCCTGTTTCCAAAATAGGTCACTAGTTCCATGGGCGGAGGCAAATTCCCAAAACTGTCAAAGTACCATACGATGGATCCCTCTTTGACATAAGCTACATAATGCGTTCCTGGTCCTCGGTGATCATCCAAATTGACAACAGCACATTCCTGTTTCCAGGTTCGTGGGGATAATTGGTTTCGCATAAACACACCTCGAAAATGAGAAAGCTTTAGTTGTTTAGCATAGCTTTCCACTTGTTGATGCGTCAGGGCATGTCTTGCTATGGCTGAGGTTAAATTTTTTTTTTACTATTTCGAAATGGTGAAATCCCAAATCCTTGTTGATAAAAGGCTGGCTTTAAATTGGCATTTCTAGCCCCCATGGCAATCGCTTCCATCGTTTCATTGTGTCGCTGACTTTCTTTGAGTTGTTGCTTGCCCTGCTGCGCGGCTTTAATGGTTTTCGCCACTGCACTGGCACCGCCCAAAAGTGAACCCAGAGCAGCCAAACCGGCAAATAATGCAGGTAATAATCCAGCTCGTTTGGGGACGGGAATCACTCGCCCTTGGTTTGAAACCTGTCGCCGACGTTTTGGAATAACATGTCTCTGTGCTGCTCGAAAGGCTTTCCTTATGGTCAATACATTATTTTTTCTTTTTTTCTTTCGCAAGGGCTTGTCCACGAATGTCTTAAGCCCAGGCTTTGCCAAGGACAAAGTCCTTTTTTTAGTCTTTCTCACCGCATACCTTTGTTTCACCATGATGATAATGACCCACAACCTTTCACAAGAAAGTTTAAATCACAACTAACGTCAGATGGTTATTTCAAGGCTGTATATTCCAATTCCACATAAAGTGGGAAATCGTTTATGGTTTTTCCCGCTTGCTTTTCATCTCATGTCAACATGAGATGAAAGGATAATTCGTCACCTGCATTGACCATTTCATGGTTATGGATCAACATCCTATGACCATTTATCTTTATTTGTAAATGGTTCTCATCAGGTATGGCATATTTGATGTGAATGGTTCCATCATAGTGTAATCGATAGTGGCTTAAACCAGAAGCAAGCAGATAGGTCAAGTGCTGATCATGGACTAGCGGTAAATGGTTTCTGTCATTCACAGGTTTTTCATTTGTCAGATACACTAAAAATACAGATGGGATAAATTTATAAAGCCTTTTCATTTCATAGGTCATGTAACGCTTGGTACAAACATCGTCTTCGTCTTGTGGGTCTTCCACGTGAATAATCCGATGGTGATTAGCGCTATAGCCATTCACCGTAAGCTGGGACACTTTGTCATAAAACTCATACACTTTGTTATACACATACTTTTTCGTAGTAACGTCTGTAGACACTTGAGGATGTTTTACATGGGTAACTGCTTTCCCTTAAAGTCATAATCTCCCTGTTTTGTGAGTGGCACTACTGACCTATTCACATAGTGTTTATTAGCAGGATCTGTCTCTAGTTTAGGATCATGTATGGGGACAGGTCTGGCTTTGGCCATCAACGCACGTCCAAAGACATCCATCGTGAACCTGTAGTACCAGTCTACTGTTTCTATGACAAGGTTCGGTGTCCTGTATATAGACAGCCTGCTAGCCTGTCTAAGCCTTAGATGAAATGAAGATTAATAAGCAGCAAGAGTCATTCCCCGTGGGGGACATGGTTTCCCATCTCTGTCCCACATCACGTGAACAACGCCATGGTTCACTGTTTCCATCTTCCATTCGCTGCATCATTGTGGGGCCTTTCGGCTGTGGAAAGACAAATCTTTTGCTAACGCTCATTACGGCGCCCAATGGTTTGCGTTTTCAAAATATTTATATTTTTGCAAAATCTCTCTACCAACCCCTCTACGTGTTTCTGGATCAAGTCATGTCTGGATTACAAAAAGAGAATATGGGTTATTTTACATTTTCCATGCAAGAAAATGTGATTTCACCGGATGAGGTAAAGCCAGATTCACTCATGATTTTCGATGATGTATCCACTGAACGTCAAGGCATCATTCAAAGCTATTTAAGCATGGGTCGACACAAACATATCGATTGCTTCTATCTTGGACAAACGTATTCAAAAATGTCCAAACAGTTGATTCGTGACAATGCCAATGTCATTGTTTTATTTCGCCAGGACGAGAGGAACAGTCGTCACATTTATAATGAACATGTGAATCCGGATATGACCTTTCAAATGTTTACAGAATTGTGTGCCAAGTGCTGGAACACTCAACGTCATGCCTGTTTAGTGATTGACAAAGTGAGCTCAACCAAGGACGGTATCGCTTAGGGTTTGATCATTTTATTGCTATTTAAGGCCCTGTCTCATTCCCCGTCAAGTCATTTGTCAAGACACCATGGCGTTAGCAGAGAGTCAATTGAAAAAACATATTATTAGAGCAAAAAATACTATTCGCCAAAAGTTTCGTCAATTGAAACGATCACGTGCAAATCATGCTTTGTTTATTCAGCAACATTTAGCACCTCCACTAAAAGCCATGTTGAAACCCTCTTTCAAGCCATCTGAAACGCTACCCACCGTTTCACAAGCCACGCAGACGCTGCACGAGGACCCTGAGGAAGAGGAAGAGTAACAGGAAGATTTGACTAGTGTTAGTGAAGTTGAGGATGAGGAGGAACATGTGTTTACGCCTAAAAAAAAGGCCGCACCCCTTGCAGAGTTTTTGGGAAAAAAGAAATCCTTAGCCGAAACACCTTGCCCTTCCAAAGCGTCTCCGTTTTCACAACTCTTGGCCACCCCTCAACATAAAGCTCAACTGAAAACCATTTTAATAAAATATTATGGATCAACATTGGAACCCTATTTCACAGATCTATTTATTGGAAACACTGATACCACGTATGGTGTTCGCTATGAGGCTGATAGTTTTAAAATTGGCGATTCATCCATTAAATTTGCTCGTACTAAAGCTGTCATTAAAAACATCAACTATAAATTAACTCCAGGACTGTTAAAGCTGCTCTTTTCTCGGACCCCCTCTTCCCATGATTACACGTCAGAGGACCTTGACAAATATAAATCCATTTTATTGGATACCCATGCTCACAAAAGACAGTATGATCCCACGCAACAAGTGAATGCCAATATATCTCAAAAATATAAAACCATCATTGCAAAAATGTTTCCCACTAGTCAAAGTACTCGTTTTATAGCATCCGCTTCCGGAGTGACATTTAAACCATTAAAACACCTTGTGGATGTTACCTACTGGCACAATCCCAATAAGCTCGTCCAGTGGCTACAGTTGTTGCATGCTTCACGTCAAGCTGGCCATACCGGTCACGATTGGGAAATTCAAGAAATTGAACAAGAACTTCGAAATGCCAAAATTATTGTTTAAGCCCTCACCCATTAAAATGGGTATTGCTCACCCGTTGCATCACCCAGCTAGGCGTCACTATCCGCGACTCAAGGTGATTTCACGAGGTGTGGATTAACTTTGGCAGGCTGACTTGGTTGAAATGATACCCTATGCTAGCGTTAACGACGGTGTACGCTATATGTTGACCGTCATTGATGTCTATTCCAAAATGGCCTTTGTTGAACCTGTGCGTGGCAAGTCTGGTCCACTAGTTACCAAGGCCTTTCAACATATTATTCAACACTCCAAACGTCAACCTCAGCTGCTACAAACTTACCAGGGTAAAGAAATTTTCAACAAGGATTTCTCCAGTTTTCTCAAATCTAAGGATATTCACCATTACACCACATACAGCAATATCAAAGCCAGTGTGGTCGAGCGGTTCAACCGAACATTGAAAACCCATATGTGGAAAGCGTTTACCGCTCAGGGCACGTATCGCTGGTTGGACATGTTACCAGAGCTAGTATCACGTTACAATGACACCAAACATAGAAGGATTGGAACCAAGCCACGCCTCGTGACCAAAAATATTCAGCGATTGGATAAAATGTTTAACCCCATAAAAACAGCCGATCCTAAACGTCACCGACTGAAAATTGGGGATTTTGTTCGTGTGAGCAAATTTAAGTCTGCCTTCAATAAGGGCTACACGCCTCAGTGGGGGACTGAACTATTTCGAATTCGTCAAGTCAACTTGGACATTCCAGTCACCTATTTACTGCAAGACCTCAACCACCAACCCATAAAAGGTAGATTTTATCTCCATGAACTTCAGAAAACAGCATTTCCTCAGCATTATCTTGAGGAAAAAGTGTTGAAACAAAAAGGAAATAAACTCTATGTCAAATGGTTAGGGTTTAACTCTACGTTTAATTCTTGGATCAATAAATTACATGTAGTATGAACCTGTGTACTCTTTTTTATTCGCACATGTTGTACACCCCCTATAGCTCTGTGTGTACAGCGCTCCGCGCTTCATGCATGTTCATACAGGTTTGTCTTTCCCTTTCCACCTGTGTTCTCTCTTACATTACCCCTTCCCCTCTCCCCCCCTCCACCTCCACCACTGCTGTTCGCAGCTCTTGCCTATCTATTGGTTGTGACATCATTCCCACAAGTTGCATCATACTTTTTACTGATTCAGCGATTCCTACGCTTTGAACATTCTGTTATCAGGCACGTGGACAGCTAACGTCCAAGGTGAACACCTGTGGCAGAACAAATTTCACGTCAACTTGCATTTTGTCACGTACGAAGCAAAACAGGATGTAACTTGTTTAGCGTACATGTCATCTCACACGTGTGTGCACACATTTCGCTCTTCCCTGCCACCACGATGGTCAGATTATTTCACCTTCAAGCGTCTTTGTCATTTTCCATTGCACTTGTTGTCAAGTCATATCAGCGCATTCCAATAAGCTCAAATGACATTCACCTCCTGCTCCTCTGCAAGTTTGTTTTCTCTACTCGCTTCAACCAACATAGAACCAAGTTCTCATCACCGTTTACTCGTCAAAGGTAAAATATCAGAAAAAACGCACGCTCGCTCTGTCATACACCGACCCGCCGAAATAGCGATTGTTCTATTAAGCATGGTCCTTGTGGTTAGCGACAGGTTCGTTGAAACACACACACACCCAGCAGTATCGTCTCTCTCAACCACCACGCTTCATGAACATTATAAACAGGTAAAGAAAAAGAAAAAGTTTTTTCAACATGTATGGCGTTAGGCCCTTTGTGAATTATTTTTTGGAAAAAAATATCTGCCACATTTGAAAGGGGGCGTTAGCCCGAGTCCTAGGACACCTCGTACACGTCTCTAGCGTTATTGGTTCGTGAGAAATCAGTAAAAATCACAAGAAACACGTGCTTACCCCAAAATCGAGTGTCCAATTTTTTTAAAAATTATAACGAGTGATCCATAGCAAAGAGGACGTCACCCCGAGTCCTTGGACCCGTCGTACACGCCTCTAGCATGATTGGTTCGCGAGATATAGCAAAAAGTCTAAAATCACGTTTTTACCCCAAAAAATACATGTTTCCAGATTTTCACCCTTTCGACACCTACATTTCCGTAAAGAGCGCAACGAGACGAAAAAACGAATCCAAGCAGGCCTTCCTAGCATGACTCCTTTCATTCCAAGGTCGCAGGGGCTCACAACTTCCTAAGTAGAGCTGAACCTACAACCTAGCACTATTTTAGAGTGGAAATAAAACGTCCATACGAAAGGGGGGTTCACCAAGATTCCTAGGACACCCCATATGCTCAAATCTAACCATGGGTTT
The DNA here is from genome assembly GCA_946902985.2 of Meconema thalassinum. Classification (NCBI taxonomy): domain Eukaryota; kingdom Metazoa; phylum Arthropoda; class Insecta; order Orthoptera; family Tettigoniidae; genus Meconema; species Meconema thalassinum. Next base: position 449,320,046 of record OX336389.2, read on the forward strand.
AGAAAATATTAAAAGCGAATGACCTATTAGTTTTGGTCTTTTATTTAAATAAATATCCTATAGAAAAGTAGGGGGCATCACAACGAGTGCTAGGACATCCTTTATGTTCAAATCCGACCATTGGTTAGCGAGATATCAGGTTCGGGGCAAATACGAGGAGGGTTCAAAAAGAAGTGAGGCAGAACCCGTGTCATCCCACTACTACAGGTTTTCATTCTAGAGACTTGAAATTTATTTTGGGGGTAGAGGGGGTAGGGATCATTGATTTACATCAAATAAACGTTTTCGTAAAATTCCTAGTTTCCAAAATACAAGATTTTCAAAATTCAAGGGTTTTCAAAAAAACATAAAAAATTAAAAAGTTTTATTACAAAACATAAAGGTCATAAAGACCATTCGTTTGAGCCATGGCACAACGTTCTATCATGTTTGGTTTTCAAACTATTATCTATTTTCGAAAACAAAAATTTTCAAAAATATTTCAAAAATATAACGAGTGGTCCATAGGAAAGAAGACGTCAGCTCGAGTCCAATGAGACCTCATTTGTCAAAATCAGACCATGCGTTCGACAAATATTTCATGGCTGAGGCTTAGTAGTAACGGCATTATGTTCTGAAGTGCGTTAGAAGCACCACCACTCCACTACTCTCGAAGATGTTAATAAGTTTTCAGAAATACTACGTGTGGGAAACATGTTTGTTCCCAAGTGTTGATATTTTATGATGTTTTGTTGTTGTTGTGTGGAAGAGTTTATTGATATTTTTTGATTGAGATTTAACTTCAAATTTAACTTAATTTTAAAATAAAATTAGATAATTTTTATGAAATTGTGCTATTTTCATTTCTTCTTTCTCTTATCCTTGCTTGCATATTATACTTTAGTTTGCGCCCAGATAGACCCTGAGATGTTTGCTCGTGCTGAGCTGACTTCGATAATTTGCAGATGTGATCGATGGACTTCGGTTTCTAAACGGCCACAATATGTCTAACTTATTTACTATGCAGAAGCCATCGCTATCTCTGAAGCTCTCGTATATGCTAGATCCTTACAGCCTCGAGAAGTGGTTGTTCTCTCTGACTCTCAGAGCATTACTCATTACACTTTCAACACCTCTCATAACACAGTCCAATAACGCCCATATCATCAGTATTTTTAAAAGGACAACTGACTAACGACGCATTGGATCGACCATTGATTTCGAGTGGATTCCTGCTCATCGACGTATCCTACAAAATGAATTTGTGGATTAACTTACGAAAGAAAACCAGATTTGGAACATCGCTCTTCATCCTTCAAATTTCATTCCACGACTTACGGAAAAGGAAAGGACACTAGCGCAGTGGACACAGGAATGATTTGCTGTCCAAACAAGTTTCAGGTCACCGTCATTTTACTCTCAAGCTGCCTTATAATCCCCGGAAATCTTGGTTCTCCAAATGGAATGCCAGCTTCCCTCATCAGAATGAGATTTAACCATGGCAGTTTCACCCGTCATCTATTTAGGTTAAACGTTATTACCTCTCCGTATTGTCCGTGTGACAAAACATCCGTAGGGGACACCAATCACTTGTTCTTTGCGTGTACGAGATTCCCAACCCAACAGGAGAAATTTATCAAGGCGATCCAGAAAGTACACCATCAACTAAACACCAACTAGCATCACTACCTTGCTTGCTGCACATAACAGAGAGGCCTATCTAGCAGTATTAGTACAGTATATGAAAGACACTGCACTTCAAACAGCCTATAGGTTTTTGTGTATCTCTCACTCTTTTTCTTTCTCACTATTACAATGTGTTTTATATGCATGTGTTTGACTCATTTTGCTGGTTCTTGATTTACTAAACAACCAATACCTAAAATAATGAACATTACTTCTATATACAACTGTTAAATACTATCGAGCGTTTGTACAATATATTAATAATGTGGTTGGTTGTGTGGCCGAAACGCTAAATACCATTAATTTAAAAATATTAAAAGAAACAAGTCCCATCGAATCTAATCATAGCCGCGTGTGCAGTTAACTAACAGCTAAGAACTGTAATGAGGTTCGTTTTGACACTGAGAACATCTAATAGAAATGGAGGAACTCCAAGAATAATATCAGCAATGTAACAGAAGTTGGATAAAATAGAACTAATGTCTTCTTTAGTAAAGTACCACAGGTTTAAAGAAGGAGAGTAGCAAGAAAGAGCGAAATTATCAATGATATGGGGAAATCAGGACAATGCAAATATGTTACTAAGAACAATTTGCATTTATCCTGGCATTTTCTTTCTGTCATATAACTCATTATTGTCTTCTGATCAGAGTATACTTGACTAATGGAATAGAAATTGCTACGTTTTATATGTGTCTGTGAAGTATTTCTACCCCGAATTCCAAACATGGAACCCAGAGTAAAATATTCGGAGTATGCTAAAGAAGTTTGAGTGATATATCGAGAAAGCAAGTTTCATTCACTTTCCAAAAGTGGGGATGATAATAACGGTTGTTTTTCCACTTTTAGGCACTGCAACACAGCAAGTTAACAGACATTAGTCAGAGCCCTGCGCACCCCCTACCCTTTAAGGGCCCGACTTATCACAATACAGTTCGGTCCAATACGAATACAAAAGCAATTGGGCGCACCCGGGCCAAGTGTGTAGTCACACCTTGTGTGTTTGCTCGCTGTAGGACAGCCTTGTTCGCCGTGTATTCGGGAGTTTTCCCTCCTCCTCCTGCAGTCAAAATTTGGAGGGAAGGTGAGGGCAGGGGGAAGTAAACTTGCTCATATGGCCGCCCAAGAACTCGTAAGATAGCAAATGTAGCGCTGCAGTGTGTTCATCAGTGACTTGTGCAGGATATATTACTACCGTAAGCGTAATTTAAATCTCTCAAGCAGTAACATAGCCAGGATTTCATTTCATGGGGGTCTAAAAGAAAATTTTATTCCTCTTATCCCCACCTACCGGCTCGATCCTCTTCCTGCAGAGCAGATATGGTTATTTCCTATATGTCTCTGAAGTATTACTTTCCAAACATCTCAATTGTGGGTTCCAGAATAAAATAAAATATCCTCCCCCCCCCCCCCCTTCCATTCAATGCTGATACAATTAGAAATTGTTCACATCGTGGTTTAGTAACTAGCATGCTTGGCTGTCATAGTGGAGGTCCGGGTTCGATTCCCAGCTCTGCCAAAAAATGCAATTGCCATTTGGAATAGACTCCATTCAGCCTCGTGAGGCAGATCTGAAAAAAAAGGTGGGTTCGACTCCCACCTCAGCTAGCCAAAAAGTACGTTCCGTGGTTTCCCATTTTTCCCCCAGGCATGAAAGGTACCTAAATTGTGACCAAGGCCGCCTCCTACTTAAGTCCTACCCACAGATACGAACACAAACACAGTGATCACAATATCACACGTATTCATACAGATTCCGCACACATCCAAGTACACGGGGCTACATGACTACGATTTCGCGAAACCCCCAATTGAACCAAATATAACGACACATTGACCTTGATAGACCAAAGGTTATGAAGTATCATCGAAGTCATTTATCTTGAAGGACAATATGGTGGTCCCATTCTCACTCAACCTCACCAGCTGGGTTTCCCGTCAATTAATCCAGCTTGGACATGACTTTGCTGTAGACCACCTCTTGCCTATTTTGCGTGGGAGGGAAAGAGAGGATTCATATCATCTCACTCAATATTCCCCTGCCAGCTTGTTGATGCCCCTGATACACGAACCACTGATTTCCGACCTCTGTTCTACAGCTTGAGGATGTTACACACGGCATGTTGTTGCTATTCAGTATTACACAGTTTTACAATATTCTAAACGGTCCATGTTTAAAAACATAAGTTGAGATGAAGTCATAAGTTTAAAATATTTATAGATGTACTGTATCTAAACAAGCAATTATAATTGAACTTTAGTCCTGGTAGAACATAGTGACGATATCACTTGGCCCTGTTTATACAGCATGGGTTATCATCAAAACTTTCATTGTCATGCTTCAGTGGAACACAACCAGAGACCAATTAAATAGCTCTAATTATGGAAGAAAATTGGTGGTGTATCATCTCGAAACCTTCTTAGAAACCAACATTGAAGTTCAGGTGACTGAGCCTATAAATCATGAACAAATATGGGCCAAAATATACTGTGTTTTAAAATTGCACAACACGATGTTGCCGTAAAATCAATCATGTTTACAGTACTGTACATGATTAAAAATGAGAATAAAAGCATAATATGAAACATAGTTCATTAATTTGTTTTTAGCTTATTTTCATTTATGAAAAAAATGGGCTTATGAGATCACCTTTTGTGTGTGTGTGTGTATGTGTGTATGTGTGTGCGTATGTGTGTGTCCCTAATAAAATCTAACCGGCTGGAGCAATTTCAATTCACTCGGTATGGACATAGAACTATTTCGTCCGACCCCGACCGTGCCCTTCAAATTTTTATACGTCTCACCAATCGAACATGGCGGCTGTGCGAAATATTTCACCGCCATTCTATAGGCCTATCTCCAAAACTCTTACTGATATCACCCTGAAATTTTGTACAGTGATAACGGGCACTACTTAAAGTTCACATATGTGACTTTCAAAAATCTTTTAGGTACAAAACGAACATAGCGGCCAAGCGAAGTTTAAACATTTAAATATACTTTTCTCACGACTTAACCATTCGAGAGCAATGAAACAAGGTACAGCAAATGTTTATACACATTGCAATGCACTGACATCTAATTTAGTTCAATTGTTTACATAACCTCAAGATAGTGCCTGCGCGAAATCATAAAATTAAGTCTTAATTTCTCCTGTCCTAATCGTGCGATCGAAGTCACCGTTTGAATAATAAACTTACGCAATAATCGTAATTTCATAGTACATAACTCTATGGCCTACATATATAAAAATCCAACATGGCGACCAACCGAAATATTTAGACGGTTCTCAATATCTACTAATCTATGACAGCAATCAAACTGAAATTTTGTGTGTTGAAAAAGGCTATCAGCATAAATTCACCTATGGATTTTTCAAAAACGTGATGAGCATAAATTCAACATGGCAGCGACGCGAAATTTAAATATTTAAATGGACGTTTCTCGCGATTTAACCATTCGAGCGCAGTGAAACTTGGTACGGTAAATGCTTATACAAATTTTAACGCACTGACGTCTAATTTATTTCAATTGTTTTCATAACCTTGAGATGGCGGCTGTGCAAAATTTTAAAATCTCGTTCTTATATCTTGTGTCCTAATCATGCGATTGAATAAACCTACGCAATAATCTTCATATAATAGTACATAACTTTATGGCCTACATATATAAAAATCCAACATGGCGAACATCCGAAATATTTACATGGTTCTCAATATCTACTAATCTATTACAGCGATCAAACTGAAATTTTGTACGTTAATACAGGTAGGATATATTAAAATAGGATATTTAGTTCTTCACGGAACTACTTGTTTAGTTATGTCATGCCATCTTCAGTGATCTAGGCGATTCTAATGGTTCTGGGTTTAATTCCCGGCTGTGCCAAGGAATGTAATTCTATTCTGTGGGTTGAAACAGATATCCGAGAGGCAGTGGGTTCAGTTCCCTCTTCAGTCATCCTAGAAGTGACCATCTCGTGCTATAGTGGCCGGCAAATTTGGCTGTCATCCCTGAGATCCACCTCGATTCCTGGCGCTTTCAAAACATTTAATTCTGGTCTTGGGGCTGGAACAGGGTATACTCAACATCGTGAGGAAAAACTGAGAAATGGTGGGTTCGATACCTACCTCAGCAATCCTAGAAATGGTTTTCCGGGGTTTCCCACTTCCACTCCAGGTAAATGAGAGGAAGGTTCACAGCTTAAGGCCATGGCTGCCTCCTCCTCAATTATAAATACATATCCTACTACAGACAACACTAAAGCACGGATTATAATACTAATTTTACACATGCCCAAGTACTCGGAACAGAAATGACGACGATGCTCAGGCCCATATTTGAACAAGAACAACAACAAGGATACTAGAAGTAGTTTTCTTACTTCTACTCCATGCAAATGCCTGGATGGCACACTCGCCGACGTAGATACTGAGCGTCTCCTGCAAAGATAGCAGGGTTCCATTAATAAATGATCCTTGTTCTTGTCAAGATGTGTTCCATTTCGTTGTTCTTATATGGCCATTGGAAGTAAATTGTTACGTATATCGGTTTTTGTTATATTATGTCTTAAGCGGCCACATCATTCTATTTCATTCATTATACGAATGGCAGAATGGGTATCCCTGAATGTCAAAGAGACGGAATATTTTATATCAGTGTGAAATAATGCCTCGTTACCGAGGAAATAAAGCCACAGATCGTCAGATCCGTTCCTTTAGAGATTATTTCAAAATTGCAAAATTGTGTTCTACGAATGAATTAGTTTATGAAATACTGTAATGGAGGTACACAGTAAGCAGCCTTACAGTATTGAGGGCTTGTATGTCGTTATAGTATTGAGAGGATCGGACGGTAGCACTCCATGATACTGGTTTTACTTATTTGTGTGCCGACTATGCGGGAGGTATGAGAAAGCTGTTACGGACTGCTGTAAACAAGTCAGTGTAACCGTAAATTTTGGCTTGAGGCATGTGTCTGTAAAACAAACGGTGTACTGTATGTTGCATCTATCGCATACGCCTGTTCTGACTCAGTGTATTCACTGCCCACTCCACTCTGGCTCACACTATCAGTCACACACTCGCTGTCATACTCATGATAATTAAAGTCGCACACAGAGTCGTAATCAGCGGGAGATTTGTAACACTTTTACAACTACGTATTTCCTCGCAACACAGTACTTCCCAAACATACCATTTGCACAGTCGGTCTTCTATTTCTTTGGAGATGTCCATCTTGATATTCGTCAAACGTTTTTCATATACACTCTGTATATTGTCTGGCGATGGTGTAATACTGTCGTGAAATACAGTATCTTCAAAATTGCAGAATCCGTCAACGAATAAATCAGTTGAATGTTCGGAGGAAAACACTGCAACTTACCTGTGGCGTCAGGAGCAGTGTTGGCAATTTGGTGTTATTAGCACCAGATCAGGTGTTTCTGAAGTTCGTCTGGTGCCAGAAATGTTCTGATAAGGCCATAGCAAAATACTGGTGTTATTTCAATAAAACCGGTGCCAAATCTGGTGCTTAACGAATTTTTCCACGAAATTGTCTCCTATGACAAGTAAGTAAATCCTGGAAGCCATGTAATAGTTTTAATAAAGTTAATCAATTAAGATAGGCAATGTTCAGCCTTACACGTGTCAAGATAACACTCCAACAGGGGAAGTCCCTGAAATTCTCATTCGCGTGCATAAGTGCTAAGTAAGCGCATCATGCAGGGCTGAGTGCAAGTGCACTTGTACGGAGAATCGACCTATCATCTATTTTCTTCCCAGCTCCCAGGGGATTTCCTTGTTTCATGCGAAGGCAGTTTATGTACTTTCGCTCCCTCACTCTAATTCAGATGTAGGGAGAGTGTTTAGCCAAGTTTAATTGGTGAAAACAAAGCAAAGAAATCGAATGAAAGTTCAACAAGACGTTCCTTGACGAACTAAAGAGCCTACTTTTCTTAAAGTTTAAGATTCATGCCAATGATTAATCTATATGGATCTATCTAGAATAATGACGAAATTAAGTTGGTAATATCGACATTTCTAATTAGTTCGAAATACTGTATACCTGGCATAATGTAGCCTAATAGAGAACTACAGTTGGCAGTCCTGGTGACTGAATATATTCTTAGTTCCATCTCTTAAGGTACAGAATACAAAATTTGGTTGAAGTCCAATGGATAGCATGGACGTTACATGCAGTTAAACATTGAATCTAACAGCGCGTGTTAAATCATGCTGGCAACAATGACATACATGTAATGGTCAAAAATAATCTGAAATAATATGATCTATTGTTGTGTCAATTTTGAATGAAATCCATTAGTTAGTATAGAAGTTACATCCATTTTAAAGTTGGACCTATCAGCAGGCTTAGAATTATGTTGGCAGAACTGGCGTATGCCTATATTAGTTACTCCAAATTAATCTAGAATGCCAGGTACTATAAGTTACGTGTGAAAAGTTTAGAGCTATTGGCTTGCATACTTTCTGATATATTGATATTAGGGTAACAAAAATAGAGACAGTATTTATTAACAGTGGGCAGCCCTGGTTACTCTTAAGAATCGGCACAGTCAAATCTGTTATGGTACACATAGCACACACGAAATTGGGATGAAATCCAAATGATAGTATAGAAGTTACATGTATTTAAAGTTGGACCTCTCAGCAGGCTTAGAATCATGTTGGTAGCACTGACGTATATAAGTTACTCCAAATTAATATAGAATTTCAGGTACTATACGTGTGAATAATTTAAAGCTGTCGGCTTGCATACTTTCTGATATATGGTTATTTGGATTTAAAAAATTAAGAGCATTTATTAACAGTTGGCAGCCTTGGTGGCTCTTAAGAATACGCACAGTAAAATCTGTTTATGTATACATAGCACATACGAAATTTGGTTGAAATCCAATTGATAGTACAGAAGTTATATGCATTTAAAATTTGGACTTATCAGCAGGCTTATAATCAGTTTGGCAACACTGCCATGTATGGCCTCCAGGAAATTAAACTGCAATATTATTATATATACGTGTGCCAATTTTGATATAGCTCCCATTCATATCTTCCAAGATATCCAACATGGAGCTCAAATTTCAATTGCGATTTTTCAGCAGTTGGTAGCACTGACATCATTTTCAAATATGGCCGTGAGATATTCAGGTATAGATCTTTACTCCTACCAAATTTTGTTTCGATTGCTGCAGCCGTTTAGAAGTTGATAGAGGGGGACACACACACAGCTAGACAGACAGACAGAAGGACAGACAGACAGACAAACATTTGCCCGATCTCATAAGTCTACTTTTTCCTCATTTTTGCAAAATGTGAAAAGTAGGCTAAAAATTGCATTCCATTCTGTGTGTGCTATTTGGACTAAAAACAGAGGGAAAATGCTATCACGACTACGAACTTCCGAAAGATATAATAGTGGCCAAAATTGGAAGTATGCTGAGCTACATTAATACTACACCTTCCTGCTCTAAAGATGTAATAGCGGTAGCAGGCTCCGCAAGTGAAGAAGACGATTTTTAATTAAAGAAGTCTAAGTAAAAAGCCGTTTATGTATTTATAATTTTTGGTGTTTTTCTTGTGTTTTGAATCATAGAGTCCAGCTGGTGCCTTTGTTGTGTTTTAAAGCATTGGGTTTAGTTCTTTCCCATTTCAAGATTAGGCAACACTGGTCAGGAGTTCGACTTTCAGTGGGGCAGAATAGTTTATTCTTATTCTGTCTTGTACATTTTGTCACGTTAATTTGTTTCTTTTATTATTGCATTATTGACTATGAATGGACTGATTTATGACCTTGTAATGGACCGTTGGTTAGTATTCTCAGTATGAAAACTAGGTACCGCCGTTCTTGACGATCTTCTCCAAACATGTAGTCATCGAACATTCAGGACAGAAGTGCACTGTACATGTCGTCACTATTTGCCACCTCGCCCCAGTCACACTTACGACACCCCATAGACCTTTCTTTGTATTAAGCGGAGGGTTAGGCCAGGTCTCGATAGAGTTCATGTATCCTCCACAGGGTGGCCTGTAGATAAGCTGAACTAATCGAGACGTGTGGCCTGGAGGCAGGTCTGTTGAAACTGTATAAAACCGGGAGGGGTGTAAAGCTCCCACCCGGGAAAGAATTGTGCACATACTGCCTGGCAGTTAAACACATCCATCTGGATCTTGCGTGCAGGCCCGTCGAGAGGGAGGGGCAAGCGGGGCTGTAGCCCCGGGGCCCGGATTTACTGAGAGGCCCGATGCGGTAAAATTACTTTTAGAGTGGACAACTTTATTTAATTCAATGTCTAAACTATTATGAAATGTTCTGATATGACTGTTTGATGCAAATACAGCCAAATCATTTCAAAGAGAATATACAATTACTTTAAAAGTCTCTATTGTGTTTTCCGGTTTTCTTCCGAGGAAATGACAAAGTTGCCAGAGTGCTAAAGTTCAAGAGCTCTTTGTGGATCATAAAGTTTCTAATTCAATATCAGAAAAATAACTCTTTACTTCATACATTTCTGAAGGAGTATGGCTTATTCCTGTGGTACCTAAACACGTTCAAATACAACGAAAATGGATTTTTTTTATTGTACAGTGATCAAAATCATGAAGTAAAAGAACAACCAATGTGATACAAAACAAAAGGAGGGTACATTAATATTCAGTTGGGCAAGCTAAATTCCACGGAGCTTTTTTTTTTGTGGAGAGGGGGAGGGGGAGGGGGGAGGTGGAGGGGGGAGGGGGGGGCTTAAAAATTTACAAGCTTAGCACCATAATTTCAAAGTTATGTCACAGGTAAAATAAAATTGGATGGGCCCGGAAGTCCTTGTACTAGGGCCCGTGATCACATTCTATGGCCCTGCTTGCGCGATCTGTTCAACATTCCTATCCTGCGAGAGCTCATTCAACTTCAACACGCAAGATATAAGTAACCGCTAGAGCACTAACTTTCGGCAAAGTATGGGCGTAGTGGGCGGTACCATATAGTCCGGTTGGTTTGCCCACTAGTACTGCCAGAATATTACAAAAATAATAATTCCAAGTGGATTCAAGCAATCCATCTATTTGCGTAAAATCTGCCTGATAACCTGTGTTAGTCTGGTGTCTATGGTGTGTAGTTGTGTGAATGCGAATATTAGCCTTAAGATGCTATTTGTTTTTCGTCCCTTTTAACTACTGCGGCTTTTAGAGACACCAGGATGCCGGAATTTAGCCCCGAAGGAGATCCTTAACGTGCCAATGAATCGACTGACACGGCTCCCTCAAATACAAGCTGATTGCGCCAGGATTCGATCCTGTAACCTTGTGTCCAGCAAGCGAGAACGTTACCGCTGCGCCACGCACCCACTCTAAGAATATAAGAGGGTGGGTGGTTACAATTGGAATGGTTACCTCTAGATTGACAAGAGCACCATCAAAGCATTTTCTTAGAGTGAGTGTTAACCAACCTGGAGATAAACACACACCATGTCGCTGGTGGCATCGAGATAACATCGGATCTCCAAAAGCTTCATATTTGTGTAGTGCAGAGGCACTTACTGTACCTCACTGGGTTACTGAGGCGGGTACATTCTGACCTCTCATTGCTAAGTGTTTCACAAATAGGCTATAAACGGAAATCAGCATGTCCTAGTCAATGAAACACGATGACGTCACGTGGGGCTCGTTACCATAAGTCCATCATTAGAAGAGTGAGATAATCCTGTCACACTACGGGAGAAACAAATGAGCCTGCAGTTTACACCTTTTTCTTTTGGAAGAAGCAAGGTTAGCTAATAGTCACCAGATGTACGTAGGTGTCGATACGTCAGTTCATGGGTCAGCTGTGAAAGGATGACTACTAGAAATAGCAGATGTCTCCTTGTGATAGAATACCAGATCATCGTCTAAACATAGCTTTAAGATCCAGCAAGGCTTGGCTTAAAGATGAGCAGGAGGGATTAACGATCGTAATATTATTGTTAATATTATTATTTTACAGACATGGTCATATTAGAAGGATAATGTGAAATTAGCCTTAAGATCCCAAAAATTGATAAATTTGTCCTCAAATATGACTGATTTATCTTAATTCTATTATACTGTATATTTAATACATTCATTGATATGTTAAGCATGTTTTGGGTACCACAAAGGTTTGTAAATATTCAAAACAATGAAATAAATAAAAGTTGTTAATGTTTCTTTCGTGTGTCAATTAGCACCGAGTACTTGGGTGTGTGTAATTGTTTGATAACCTGTGTTATTGAGGTGTCTGTAGAAGTGTGTGTTTTTGTGATTCAGGTGAGGTATGGGAAGGAGACGGCCGTGGCCTTAATTTAGGAACCATCCTGTCACTCGCCTGGAGTAGAAATGAGAAACCACGGAAATCCACTTCCAGGATGGCTGAGGGGGTAATCGAACCTGCCTGTTCTCAGTTTTGCCTCATGAGATTGAGTGCATCGCGTTTCGGCCTTTATACCAGATAAAGAATTGTATCATACCAGAATAAAATTTCTTAGCAGAGCCAGGAATCGAACCCGGACCTCAGGGATTACAGCCAAGAATGCTAGCCACTGTGCCACAAGGCGGAGATATTAAGAAATGTTGCAACACCGCCATGTAATTTATCTGCATTTTTATGCTATCTGATCATAAATATGTGTTTTCAGCCTATGTTACATGTTTGTTGTTGTTGTTGATTCATTTAGGGGCTTTGCGACATCATGGTCAGGTATTCCAGTGTACTTGGGTGTGTGTGTGGCATTTGTCTGATAACCTGTGTTAATGTGATGGATGTATTAGTCTGTGTATTTGTAATACAGATGAGGATTGGGAAGGAGGCGGCTGTGGCCTTAATTTAGGAACCATCCTATCATTTGCCTGGAGTAGAAGTGGGAAACCACGAGAAAACACTTCCAGGATGGCTGAGGTGGGAATCGAACCCGCCTCTTCTCAGTTTTGCCTCACGTGGCTGAGTGTACCCTGTTCCAACTCTCAGACCAGAATGAAATTTCTTGGCAGAGCCGGGAATCGAACCCAGGCCTCCGCGGTGACAGTCAAGAGCGCTAGCCACTACACAAGGAGGCGGTTTATGATACATGTAATTAGCCTACGTTAAATAATGATGTTTCAGATTCCTGGGCGTATGAATAATATTTGATTAAGAACATTTTGTGATAATGGGGTAAGATGTTACAGTGGCAAAACAAATATTGCATAATACATGAAATAGATTTTGAAACATAGGAATCCACAGCCATGAATGACTATAATCAAAACAAATGAAATTACTCTGTTGATACCTAAACGAAGTTGCAAGTAATTGAAAAAATACACGTATTGATCCAAATAATTTGGCCACGTCTGTGGTAATAATAAATAATAATTATAATAATGAAAACGAAAATCCACAGCCTGCTTCCAGTCTCCGACCGGGTCAGGAATGGAATGAATGAAGCCCCCAACTAGCGGCGAGGATATGAACTATGCCGGCTGCCGAGGCCTGACGCACTCCTCTGGGGCAATGATTAAATGAATGACAGATGAAATGAAATGATAGTGGAGAGTGTTGCTGGAATGAAATTTTGACAGGGAAAACCGGAGTACCCGGAGAAAAACCTGTCTGCCTCCGTTTTGTCCAGCACAGATCTCACATGGAGTGACCGGGACTTGAACCACGGACCCAGCGGTGAGAGGCCGGCGTGCTGCCGCCTAAGCCACGAAGGCTTAATAATTATAATAATAATAATAATAATAATAATGAAGTGGCTACATTCTTAGCAATAAATGCCGCAACTTTGTATGTTGACGCTTGATTTGGACCTTCTGAGTCAGTTCACTGTTTACTTTAAAGCAAAAGAATGCAAATACTATAAGCAGAGACTTCAAGATTTGTCAATTTACAGTAAAAACTCGAAACCGGGAACTGGCCAAATTTCAATTTTTTTGCCAAAATGGCTTCATGAAAATCCATTCTCTAGCAATCACATAGCATGTGTGCAGTCACAAGCACAGCTATGTTGTCATGTTCATGGGATTTACTTATACAATTGAGTTTTGTTCGTATTGAGACCGTTAGTCGAGTCAACAACCACGATGACTTTCCTAACATCCCATAAGTCGAATAAAATTACCGTGAGGATCGGGTGAACTTCCTAATAGGCTGAGCGGCACGAGACACTGTAGTCCACGGGGATCGTAGTACATGGTGACGATGGTCATAGACTGCCTAAGGAAAGGTTCACCTTAAAAACTAGACTGAGAAATTAAACATCCAGACTTAAGTAAAACACCGTGAAAATTTATTAAAATTCACAAGCCCCTAGCCTAGTTCGGAGGGTTATGATCGGCTAGTCCGCAAACTAATAAACAAAAGAAAATAAAGAGCAGGTCCCTACCTGAGAAGTTACTGAAAACCCTCGCGAAAGATCTATCTCACAATAATAAAGCAACAACAGCAACACTAGGAAAATGGTACGACGCAAGTCCCTAGTTCAAGTTACAAGATTAAGCTAATATCAGAATTTACATTTAACAGGGTAGCAAAACAAATCTAAGTTAGGATGATACCATTTCCAAATTTACATTTAACGGTAATCATCTAGCTAAGTCCTAACAGTTAATAACAAAATTTACGGCGATGACGTCCGTAATAGAAAACAATTACAACAAATCTAAGTGTACAGCCATGAAAAACATTTAATTATTCTTAATAACTACGTGCTATCAGCACACAATAAGGTAACATGTAGGATTTACACACTTGTACATCATAAATAAGTAATGAAATAGACACAAATCTTTATTACATTCCTGCCTACACCTTGGTTTACTCTTTGTAAGCCATAGTCATCTAATGTGTGTGTAATTACGGTGACGAATGTGTAGTTGAGACCACGTCTGACATCGCATGGCCTGAGCTCCACAAGCTAAGAACTCTAGGTTCGCGCATGCTTCAGGTCGCTACAAAAGTGTCAACTGTCCTAGTCATTTCCACACAAGGAAATTACCTTCAACTGCACGGCTATGTCAACAGTTCCAAAATGCAACAGAACAAAGTTAGATAGAAAAAATTCATTAGTTAGCTTTTGTTTTGCCAAAGTTATGCGTTTTATTATTAAGATGTCGGTTTAGGTTTATCGTTGGTTTATGGCGAATAATACTGACAATAGCTCGGGCACGGAGTGTCTACACTGAGATCATTCTCCACCAAAAAGCCTCGACTCAACAGTCGGAATAAGATCAACGAGCAATAACAACTCGAACACACAATAACACGGGTTACCAGCGGCGCAAAGCTCGCATTCAATAACTCTGGGATAGGCTTGTCCATAACAGTTACCTTCCAATAACATCTGGTCAACGGAACAATCCCGGACAAGGTAATCACAAGTACCTTCATACAATAAATTCCTGCATTTAACAGGGTCGCCTGCAACTCACTATAGAAAACCTGACCTAATTGTACACGACAAAACGGTACACGCAAGAAGTGCGCTCAACTAACAAAAAACAATCTATAAAACATGTGATCTGAGACAGGGTTGAAAGCTGGGTTACATAAGCTAAGTTGCAATGAAAGAAAGAGCGAATACAATTGCATTCTGTCTCTTGTCAAAGTAGGCCTGTCTCAAAAACAAATGAAGCGTGCTCTCAAGGGCACTGGATTACAAAACCAGTTTATGTCACCAGCAGGCTACCACATTCCTGCGTTCGGTCGACACAAAACACACATTATTCAAGGCCGGCGATTTAATCAATATAAAACTATACATCTGGCCTGTTCATAAAAAACTTTACCATGGGTTATGAACCTCTAAAGAATCCGTGTATCAAAAACACGCAATAAATCTGAATAGAATAATGTAATTCCGTCTTTCTACCAAAGACGTCTAAATGATAGTAATCTTACAATTACTGGAGCTCTTTGGTCTCAAAATACAATTCAGTAGATGCTAGTACAACATCAAACAAAAACGTGTCTTACATGACACAAGCAAAATGATAATTGTGGCGCAGATTCCATACAAGGATCTGCTTAATGATACGTTGGGAACCGAGTTCGATGCTAGGCAACGAAACATTCCTTCTAATCGTTAGGTTCAAACTTGACCAAGAATAGCTTCTGAGCTTATTCAAAATGAAAATATAATGCATTTACAAAACTGGCAATTACAGTCGATTGCCTAACTGATACGACTGTTCTAACGAAAGTCAGGGGTGTATCAAAACTGGCTGCAAAGAATGCAGTTAAAGAAATAACCATGACATCTGATTGTCATAACTAAAGTTAGCAAAGACTTGAAAAATCACCCCAAACAGGGTTGGACAAAATAGCCTCGAATGACTGCGGTCACATCTAGCAAAAGATAGGCTTTGACGTTCTACGACGTTCATCAAGCTGCACCAGGGTTAACCAAAATGTCAGACCCAAGGGTGTCTCACTATACTGAAATAAATGACATTAAATTAAACTAGATACAATCCCTGCCTAGAAAAATGGCTGACACAGAGTGTGGTTGATTCACAAACTACATTAAATCTAATATACCACCAGAACTAGAACAAGAGAAGGGATGTCCAAAAACTCACGACATGGAGAAGCTATCACTCAGCCCTCTATTCAATAACCAGGGTTGTACAAATTCATCTCTGGATCTCTGGAACGGTATTATCCTCATCAGGATTCCCATCTGGACTCCTCCAAAGACCAGGGTTCGATTCGTCCCTGTCGACAACTCCGTGAATATGCTGGATATGCCTGGAAATGGCATCTTGGATTCCTTCCTTCTCGTCCTCGGTTCTGCAAGCTCCACCATCATGCTAGTTCTCGTAGAAACATCACCCTCATACCAGGATGGTATTAGCCCATGATGACTGATTCAAGCATGGTGTGGAATAGTCTGGTCACGTTGACGGTGAAATAAATTATGAAGTTCATTCTTTCACTTTCCAAAAATATAATGTTCGTCGTAAATATTGTAGGCTTTGATAGTAATTGATAGCACAGCCTTAATTTCGTGGATGTGAATAGATACATGAGCTAGCACTGCTCTATGATTCTGCACGTGCTAATGACGCTACTTTTCTATCATGCAGCATCGGTAAAATGTACGTCGTTTTGGAAATAAAAACTTCACTCTGGCAATCCAAATATGTTACACTATCATAATCACACTTATTTGAAGTAGTTGCAACACATTTACCTGTATATTTTCCACAAGGCATTTGGCCCTCCACAAACACGTGGGTACTAAAATGTGGTGTTCCGGTAAAATTATATAATTCACTAATACTTGCCAATAATTATCTTCAATATGTTTCTGTGGCTCACTGTGCATAAATACCAGTATTTTACAATATGCCAGTGCACGATGGCACCTGATAACCAATTCAACGCTAACAAGCGGATATTCTTCTATGTCTTACAGGACGAATGCAATTACACGCCTGTACTGGGCGGATTATCCAAACGTAGTGCAAGTAACCCACTATAATTCTTACTTATAACTTGTATCGTTGTTTATTCGTGCTCGATGGCAACTAATTGTAATTTCCTCGCTAAACAGCGGATATTTCCTACGTCGTACAAGACGGATATGATTCCACGCCTACACAGGGCGGATTCTCCAGACGTAGTGCAAGGCACTGGGTGTCTCAAGGAAGTAGGTCGTCAAACCGGAGTCGTTGAGCGACTACTTACGTTCCTATTTGCGTATCTGCAAGGGTATTATCTTACCTTAAGCTAAAATAACATTCTCAAAAATGTTTTAATAATGCAGCATGACGAAATGGAATATTCTGAGTCTTGAGAAAGAATAAAATTAATTAATAAGACCTCAGATAAATAATTAGCAGTTTTCACCAAAGTCAAAAGTGCGATTCAACGCTACTTCAAAGAGTATCGCGTGAGCTCTCAGCTCCACGTGGCTTCCTGGGTGTGTTCAAAGGTACAACATCCCATCATAAATGTTCTGTCATAAAAAATATCACATGAACCATAGCTCAGCGGGTTCAGTATGAACATTCAATTTACTCAAAGTACACGACCGCTTGATACCAAATGAAGCCTTTTACATATTAAGTCTCGCTGTATACAAAAATGTAGACCTTAACTGAAGAGTTTAAATGATTTGGCACGACTAGGAGTTAAACCTTCGAATTTCAGGACAAATTCTTTCGACATTGACCTAACGCAATCACTCTCTTCTTCGCTGCTTGGCTATGGTATGCCATCAGGGTCGAGCAATGCTGTCGACCAGCTCTGCATTGGTTACGTCCAGTGTAGACATACTCGAAGTATTGCTTTTTTCATGACAGTATGATTTTTTTTCGTCGTGTGACCTCCTGAGAGGCCGAGTGCAGGTCTTTCTAGTCGACGCCCGTGGGCGATCAGCGCATCGGGATGAGAGATGGAATGGATGAATATGGATGAAACTGGGCAAGGATGTGGAAGGAATCGGCCGTGGCCTGTCAGAAGGTACCGTCCCAGCATTTGCCTGGTGTTGAAAATGGGAAACCACGGAAAACCATTTCAAGGACGGCCGACGGTGGGGCTCGAACCCACGCGTCTACCGAGTCAGCAGAGAGTTTGGTCCCATGACCTAACGCTGCCCTTTAGCCAGCGTAGCCACTGCTGTCGGTACAGTATGATAGTGAATGAGAATACAGGTTCGAGTTCTGGTCACGCCAAGTCATTTTAACGCGCCGGTTAGCATCTACCTGGCTTGTATTTCTTGTGCACAACATGTTCATTTGGTCATGGTTTGGTATTCGCTTCAAGAATTGAGAAGGTGTTCCAAGACTTTCATGGAAAATACCAAGACATTCTCTTGGAGCGACTGAATTTCTATTCCGAATGGCTGCTGAAACTCACTGTAAGCCTAGTTAAGAACTACCTCAGGATTTGGCTTGTTATGAGATAGTAACAACACAAAGTTAGACACTCATTTGTAAAGTCCAATTCATTCTTAGAAATGTATTCTTAAGTCTCATTCTACAGCGTAGTAACACCTCGTGTACACCTGTAGACCTCGTGGTGTAGTGGGTAGCATATTGGGCTCCAACCCTGGAGAGCCAAGTTCGATTTCCGGCTCTGCCAAAGAATTTATTTCTGGTTGAGATACTGGAACGTTATCGTTAACAAGCAAGTCACCTAAGTGATACCCGTTTCGAAGACCTGCTCCAGGCTAGTAAGCCACACGAGTTTATCGCATGCCTGTGGTTGAATACACAATAATTACCGTACGAAATGGGTTGGCTCATCGTGACAGCGCGTATGGAGCGTGATGATTTGTGCTGCACTAAGGACCATTGTGCTTGAAAATGTGTTACTAAGAAATGCACTTTAATAGAACTTCACCAGTGGCAATAAAATCTATAGACCTAATCATTTTTTTTTTTAGTCGTTTACCCTCCAGGTTGGTGGAACCTACGGACTCAGCGAGGGAACTCACCACTACCGCCTCTACGGGCAGTGTCCTAGAGCTGGGAACATCGAATCGGAAGGGATACAACTGGTGAGGTGTGATTGGCACCTCGCCCAGGCGGCCTCACCTGCAAAGCGAACAGGGGCCTCATGAGGGAAGGTAAGGGATGGTTAGGATGGATAGACAAGGAAGAGGGAAGGAGGCGGCAGTGGCCTTGATGAAGGTACCATCCCGGCATTTGCCCGAAGACGAAGTGGGAAACCACGGAAAACCACTTCGAGGAAGGCTGAGGGGGAATCGAACTCCCTCTACTCATTTGGGCCACCCCAGGCTGAGTAGACCCCATTCCAGTCCTCGTACCACTTTTCAAATTTCGTGGCAGAGCCGGGAATCGAACCCAGGACTTCCGGGGCGGCAGCTAACCATGCTGACCGCTACGCTATGGAAGCGACTCCTAATCATTTCTACGCAACAAAAACATGACATAAATTCCATCTGCTAATTCGTCGGAGAAATTACGTAAAAACCAACAAAGTGTATAATTTACTTGTTTCTTTCAGCTTGGTCCTCATTCCATGGATTGGTTATCACATCCAAGTCATTCCCTTGCATTAGGTTCCTTACAGCACTTAGCTGACATAAATCATTATGTTAAATGGTTCAAAACCAGATTTACTACTATTACCACAACCAATAATATTAATAATGATAATAATAATACTAAAATCCCTGATTTCTAAGCAATGTGCATATTCTTTCCCATTTTTCTAAACGTAATTAGAAAGGTTATACTTCGTAAGATATACGTTGTTAAGCAGTTTTAAGTACTGTATGTTCGATAGTGCTTATAAATGTTTATTGCGCAGTAAACGGCTTTCCTTGCTTATTTATAATTTTGAAATAAAATGCCATACTTTACCCACAACTATCATCTGAATAGTGGATATTTCACCCATTACATTTATCAATTATGACTGATTCTATTCTATTGGCATGAGTGCAAAAAAGGGGAATCCCCACGTTGTTGTGAAGTATTATTTTACTGCATAACTAAAATTAGGAGAATAGTTTGGTTTTCCTCACCGCATCGTTGTTATTATTATTCTTTTTTAACTAAGCAGTTTAATCAGGTATTGGCATGTTGTCACGTGCTGGATGAATCCCCAAGTTCTAAGCTGTACGCTGTCAGGTCACCCAGTTACAGCTTACTGCACGGTGTGTTAGTAATGCATCACGCAATGCCACATTGGTTTAACGAGGTGAGTGTGTTCGTTGCTTGATATTTAATGTTTTTCAGTCGGTCAACACGGCTGTACCCAATTGTAAATTGTTTTTTTCCTAAACCTGAAAAAAATCAATTTATAATTCTCATGTATTTTCTTTTCAGATTTGGGGAAACACCCATTACAATTGGGTACAATGGTGTTGACCGACTGAAAATCATTAAATCACCATTACTAAGGCAACACTCAAAAATGGCTTCCACCATGATAATATGTTCGTCATTGTAGTTAATTCAAGGAATTCCACCAACATAAACCTCTCAATCAGCATTGTTACGCAAATACGCAAATGAGTGTGGACGTAGTATTTTTAGTGAGGGTGGCAAGTTTGATGTGTTTGATTTGTGTAAAGCGTTTTTTTTTTACAAAATGTGTGACATTGTACAGCACGTAAAGACAGCCTGACAGAAGCAGAGGGCTGACTTGTAAGTACCGTACTGCGTTAGTTCATCCGAGTGGGCCGGCCCCGAGGCGAGGTGCAGTCAACGACGATGGTGATGTTGATGCCAGAGCACTGACTTTCTCATACACTGGAGTGGTGACCATTGAATGACTCCCGTTGATGTTGCGGCCCAGCATGTTGTGCAGGTGATCTACGTTAATACTGTTGCCAATGTCGGGACTTCCAACATCGTTCCGAACATAATTTAACTATCGAAACGAATATATTTTAATTTCAACAATGAAATGATATGTTTCATGCTTTTGAATTCACGGCTGAGGGCGAAACTAAATAGCCTACCGTTTGGAAATTTTATTTCGCCTCAGGAGCGAAATTAAAAGTCTGTAACGAATTGTATTTCGCGCTGGGAGCGAAATTAAAAGTCTGTATCGAAATTTATTTCGTTCTGGGTGCGAAATTAAAAATCTGTAACGAAATAAATTTCGCGCCAGGAGCGAAATTATACGTCTGTAACAAAATGTATTTCGCTCATGGAGCGAAATTAAAAGTATGTAACGAATTTTATTTCGCACCGGAAGCGAAATTTTATTCAATTGCGCAATGTAATTTTGCGATTCTATTAAATTTCACGTTGATTTCACTACGTTATTTCACTTCGAATTAAGTTTCACTTTGATTTAATTTCGCGCCGACATTCTTTATCATTTCGCTCAAGAATATCGTGCTCACGGCAAAATTAAATTATTTTCGCCCCCACAGCCCGATATTTCGTTTCGCAAGCCAGCCCTGCCATGAGGTGGTTATTATCTATTTTCCGGCGGTCTGCTTTGCAACGTTTCGCCACACATGCATTCGTTAACGAGTATTTACGAGAGCGTTATTCACAACGTTGCAATGTGAATAGTAGTGGGATGAGGGGGAAGCTACTTACTCTCCTACTTTCATATAAACTTTGGCGATTTC
Source organism: Meconema thalassinum (assembly GCA_946902985.2). Taxonomy (NCBI): domain Eukaryota; kingdom Metazoa; phylum Arthropoda; class Insecta; order Orthoptera; family Tettigoniidae; genus Meconema; species Meconema thalassinum. The sequence goes on from OX336389.2 coordinate 449,341,780, forward strand.
TCCCGAACGCATGCTCGGATTTTAACGGACGAGGTGTTGCTGGCGTTGGGGTGACGTCCTATTTACTAAGAATGTGTGTTGGTATTTTTAATTATTTTTTTTGAAAATTGTTGATTTTGAAATGGGCGCTATTTTGGAAACGGTGAATTTTATAAAAAAGTTTTTTGACGTTAATGAAATGTGGCTATGCTCACTAGGAGGACAGCAAGTTTGAAGTGTGTAGGAGGGAAAAAATGATAATTGGCGAACGGATGGTCGGATGTTAACGAATGAGGTATTGTTGGCGTTGGGGTGACGTCCTCTTTGCTAAGAATGCGTGTTGGTATTTAAAATATTTTTTTGAAAATTCTTGTTTTTGAATTTTTCATTATTTTGCAAACGATGAAGATGAGAAAAAAAGTTTGTTTGACATGAATGGTTGGTATTTACCCCCTCTACCCGCACCATAAATTTGAAGTCGTTCACTCTGTTTATTTATGACCAAACAGGCATGGGGATGATGGTTCCAACATGAAGCACACAATTGCGTGAAAGCTGTAAAGGACATATCTGGATTCACATGATCTTGAAAAATATGATAGAGATTTCTTGATTCTTGGCGAAAGAGAACGATGAGATTGGCATTGTCACGAATCAACTGCTTGGGGATTTTAGAATAGGTTTGAGCCAAATAAAAACAATCCACTTGTTTATGACGTCCCATACTAAAATACTTTCGAATAATGGCATCTCATTGAGTGGCAATATCATCAAAAATTATAATGGAATCTGGTTGAATGTGGTCTGGATGAATGACATCTTGAGGTGAGGTGAATGTAAAATAGCCCATGGCTTCTTTATTTAACGATGACATAATTTGTTCCAGATACACGTACAGAGGTTGGTACAAAGATTTGGCAAGGCTAAAGCGCAGCATTAGGCCATGGGGCCAAGCTCTCTGCTGACTCGGTAGACGCGTCTGTTCGAGCCCCACCGTCGGCCGTCCTTGAAATGGTTTTCCGTGGTTTCCCATTTTCAACACCAGGCAAATGCTGTGACGATACCTTCTGACAGGCCACGGCCGCTTCCTTCCACATCCTTGCCCAGTTTCATTCACCATCATTCATTTCATCTCTCATTAACTCCTCTCCTGAGGTTGGCGTCAGGAAGGGCTTCCGGACGTAAAAACCATCGCCACAAGGACTTCCATCGCATCTCATCCCCGACCCCGTTGGAAAACCGGAATAATAAGGGGTAGAAATACATACATACATAAATACTTTGAAATCGTAGTCCATGAGGCGCGGTAATAATATTCAACAAAACATTGGTTTTTCCACAGCCCGAAGGCCCTATCATAATACATCGAACGGTAAATGGGAATAGGGTGCCATGAAGTTTCGGTTCGCCTTGAAACCAAATCAGAGACGGGCAAAGCATGGGGTTGTTTTTTTAATTCCATAGTGACGACGACTGAGTTTTTTCATGTGTGTATAAGGTTTACATATAGGCAAGCGGTGAGTAGGACAGGTTAGTTAACGTTTATCACCATGGACGTGTTTGGGCGAGCTCGTGTAACCACGGCCACGGCCACCTCTTTGTCAAAACAGTCTCGAGAGGTGGCTAAAAAAAGCTATGTCGATCGCAAAGTGCAAGGTGTCGATCACATGGCCCCGAGACTAACCGCTGAGGGCTATTCAGCCAATGATCATCGTATTATTGATGTGCAAGAGCCTCGAGACGAAAATGACGTCTGCACGAAACGTTACGTCACCTATCAAATGAAAAGGCTTTATAAATTTGTCCCTTCTGTATTTTTAGTGTAACTGTCAAATCAAAAACTGGACAATGACAGAAACTATTCCCCACCACCACTGGTAAATGATCGCCTTACCTGTATACTTGCTTCCGGTTTAAGTCATTATCGATTGCATTATGATGGCGTGATTCATATTAAATATGCGATGCCTGATGAGAAACGTTTAGAAATAAAAATAAACGGTGATAGACTGTTGGTCCACAACCATCAAACAGTAAATGTTGGAGATGAGTTATCCTTTCATCTTATGCTTACGTTTGAGGAAAAGAAAGCTGGGAAAACGGTGAATGATTTTCCGCTTTATATAGAATTGGAATATACTGCTATGAAATAAGGTTCTCTACGATACTTGTTATCTAATGTTTGCTGTGAAAGGTTCACCAAGTAGCAACATGGTGAAAAACGATATGCAATGAACAAAAAAAAACAAATCTCAAAAAGAGAAAAAGCCAGGCCGGAAACCATGTCCATCTGCCTCACACCCGGTTTTAAAACTAAAAAAAATATATATATATATTAAAATAGTGGCTTTCGAAAAAGCATTACAGGCAGTGCGATTGTCTACAGCACTAAAATCCCACCATAATAGATCGATAAAAAGAAAAGAAAGAAAGAAAGAAAGAAAGAAAGAAAGAAAGAAAGAAAAAACGTGGGCCAGTCATTCCTGTTGCTAAGCGTGGAGGTTTTTTGCCGGCTTTATTTGCGGGGTTGGCAGCTTTGGGCTCGCGTTTGGGTGGTGCCTATGCTGTGGCGAAAACCATAAAAGCCGACGAACAAGGCAAGCAACAACTTAAAGAAAGCGAGCGACACAATAAAACGTTAGAAGCCATTGCTCTGGGAGCTAGAAAAGGCAATCCTTTAAAGCCAGCCTTTTATCAACAAGGCCATGACCTATCGTCTAAGAAAAAATGTCCATCTTTGATAAGCTCTTAAGGCAACTACCTCGTCATACCATGACCCATGAACAATTGGAAAGCTATGCCAAACAACTTAATATTTCTCATTTTCGAGGTGTATTTATGCGAAATGAAATACCCAAAGCACCGTGGAAAGAAGAACGAGCCATGATTAAATTAGATGATGATGCTGGCCCAGGAACCCATTTTGTAGCCTATGTGAAACAAGGTACTACAGTATGGTACTTTGACAGTTATGGAAATTTATCACCCCCGATCGAGTTGCTACGTAATTTGGGAAACCGGATAAAGATATTATATAATGTGAATCGTCAACAAACATTTGACAGTCAAGAGAGGGGACGTTTGTGTTTACATTTTTTTATATAAGAGGTCGCGTTAAGCCAGCAGTCTCATCATTATGAATGCCAACACCAATACCTTTACCGTGCACAGCCGCGGGCCTGAAGTGTCCCTGGATCCCCCCCCCCCCCATTGAATTGCATCCCGAACAATCCTATGTGCTAGGATTAATTTCTTTGGAAAGTTACAACAGAATTTACAATATACAACTGGATATTAATGACAAATTTTATTACGATGATTATATGCTGAGACTACCCCCTGGAGGTTATACCATACGCGATGTGAAGCCATTAGCGTGTCGATGATAAAACAATTTGGTGTCAAACCATTTGCGGATTGGACACACAAATTTGAAATTGCAGCCAATACGATTACTCATCGCTGTCGTATTTTCTCTACGTTTAAAATTGACTTTGAAACACGAGTTCATTCTATTGGTCCTTTACTAGGATTTAAACCAAGAGTGTTCGCAGCTCACCAACCCCATGATTCAGATTATCCAGTGTAATTCATCGAGGACCATCACATTTCTGTGACTTGCAATATTATTAGAGACGTACTTGCGGATCAGGAACAAAGCCATTCCCTGTATGATTTTATTGTCACCTCCCCTTGTGGCTATATTATTCGTGAAAACCCTTCAGTGGTTCTATATCATCCTGTGTGTGTCAGCGATATTAGTAATAGTACCTTACGCTTAGTGAATAGAAAGCAACAACTGATTGCTTTGGACGCCGACACCCCTGTGACCTGCAAGTTGGTTTTAAAGACGCTATGAAATTTATCTATAAAGCAACAACAACGTCTACGAGGTCGGTTAGTTGCCCGCCGTTTATGAAACGGTTGACACGAGTAAACCGACAACGTTTACAACTCATTGGTTATACGTTACACCCCAATCATGAACAAGGAGCAGTTGCAAGTGTTAAATCCGATACAAGTGGAAGATGGCGTCGTGCGCATTGATATGCATTCCTATCAACCTCAAGCAACAGGACTGAGTAACAATGACGAGATTGAATTCATCATTAACAATCAAGATATTTTTACTCTACCTCATGAAAGTGTCCTTCAAATTCAGGGTAAATTGATGAAAGCAAATGGCAGCACACCCACGACGTCTACGTTGGCGAATCATGGTTTGGTTTTTCTGTTTTCTGATGTACGCTATGTGATAAAGGATATTGTCATAGATATGACACGAAATGTGGGCATGACTAGTCTTATGAAATTATATCCTTCCTATGGCGAGGAAGAAAGTAAAACGCATTCTATGGCAGGGTGGTACCCCAACAGTAGCAATGACTGGCTAGTTCATACCGATGGCACTTTTACAGGCTTCCTACCCTTAAAATTACTCCTTGGCTTTGCCGAAGATCACATGCGTGTTATTTTAAACGTAAGCCAAAGTTTGTATCTGGTGAGAGACCGCAGTGATTATAATGCACTAAAAGGAGCCTCCGACCAAGTGATAGACTCAAAAATTCAACTGCTTCGATTACTATGGAAAGTGCCCCGCGTAACGCTATCGGATCGTAAAAAGCTAAGCATGGTAAATTTGGTGCAAAAAGATAAAGCCTTGCCTATCGCCCTTCGAAGTTGGAGTCTACATGAGTACCCCTTGCTACCTACCACAGACACTCATAGTTGGAGTGTGAAATCGGCTCGCTCTACCAAGAGACCCCTCTATGTTATTATTGGGTTTCAAGCCAATAGAAAATACCAACAAAGCAAAGATATCACCCTGTTCGATCACATTCATTTGAGAAATATACGACTATTTTAAATAATGTTTGCTTTCCCTATGAGGGGTTGGAACTCAATTTTTCAAAAAAAAGTTTGGTTCCCTTATAATATGTTTGCTAAATATCAATCATCTTATTATGAAAAACAGGATTGCCTTATATTGTCACCACAAGGGTTTAAAGCAAAGGCACCACTGATTGTTTTCGACTGTTCGTATCTAGAAGAATCTATGAAAATCACCACCATTGATTTAAGGGTAGATTTTGAAACACAAGAAAATGTACCAGACCATACCAGTGCCTACTGTTTGATTATTCATGCCAGACAAGTGAAATATCATCCTTTGTCCAATTATGTCACCAGCATGTAAGCCACCTGTGGTCAGGTGAAAAAAATCATCATTCATAGGATTGGTGATAAGCGTCTGTATGCACACTATCTGTTGCGCTCTGGCACTGTGCACACATACAAAAACAAACATCATGTTTCCCTAAATAAGCAACAGCAACAAGAACAACAACAACAACAACAACAACAACAACGTGACAGGCAAACTATGGAATTTAAAATGTGAATTTAATCATCTGAAAAATTTGAAACATGGGCAGTTCCCTTTATGGATTATGGAGAATTGGCAGCGAGCGGATTTTATTACTTATACCGTGGGGATGTGGTCAAGTGTATTTTTTGCAACATTGAAATTGGAAACTGGGAGATGGGGGATCGACCATTTATCGATCATCAGCGATGGAGTCCATTCTGTCCTTACCTAAATCACTATGAAGTGGGCAATATTCCATGGAGTTTGAATTACCGCGTCATTGTATCAGACCCTGCAAAACAAGGAGATACCTGTGGACCGTATGTGCAACCTGTTCATTTGAATGTTGTTCCAGATTTTTTTAAACTTTTAATAAAATTTTAAGCTTTTTTTATGTTATGAATAAAACCTGTAAAAAATTAGCTGTTGTTCAATTCATGTGTTCCTTTTTTTCTCAAGTTCTTTAACTTTTGCAATGTTAAACCATGAAATGGGTTAGTTGTTGATTAGTCGTCAACGAGGTAACAAGTAAAAAATTAAAAACATCATGCGTTCACTCATCGTGGATTGTCAGGGGTTTAAAATTGCAGACAACAAATTTATATTTACGGAAGTAGCTTTTATCGATTGTAGTACGTTTTGGGTGTCTAACCCCATTCATTTGGTGTTTAAACCTCCCTATGCTTTTGAATTGCTTAGTGAAAAAGATAAAAGCAGAGCCTATGGATTGAAAATCATTTGCAATTAGTATGGAAAAAGGGTGATATTTCTTACAAGTATCTTGACATAGTCATGAAAGCCCATGTCTTATTTGTTATAGGGGGTGAAAAACTCCAGTGGCTCCAACAATTTTTACCCTCTCACTGTCAATGTATTGACCTTTTAGATCTGGGTTGTCCATCCCTGCAAACGCTCATGGACACTTGTCCTTGCGACAATATTCAGAATAAAGCCTTAGCGCATGCATGGCAATTGTTTCATTGGCTCACCACCAGTACATGTTGGGAGTTGTTGAATAAAATGAAAACTGGAAGTTTATCGTCCAATGATAGCAGTGAGACTTGTACATGTGAGGTGATAACATCAACGTTAAAAACATGGACGCCACTACAATCGACAAGGTTATTGAAAAGTTCTTTGTGTGCAAGAAAAAACTTATTAGCTTTACACACCATGAATTATTAGCACTACCTATATCATTTCTTTTGCATGTTGCTGCCAACGCTGTGAAAGAAATTTTGGAAAAGGCGCCTGCCGAGTGGACTACTGACCCTGTATTGAGTGAACTACAACCCTGCAGCCATTTTTCCCATCACAAGCAATTAACGATGGCAAAAATCCCCTCCATTCGACAGTGTGCCACATGCCAATTGATGAAATTATAACATTGTCAGAAAACTCACTGTAAAGACATTGTTTCATCATTCCATGGCTGTCTTGCGGAAAACAACCACCTACCATGCTCGTCAGCAGCCACCGACAAACAACAACAACAGCAGCAGCAGCAAGAACAAGAAGAAGAAGAACAACAACAAAAAAGTGTCTTTCACCGATTGACACCTCCATGCAGCAAGTGTACTGGCCGTGGAATTATTGATAATATCATTAAAATTTTACCATTCGAAGTTAACCTTCCTGCTTACAGCTTTTGTCGTCCTGGTACTCGTCTTGAAGATCGTTTAAGAAGAGGGAATATGGGGATAGATGCTTTGGACCATGCATGTCGTAATCATGATATAGCCTATCAAAACAGTGATCCCACACTAAGACACATTGCCTACAAAGTCTTGTTAAGGATTGCCAAGCAACGATTAACAGCTTCAGATGGCACTCTATCGTAACGAATGGCTGCATTTAAGGTTATTGCTGCTATGAAAAGCAAATTACTTTTATCTAAATATGGACTTTAACATCATCAATTTATGTTAAAAAATGTATAGTGTCACTGTTATGATTTCCAAAAATAATAAATAAATAAATAAACAAGAGACCATGTGTGTGTTTTTTTACTATTATTATTGACTAATTTATTAAATATAAACATGATAACAATCATGTAAATTGTGTTTGAATTTAAAATTATTTTTAAAATATACACACATCAAAAAAAGTTTTGCATCACCTCGGTTCCAAGAGTTCCGGAACCGTTAAATACAAAGGGAATAGAGATCAACACAAACAACATTTCAGCTCGTTTTATTGCTCATGAGACCCACACATTGCATGTTGTACCATCATACAGCTAGACTTTCAGCATTTGTGGTCCAGATTGCAGTACACACCACTACCTCTAATACCCAGTAGCACGTCCTCTTGCATTGATGCATGCCTGTATTCGCCGTGGCATACTATCCACAAGTTCATCAAGACACTGTTGGTCCAAATTGTCCCACTCCTCAACGACAATTCGGCGTAAATCTCTCAGAGTGGTTGGTGGGTCAAGACGTCCATAAACAGCCCTTTTCAACATATCCCAGGCATGTTCGATAGGGTTCATGTCTGGCGAACATGCTGGCCACTGTAGTCGAGCGATGTCGTTATCTTGAAGGAACGCATTCACAAGATGTGCACGATGAGGTCGAGAATTGTCGTCCATGAAGACAAATGCCTCTCCAATATTCTGCCGATATGGTTGCACTATGGGTCGGAGGATGTCATTCAGGTATCGTAAAGCCGTTTTGGAGCCTTCCATGACCACCAGTGGCGTACGTCGGCCCCACATAATGCCACCCCAAAACATCAGGGAACCACCACCTTGCTGCACTCGCTGGACAGTGTGTCTAAGACGTTCAGCCTGACCAGGGTGCCTCCAAACACGTCTCCGACGATTGTCTGGTTGAAGGCATATGCGACACTCATCGGTGAAGAGAACGTGATGCCAATTCCGTGGGGTCCATTCAGCATGTTGTTGGGCCCATCTGTACCGCGCTGCATGGTGTCGGGGTTGCAAAGCTGGACCTCGCCATGGACGTCGGGAGTGAAGTTGCGCATCATGCAGCCTATTGCGCACAGTTTGAGTTGAAACACGACGTCCTGTGGCTGAACGAAACGCATTATTCAACATGGTGGCATTGCTGTCAGGGTTCCTCCGAGCGGCAATCCGTAAGTAGCGGTCATCCACTACAGTAGTAGCCCTTGGGCGGCCTGAGCGAGGCCTGTCATCGACAGTTCCTGTATCTCTGTACCTCCTCCATGTCCGAACAACATCGCTTTGGTTCACTCTGAGACGCCTGGAAACTTCCCTTGTTGAGAGCCCTTCTTGACACAAAGTAACAATGCGGACGCGATCGAACTGCGGTATTGACCTTCTAGGCATGGTAGAACTACAGACAACATGAGCAGCGTACCTTCGTCCTGGTGGAATGACTGGAACTGATCGGCTGTCGTACCCCCTCCGTCTAATAGGCCCTGCTCATGCATGGTTGTTTACATCTTTGAGCAGTTTTAGTGACATCTATGAGCAGTCAAAGGGACTGTATCTTGGATACAATATACACAGTCAACGTCTATATGCCGGAGATCTGGGAACCGAGGTGATGCAAAACTTTTTTTGATGTGTGTATAAAAAATAAAAATGGACAACAGTGTATTATTATTGACTAATAGTTTGAATATGAACATCATAACAATCATATAAATGGTGTTTGAATTTAAAATTATTTTTAAAATTATAAACAATAAAAAAGTACAACAGTGTATTATTATTGACTATTAGCCTGAATATGAACATGATAACAATGATATAAATGGTATTTGAACGAATTTTTTTTAAATTATAATCAATAAAAAAGATGACACTGCATTATTATTGGCTAATAGTTTGATTATTATCATTATAAATGTTGCTATAAATGGTATTTGTACAAATTGATGAAATAAGTTGAGACGTCATGGGCTTAAGGGTCGCTTGTTCATCAAACACCCTCCCCATGCACTGCAACCACAAGTAAAAAAACAGAGAAAATAATAAAATAAAGACATGTTTTAAAAGTAGTGATCGTAGCGTATGAAATCATTAACAAGTCTAGGAATATGTCATTATGATTTTGTTTGTACAAAACCATGTGACCATTTAAGACAATGTAACGTTAACTTTAAATTATTTATTATTATTATTATTATTATTATTATTATTATTATTATTATTATTATTATTATTATTATTATTATTATTATGTACTAAAACATGTCATTATGATTTTGAATGTACAAAACCATGTGACCATTTAAGACAATGTAACGTTACCATTAAATTATTATTATTATTATTAATATTACTATTATTATGTAATAAAACATGTCATTATGATTTTGTTTGTACAAAACCATGTGACCATTTAATACAATGTGACGTTAACTTTAAATTATTTATTTAATTAGTAAAAATAGTGTTGATTTGTTTTCTTTCTTTTTAAGTTTTTTGCTCTTTCTTTTTCTCTCTGTTTTTGTTTACTTGTGCTTGCATTGCATAAATGCGTATGCTAAATTAACAAGCTATATTTAAGCGCATGACGTTTAAACTTATTTTAAAACCTATACATGCACATAAAAGGAAAGTAAACATGCATTATAGACATGTTTCTATTCACGTAGCCCTAAAGGCTAAAAAAAATTATATCATTAAACAGTGAACTTTAAAAAAAATTACCATTACCTATAGCCATTATAGGCATTATTGTATTGACATAGCGTATGGCTAAAACAAACATAAAAAGTTAAAATAAACATGCATCATAGGCATGTTTTTATTCACGTAGCTAACTTACAAAAAAATTACCATTCACCTATAGCCATTTTAGACATCATTGTATTGACATAACTTAAGGCTAAAACAAACATAAAAATAGTTTCAAAAATTATTATTATTATTATTATTATTATTATTATTATTATTATTATTATTATTATTTAGCATTATAAACCATGAGCAACAATTAATAAACGTCAAAACGGTTGAGCACCAAAAAATATTTTTGTTATAGTAAGACATCAATAAACGAAGTCATGGCTAGCGTACAATGATTATTCGTTTTCTAGTTTTACAAAACGAATGATGCAACGATTATTTATTTCACCCTCATAAATTAAATACACAGAGGGAATACTCGAATTGACACCTTCCATGACATTATCAGGTAGGTTAATAAATCATGTGGGAAGAAATGTTTCAAAGTCTTGACAAATGCCAAGAGCTCGTTCACCAAATTTGGTTTTTAATTTTTGTATTTTATGTATGCGAAAGAGTGTTTATGTAGGCAATTCACTCATTTTCTTGCGTGCAAAGCCGCAATTTTGGCCAATGGCGTTCAAGGCGTCCATGCTTGGCTTGGCTATAATGAAAGAAAAGAGTGTTATTTTATAACACTCTCATCTTTATATATAATAACAACAACAACAACATTGTCAATACATTAAAGCGTGTTGTTTTTTAAGCCTGAGCATTTAATGCCTAAAGTTGTAGATAGTATTGGATTAATTGACAAAAATATAATAATGTTTGTAAGAGGTACGCGATAACTGTTGAACCAACATCAAGAGCCAATTTTTTTTGTGTTTCATGGTCCACATGACGTAAATAGGTATACCGTTGTAAATGACAATCATCATCGATAAAAAAAATGTGTTTTAGTGTGTGTGACGTCCATTAATAGTGCTTGATGAATTTCTTGCCACGGACCACGTCCGTCAAAACAAGTGGGTTTAACACTGGAAGAAGCAACAACTGTGTTTGTTGAATATAAACTAGGCTGTCTTCAATATGGTGATTCATATTATGATACATGTTCATGTTTTTCTAAAAGAAACAAAAAATAAAACCAAGCTATAATTTTAAACTATTTTTTAAAGCTATAAATAAACGAAGACCTAGTTTAAAATTTTAAATTAAAAACAATAGTTGATTCCTACCATAGGGTAGAGGGGGTTGTTGAATCACATCAATAATGTGCTAGAACATCATCATTACACAAATCAATTAAAACGTATTTATAGGGATAGGGTTCAATGACTTGCACAACTGCTAATGAAGTGGCATAAAACACTAACCATTGCCACTGACGAAAGGTATTTTCAAAATTTGGCTAATATGTAAATGGTGTTAAATCACCATCATTTTTAATTAAAAATAATGGGGCTCTCACATCTATAAAATCTAAAATAAGATCTTGGTTTTAAAGAATAATTACCAGCTAAACCTGTTTTTTGTATGGGTACAACTGAGACTTGTTTATGTTGTATCATCAGTGACTGATCTTGAACTTCTGAGCAAAGGGCTTGATACATTTTTTTCTAAAAAGATAAATAACAAAATTGCAAAGTTATTATTATTATTATTATTATTATTATTATTATTATTATTATTATTATTATTATTATTATTATTATTAACATGTCATCATTCATTTTATCAGTTATATGGGTGGTTCAGGAATTTGTGGCAACAGTTTCTTTGACAGATTAACAAAAATGAAGGCGTGTGGACAATGTGCACATGACCTCCGTATTACCTTTCGGTAAAACGCATGTAAAACAAACAAATAATTGTCCCACACTGTGTAGCCTACTTCTAAAAGTTGACATTCATTTTCATCGTTTTCAGCCAAAACATGAATTTGAAAATTATTTAATAGGATATGTTTTACGATGATTAAGTGTGAATCATTTTCAAGATCGCTTGGAGGTGAATGCATGCCTCTGTCGTCGATAGGCATTAGTATATAATCTCCTTGTTGAATGAGTCGTATACGATTCACCTGTCGACGTGCAAATTCGCACTGCATACTGTTAAAAAAAATAGTATGCACGGATAATATAAACAAACAACTTCATACTAATGGATGCCTATAAAGGTAAAGTTAACATACCATGCAATTTTTAACCATGTCTATATCCAAGAAACAAAACAAAAAAACAATACAAATTTAAACCAGGGTATGTGTTTTCTATAAACATGAATACACCATAAACTTAAAAAAATAGACAAATGTCTTTTTTTAAATAAAGTATGTTCCTAAAAGCCGAATCAAACAAAAAAAACAACATATGCATCACATATTGTTGTTGTTGTTAGTTTCTAATAGACCGTATTCTATGTGGTGAATAGTGATTCATAGGTAACGTAAAATAAAGTTGACGAAATGCTTGGTGACGATACGAAGTGGTTCCTTCCTCAGCAGGGTATTTATAAAAGTGGAAACAAAACTTATTTGACGTTACTGGAAAATAGACATTAAACAAGGGTTTTGTACCTAGCGTACACCAAAAAACTGGAAAATCATCCTCATCCGCTAATTTAACAATCACTTGTTTCATCGTTAAACCATACCATGATTTATGAATTACTTCTGTATATACATTATTTTGAAAACCAAAATTTAGCATACAGGATTTGCAATAGTGATGACTTGGATCATGAAACAAGACATAATCAACATCATCATCATCATCATCAATGATGCTGTTATAAAAAGTGGTATCAATGCGCACTTTAGTGTTTTTATACTCTAAAGGATAGGCTACACGTTGTGGATTATAATTTATCATCGTTGCATATTCATTAAACGTAGTGTGTTTGGTAACATTAAAAGAATCTTCATCATGGCTCATCATTGGATCTGAAAAGTAGTTATAGACGTTTTACTAAGTATATTTTTTTTTAAATGTCAATTTATACACTGTCTGTCCCCTAAGTGAATAGCAAAAATAAAAATAAAAATAAGCAAAACACAAAATAAATAACTATCTGTCTGTTGGCTTTTTTTAGCTGTAGGCAACAAGATTAACATGCATTACGTCTAAAAAAATTATGTTCAGATATTTGACTGGTGTTGTTTTGAAATATATCACCACTCATAACACTAATCATAAAGTCAGATTGTTCACAGTAAAGCCAGCAGATTATTTTTTGTTCTTGCATGAGGCCTACTAACCCACGACCTAGTGAGGACTATCAAACCACATGTCTACTGAGGGTGAGCGGTCAGTTTGCTGAAACATGAGGCTTATTAAGCCACAACATAGTGAGGCCTATTAAGCTGCATGCCTACTGAGGGTGGGTGGTCACTTTGCTGAAACATGAGGCATATTAAGCCACTACCTAAAAAAGCCAACATGTTTTAATCTAGCCTGTGCACAGTGAGCCATCCAAATGTTGATGTATGCCTCTCTTTATGCGTTGAGAGGCAAATAGCACAAGACATACAGTTTATATACAATTATTTACATACATTCACACATCCTTGCATACATCCATGCACACTGGTTAAAAAACAAAAATTATATGATACACTACAATTCTCTATTTTTTATTCCAAGGCTTAACATGGCATCAAGCACTTGATAGAAACCAAACCAAAAACTTGCGGTATTGTACAATAACAATACCAACAACCATTACTGGTTGAAACCAAAGGGAATGCTTGTCATCATATCCTGACGCCACTGCCTTTTATCATCCAACAAGGCGAGTGTTTGTTTTTCCTGTTTCATTAAAAATAAAACATGATTTTTCGATAGAATCCTAAACTGACTATGTGACATGCCTGTGTGTGTCTCAAGGTCATGTAAATAATCATTCTCTCAAAGGATTTTAACCACATGATGACTAATTCCTTTGGCTCGCATAGATTCACATTGATTCATCTGTCGAAAACTATACATTTTCGGCGCGAGACCTACAAATTCTAACGTCATGGTGTCTGAACACTCATCTTTCATTAAACCAATTTCTTTTTTGTTCAGACGGGGGATATCAAACACGTTCTTTTCACGCAACGAGGCCGTGTCAAACCATTTTGGGTTTTCTTTCATAACGACATTTGGATCACAGTCACGGATATGGTAAATGAAACTATCTGTGTCTGTATATAACAAGGAAATGGTACCAAATTGCCGCTTTGTAAAACCACAATGAAATTCATACATGTGCAATTTAGAAAAATCTAAAATGACTTGGCCTAAATAAATGGGTTTATTCATGACCACTTTAGTTTTAGCAAGTTCATTAGTGACTAGATCATGATCAATAACGTTCAAAGATTTGAAATTTGGTTTAGCAATATATTTTTGAGCACCCCATTGTCCATGCCATGTGTTGACCAATTTAAAGTCCCTATACTGCCGCACATTTTCAAGAATCTTGCCATAAATACAATAATATTATTCATCTGTTTAAAAATATATATTTGAAATGGCTGAGTGGCACTTTGTCTGTGACTGGTATTTAAATCCATGTACGGTTTCAACCACGGTTTCTGACAAAAAGAGATATCTCTATGGATTTTTTAGGGTTAAGCCCTGGGCTAAACATTCTACCAGCATATCAATGTGCAATACATAGTGATTTTTGTCATACAAGGTGCCCATCAATTTTTTATGACTACCCTTACTCTCGGGCGGCACCATTTTCTCTATACAAAAGGGGAAATCACCATGTCGCTGTCTGAGATCGGGGGCATTAGCTAAGTCAACGTCAAGGACATATCCTACGTCCTGTTGCTCGCTTGCGCTATGCACATTAAAATCTTTAATTTCATCCTCAGACAATCAGACAAAGTTTTTGTACGGCAGCGGTCTGCTCATGGCGAAACAGTATAAATTGTTTACATCGAAATACTTCAAGTAAGATTCTGGTTCTTCGGGACAATAATCAGGCATGTAATGATTATTTGCCTTGGCATGTCGCTGATTGAGCGATACGAACCCCCACGAATCCATTTTTCCTTCATCAATATCATATCGGGATCCGTCAGTAAATCAAGCTCTATTTGGGTGTATTTGAGCGCAGCGTCCCAACTTAACCCCGGACTGGTATAGTAGTGGGCGGGGTCGAGCCCGTATATCGAGTGAGATAGCTGACGGAACGTCTCAAATACGTCTGTCAATAACAACACATCTAATTTTAAGTAGTGCATAGCGTACTGAGCCATGGTTTCTATACCAAACGCTCTTCAAACATGGTGTGCGTGGGCATATTCTTCTTCACTGATGGTGCTTTGAGTTAACTGAGAATAAACTTTTCTCGGGGGGGGGGGGAATGTTTCTTTAAGCACGTCATAACTTGCTACTTAATCATAAGGAAAATGACCTTTACGAACACACATTTTAAATTGTTTTGTATCCGTAAAGTGGGATTGAGTATGTTTCAATCCATCCTCGCTTAAGCCTTTCACAAGGCTATCCAGAGAACTAGACATAAACTTCAATGAGTCGAGAAAACGAATGCTAATTGTTCTTTTTCTCCATGAAAGAGAAGTGAAGCTCTCATGGTTCTTAGCCAAAATGGTGAATTGGCTCTTATCTACATGACCAAATTCTTTAACAATGAAGTGAAGGTCGTAGCGAGAGCAATTGTGTAAGAAGACGGGGAAGAAGTGAGGTGTAGAATACTTCAAGTTGCATTCCCTTTGAGCGGTACCTCTAAAATGCCCTGTCCTGTGGCAGTGATTTCTTACTTTTTTTCTCCGACTAAAATAGGCTTTTCCCATATGTGGCAGGTGGTGGCTTGATCATATTCTTTTTGCTGTACGTTGTTCAAAATATTTCCTACTTTGCCCGCTAAAGCCGCCATTTGATCAACAAACCACCGCGCACAATCCGAATCTTTGTGACTTACATACTCACATTGGGATTTATCATAGTGACAGACAACTTAATAGCCTACAGCAAAAGGCATATGTTTATGCACTGGATAGGTTGAGCTCGTATGGGGTTTTGGTTCACATCCCTGAAGGGGAACAATGAGGGCCTCAAAATCGGCATAAACAGGAAATGGTACAATATCTTGTTTATTAGTGGCCTTAAATTTTAAGACTGCGTCATTCCCTTCGGGCAAGGCTAGCTTTACTGCTGCCTGCCCTTCGCAGTCTCCCGTATGTCGTTCCAAAAGTTCAGCAGTTCCAAAATACTGAAGGCAGCGCTCGCAAATGTGTTTTGCATACTTATGATTGGACACTTGGCTGCTTACTAATTTTCCTAAATTCTTTATCCAACAATAATGGCTTTTATCCCCATGAGACAATAACAGTAATTGAATATGATATGTTTTGTCTCTTTGCCAGCATACCAGGGGCCGGCAATGATGCTTCCCTCAACACCATATGCCATGAAGGAGAAATTTGTATTATCTTTCTCAAATAAATCAATTTTATCTACAGACATGGGAAATGAAACACGCAGGCAAATGACCATTTCCGTCTTGACAGGGTTGCAAACAACTAGCTACACTCCACAAAAAGCAGTAATAATCTGTGTTGCATACATTGATCACCGCCTTTCTCGAAGCGATAAAGGCCGGTGTGCGAATATAGCTACTTCCTGCATTTAATAGATTGTATTTACAAATATTAATTTGTAAATACACAATGCTATTCAGAGTCAGGCCACTTGGTCCGTGTTGTAGCTTATCAAATTTACTGATGAGACCATCAATAGCATTTTCCTGATACCACATTTGTAAGTTATCGGATATCAATAATTTCTCCATTTTTGAACAAAGTTTAAACATATGTTTTTCTTCAACATTATTTTTTATCAACATAAATTCACACAGTAGCTCAAAATTAATTTTTAAGGCATGATGCGATGTTAACCCCTGCTTGCTTTCATTCAGAAAAATAGACAAACACTATTCGACAAATTCTTTAGGGGATAGATAGTTTTTCACATTATAAATTCGGCACGAACATATTCTACTTTTAAAACATTTGGGTAATTGTTGCCATTCTAATTCTTGACATATAGACATAATTAAAATTCAACAGTAAATGGAATGTTAACTCACCTTAAAAATAGGGTAATCAAAAAAACAGGCAATACAGATGTATTCTCTAACACACTGGTACACACTCACTCACACACACACACACACAAACACAAGTCGTAGCAACTGTTGTTGTTGTTTCTCCAACTGTAGGTGGTGGGGCTCCAGCAAACAGCCAATTAGTCGCAATGTGGGATAATGTTTCTTTCATTCAATATATATATATCTGAAAAGCAAAGCAATAAAACCCTTTATTAGTCATGGTTATATATATTCATTAAACATATGCATTCATTTATTCAGTTAGAGCACATAATAACAAAACACTCAAACAAAGGTTTAGGGGATGCAATAGGATTAATCATACGCACGCACATACAATAAGACACTCACTCGGGAAATTTTAAGCTAATTTTGCATCAACAAAAAAAATGTTCATAACGTAACTTTTTAATATCAAAATTGTAGCTTAGTGGGCTACGCTGCTACTCTCGATCGTCTGTTGGCACATACACACACGCACAGTTTAATTCTGCAACAAAAATACATATTTTCCATACGTTTATGCGTTACCATTAAATAAAATAGCATTCATTCATTTTAGCTTAAGTAATAAACGATATGTACGGTGCCCATTTACGATGATGTGGTCTGGCGTGAATTAGAAGGGAGCACGCTAATGACGAGAGCGAGCAGGTTCCGAGCTGTCAGCCCAGCAGAGTTTGAACGAGCCGCGTGTTTCACGTGGTGCCAATGGATGTTAAAAGCTGTTATTCTTATAAAGCTTTTGTAATGGGAGAAGGTTATACCAGCACTTCAGAATGAAGTTAGGAGTAATTCACCAGCTTATTCCTGTTGTTTTATTGCTATTTACCAACCTTCTCGATCCTTCTATGGATATAGCCAATGGGACGTAAGATCCAACATTACGTAATGCGAGTTCAGAGATTGATATATGTCCTTGGGACAGTATAAAGCCAGCCCTGGTAGAGGTCAGTTACTCACACCAACACAGTCATCGAACAGTCAACTTGTCATCATAATAGTTCACGTGTGTGTGTGTCCAAGACAGTGAAATACGCCGTTATTCTGAACGAGTGTTCCTTGGAGCTAGGCAACCTATACAACGCTACTATGCCCGAGTGGACATAAACTTTGTGCTACGTGTGTGGTAATATAACAGAGCTTCAAAACTTATAATATTCGCTGGTTGAACACTTCAACATATTCCAAAGTATGTGAGTGACTTGTTACACAAGTATATGACTTTGTCTTGTGCTATTCCCACCACTTAAATTAAATGTAAGAACTGGGACCACCACATTGAACATTTGCAAGTGATAATAGGTTACTCTACCAACATACATTTTTACGGGGAATTATCAGGCCAGATTCCGCCCTTGATTTATCAAAGACATTATCAACAGGAACTGTTACCTATTTTCTTGTCCAGTCAGACCTCTGGATTACAAAAGTGGACTTTATTATTTGCAATGGGCCACGCTAGTAACATGGCTTGTATGCATGAAGAACAGCCCCATGATAGAACAATTTCACTGCCCCAGTTAGTGAATATGGTTAGCAGCTAAGGCGGCGGGATGTGAGAATATCATGCCAGGATGACCCATTAGGAACGAGGAGCAGGGCCACCTGCAGCATATTTCTGTGGATGGCAGGAGAGCGGAGCGCTATAAGCATGTCCCATATCCAGCGTGTAGGATTCTCAGATCCATGGTGCCCGGATTCGATCTGCGCCGAGGGAGTTGAATGCTTCAATATGTCCCATGTCCAGCATTTTAGAATTCTCAGATCCGTGGTGCTAGGATTCGATCTGCACCGAGGGAGGTCAACTCGCCACAGAAATCATGATACCGTAGACTTCCGAAAATCCTAAATAATTTCTAAAGCGATGAATTTTCCGCCATTCCGATAAAAACAATTCACTTTTTATATTATTAAGAAGCGCATTTATATTTAAATGATTGTACATTTTTGTTTAGGGGTAATTTTTCCTTGCAGTCAAGTAGACTTGTTGCTGAGGTGCATCCTCATTATTTCATTTATTGCAGTAATAAGATGGTAAGTCTTACCCCATTCAGAACGCAGCAGAGTTACGACACAGTTTATGAATTAATATTTTTTCTTCTGCATGACAGAAAATATTTTTCCAATAATAATAATAATAATAATAATAATAAATGTCTATGAATTAATATTGATAAATACTGAATTATGTGAACAGCTATGGAAGTAATATTCCATCAGAATGATAAAAATGAAAGACTATGATAAAAGTGTTGAATATGACTAAACAATTAATTGTTAATGTAAAAATTGAGAGCTTACGATTTGTTATTGTCTAGGGCAGGGGTCTCCAAACTTTCCAGCCTTAGGGCCATACTGATTACTCCAGTAAGTTCCGAGGGCCAAAACCATATTATCATAGTTGCCGGTGGTAAAAAGTGAAATAGTCCACTGATGAAAAAAAAAGTCCGAAAAAGTACGCAACGTTGAAAAAAGGCTGCAAATCGGACTATAGTCCGCAAAACGGCAACACTGCATATTATTAATTTTCCTGTCATTATCTGTAATTTCTAGATTAGTCGTAGAGTACGAGCCATGAGGAGTAACGTGACACGACATCTGGTGGACACAAGCGGAAATAGGTAGTACCTTCTATCGCTAACAGATGGCGCTAATAGCACGTACAGAGTAATCTCCTTGGTTCGAGAGAGTTCTGGTGTCTTCCACTCACTTCTAGATGGCAGTAATAGGAATATATAAGAAGGCTAGTTGCGCAACCACAAGTCAGTTCCTATGACACTGTTGTGAAATAAAATAGTGCGTACCTCCTTAAAACGTGTTTGTGCGTGTTTAAGTTTAAGACATCTTTGTAACAGTATTTTGATTTGAATTGTTGCTTTTGTGTGTGATTTAGTAGTATGGAAAAGAAGCGAAAAATTTATAGTGAATGCAGAAAATTCAAAGATGAGTGGAACATTCAGTATTTCGTAATTGAGTCCAGTAACAAGGCGCTATGTTTGATTTGCAATGAAAGCATAGCCGTTCTCAAGGAATATAACATTAAACGTCATTATGAAACAAAACATTTTCAAAATTACTCAAAATATACAGGAAGTTTGCGGACAGAAAAATTCGAAGCTATGAAGCGCGGATTGAAATCGCAGCAATCTTCATTTACAAAACTCAAAACCGAACAAGAGGCTGCAACTCGTGCCAGCTTTCGTGTGGCTCTTGAAATTGCAAAACGTGGAAAACCATTCACCGATGGAGAAATGATCAAAGAATGCATAATTGCAGCAGCCGAAGAAATGTGCCCTGAAAAGGTAAATTTATTAAAAACTATCAGTATGTCAGCAAACACTGTGGCTCGAAGGGTAGAAAACATCGCTGAAAATATATCCTCTCAACTGTTCGACAAAAATGGAGATGTTGAGTGGTTTTCTTTGGCCTTGGATGAGTCAACGGATGTGTCAGATACTGCTCAGGTGTTGATTTATATTCGAGGAGTAGATAAAAGCTATGAAGTGCATGAAGAACTTCTTGATATGTATAGTATTCATGGCACAACTACTGGTACAGATATTTTTAAAGGAGTTGAAATGGCCATTAATCAAAAGAACATTCGATGGAAAAACTTGAAATGTATTACAACTGATGGAGGCAAAAACATGAGTGGGAAAGATAAAGGAGTGGTCGCTCTTGTGTCAAAGGCTGTAGAAAATGACGGTGGTTCAAAACCATTAGTCTTACATTGTATCATTCATCAACAGTCTTTGTGCGGAAAATGTTTCGATATGTCTGAAGTTCTGAAACCAGTCATATCAACTGTTAATTTTATGAGATCTCTTGGGTTGAATCACCGACAATTCCGACAATTTATTGAAGAGATTGGAGAAAATGACTTACCTTATCATACTGCCGTACGTTGGCTAAGTTGTGGGAAAGTCCTTCAGCGCTTTTTTGAACTTCGAGCAGTGATCGAAATTTTTTTGAATGAAAAGCATCGCCCTCTTATTGAATTACAAAACAACGCATGGCTGTGGAAGTTAGCATTCTATGTTGATTTGACAAAACATGTGAACGAACTGAATTTGAGATTGCAAGGAGAAACCCTGCATCTTCCTGATTTATACACTAATATCAAATCATTCCGGAAGAAATTGATACTGTTTCAATCACAACTACGAAGTAAATGTTTTTCATATTTTAAAACATGTGAAATATTCAGCCACACCACTGAGACTGAGTTTCCTATCGATTTTGCAATCGAAACTTTGAGTGCTTTGGAAATAAATGTTGATACTCGTTTCTCGGACTTCGATGCATTTGCTAATCAAATTAAGATTTTTCAGGATCCTTTTGATACTGACATTGAAACCCTAGCCCCGGAACTTCAAATGGAAATGATTGAACTACAGTGCAGTGATATAATTAAGAACAAATATCAAAACTCATCTTTGTTGGAATTTTATAAGAGTCTTCCACTGACATAATTTGATAATTTGCATAAATTTGCTCGTGGGCTGTTTTCTGTTTTTGGTACTACTTATTTGTGTGAGAAGACCTTCTCCAAAATGAAGTACACAAAAAATGTTTACAGATCTAAATTAACTGATGAGCATCTTAAATCTCTTTTAATAATTCGTACAAGTAAAATTAGTCCACAACTACAAACTATTGTCAGTGGAAAATCTCAATTACATAAATCTCATTAGTATTTCATATGTCTGCATGTTATACATGTCTTTACTCATTACAATTCTGTGTTTCTTTATCCAACTTATCACAAAAACAATAACAATAAGCCTACAACAATGTTATGAGTAGTTAGCCCATGACCATATCAATGTAGATGTCATATTAATAATTATTCAACATAAAATTAGAATACTTCAGTAAACTAAATTTAATTTGCTATAAAAAAATATGTTCTCTAAAAGGTGTTTTCAAGTATGCTAGCTCTCCGCGGGCCGGACAAAATCTGTCCGCGGGCCGGATGTGGCCCCCGGGCCGTAGTTTGGAGACCCCTGGTCTAGGGTACTGTTAAATGAAGCTGAATTGATGTTATATTGTGCCAGTGCACTTTGTGAAGAGGTAATAGAGGCTTTGATCCTCGTGTGCAGTGGCCGTAGCGGGAGTTATATCCTGAGAGCCACAGAGAGCTGTATGCTTGTTAATAGGAAATACAATGGGAGATTTCGGGAGTCAGATCCTGTCCCATAAGCTTCAATATGTTTCAAATCTTAAAGAAAATCCCCTTTGATATTATCAGCTCCAATGATTAATTATTACAAGCAATGTTGTCATGCCAATTTTTATTATGGCCATCTGAATTCATGTCCAGTGAATAAAATACTGAAATTTATAAAGGATATTCCAAGCTAACTTCAAAGTAACCAAACTTGATTATTATTATTGTTATAAAATGTCTGATGTAAAGATTTAACTGCTGTTCCCAAGAATAGCCACTATGATGTGTATTTAACTGCGTTAAGAATTGTGTCGTTTCCTAAGAAAATCTAGAATCAAAATGTGAAACTTCGAGTGTGAAATTAATCCATGTTAGTGTCAGGATTGTAAATATGTGAATTGTAAATAAGTGAATAGGACGATTGAACAATACAACTTTATAGGGTAAAGTGAAGTATAATTTTATGTCGTCTCTAAAGTGTATAGATTAACAAATGAAAGTATAATTCATGAACATAGTTTAGCCCATCGGAGAATATTAAATAAGACTGTAGTTTATTTGTTTGAGCGACATAAAATCCAATAGGGTATGCGTGTGCTATTTTTTTGCTTCTGCCAGTCGGCAGATCTTTACTGAATAAATTTTCTTGGTGAATTGGTTTAATTTAAAATATGTTTTTAATTCTCTTGTTATATGTCATGTCTCTTTCCTTTTTCTTTTACGGGGAGCATGAATACAGTGTCTAGTAATTACAGCCCAAGCCCAGAACGCCCCGAGAGAGATCTCATGCAAACACTGT
This sequence comes from Meconema thalassinum, assembly GCA_946902985.2. Taxonomy (NCBI): domain Eukaryota; kingdom Metazoa; phylum Arthropoda; class Insecta; order Orthoptera; family Tettigoniidae; genus Meconema; species Meconema thalassinum. Next base: position 449,364,899 of record OX336389.2, read on the forward strand.
ATTTACTGCTACCTCGCATGTGGTTGTCTGTCACAGGTGTACAGACGGGCACAGTACATACCTTTCGCAAATTAATAATATGTTTTCTTTTTGAAACTAATATTCCACAGCTGCTTTAATTTCTCCTTTTTCTTTACTTCATATATACAGCAAATTAGTTGTTGTTGTTGTTGTTGTTGTTGTTGTTGTTGTTGTTGTTGTTGTTGTTGTTGTTTTATCTGCAACAACAAAATACATTCATAGCATTAAGTTATTAAATCAACTTTAAAATAATGCACCAAATAACAATAATTTATTCCATAACATTATTATAAAACAAATAACATACGGTACCTTGTCTTGTTTACTTGATGTTCAATATAGATGTTTTTATTATTAAATTAATTAAATTAATGAATTAAATAATTAATTAATTAATTAATTATTAACGTGCGCAGGCTAATGGCGCAGCAGACTCGTCTGTATGAAAGAATATCTCGCAAGTAATGCCCGTGATGGTCTGTCTCGCCACACATATATATATATATATATATATATATATATGTCTATATATTAGGATTATAGTTTAACAAATTTCTAATTTTACAAAGATAATTTACAATAGATGCGATGGGTCAATGTTAGTAACATATTATAGCAACAGGGCTTTTGAAAAATGTGATAAGGCGTTTAGACATTTCAATATCTCAGTAGTTCAAATGTAAATTCAGAGTGTACCTTTCTCTTTCGAAGACATGACAGTTCAACAACAGGTGACAGGCGGCTTCGGTGGCGTAGTTGGTAGCATCTATGCCCAAGTTCAAACCCAACCGAAGTCGTCCGATTTTTTAAGAGCGTTAAAATCCCTCAGTATGCCTTCCTTCGGTGGGGAAGTACAGCCTAGCCCATGTCATAGATTTATGGCATGTAAAAGAACCTTTCACTAACTTCAATTGTGTGGAGCAATATTTGTAGGTTGGATTTGATTAATGCTCTTTAAATGTCAATGTTCGTCGCCAAGTGACAGTTGTGATGGCATCTAGTAGCCAAGTTTGCAGCTAGGTGTCGTGGATGGTAGCATTTGGTAGCAAAAGTAGAAACTACTTGAAATTACCATCTGTAGTCCTTACTTGAATTAAAAACAGATAACACACACTAATACAGTCATCACAATTAACACCGGTTATCAGACAGATTCTACACACCCCCAAAGTACACGGGGCTACATGACCGCATTGTCCCAGCCCCTAAACTGAGGAACCAACCAACAGGTGACACACAGATTGAGAAGCTCCACAGAAGCAAGAGTAGTAACCTTCTAATTTAATTTTGAAACATTCGAAGTAAGACTTTAATTCTCTGTGGCTTGAAAGGAATTGTGAGAGCTCAAAGGTTGGTGTCAGCAATTTGCATTAAAGCCGGTCAAAAACTTGGGGGAAAATATATCCCTGACGGAGCCTTTTGAAGAGGAAATCCAATGTGCTAACATTCAAAAGAGACTTTGTCACTCAAATACAACTTTAGGGAGTGACCAAAAAACTGATTTATCTCAAATTAACATCTTATTCCTAACTTTATGCATTTAACTACACACATATGGGTTATAAAAATGTAACGACACCCTAATCAAATCAAACTATAGTAGAAATTCAGTATTAACATACAAAATTCTGGACATAGTTGTTATGGACTGAACAGAGAGGACATAATACTTTTTGTTTGCATGAACACGGGAAATAGGCCTCTTTGACTGCACAATATTTACTAAAGACTAAATATCTAAAACATTTGGAAACATTGTAATAAGCAGAACATTCAACAACAATGTCATTTACTTAGATAATATTCATAACGTCCATTCTTATGAGACTTGACGACACAAATCTACTTTTGGAATCCCACATCATCATTTCCAGACAGTCACATAATTATAATACTTCCTCAGGAGGAACACTTGCTGCAGGTGTATCCATTGACAATCTCTCGTATGGCAACATTCCAAATCATTTTGTCTATACACATTTTCACCGGTTACATTTCTAAGTGTATTTTACCCTCTTCTCTCTCTTCCGTTTCATTGTTGCCTTTCCTTTCTCTCTCTTATCTATTTTTTCCTCTCCTCAAACTTCTATTCTACTTTTTTTCTACTATCTCCACTACCCCTCTTCTACTGCTCGAGTCTAAGCTGCGTGAACCTGAGAGGAATGTGCATCGCGGACTATGAGAAATGGGGTTGACGAGTGATGAGGTTTCTCGGTCCATGCATAGTACCGAACCAAATATATTGGTCGGTGACTCGCTGACGTATTCGTAACACCACACTGGTTTCAGAAAAGACCCTATGTTAGCAGTATTGGAATAGACGAGTATGTCAGGTAACACGGTCGGCTGTCGACAGGCTTCTCAATTCTCGCCTGCTCCTACTCTGCCTCTGCCCTTCATCCCGCAAGTTCACAGAGCTTGGAAAAGAGTAGTACTTTCTCCTACAATCTCCTCTATCTGATCCTTCATCTCATCTACTCTATTGTCACCTACTTCCAGTCTCTCCTCAACTTCTACTCTGCTTTCACCTACAATCTCCTCTACCTCTACCTCTCTTCTACTTTCACCTACAATATCCTCTACCTCTCTTCTACTTTCACCTACAATCTCCTGTAACTGGCTCTTAATCTCTCCTCTAAACTCACTTTTCACTTGCTCTATGCTTCTAGATCCATCCAGGGTCCACGGCTTCTCGAGGTTTCCATCGCTGGTCCAGTCACGAATATTCTGGACTATCCCTTTGTCCTAGTAGCCCTGTTGCATAAGGCGCGCGCAATACAGGAGGAAGGGCACAGCCCAGCCCTGGGGCAGTTGTGACTCAGGCGGCGAGTGATGACACAAACTCACAGCCGTAACAATAATAATAACAATGGAATATTAACAATTGACGTGATTGTGATGACTTTGTAACGGACGACAGAATCGTTACAAAACGCCCTTCATGCAGGCGCGGATCTAGAGTTTGGCTTTGGTGGGGGTCACAGAATCGAAATTGTTAAGAAAAATGGTATCACTAACAACGCAATCACAAAATAACCAAACGTACAAAACCAGACCAATTTTTTTGCAAGCTACATGGATAGAAATTTGATATTCGTACAAATTTCAACAGCGTGTTTTGCGACTTTTACATCGAGCTTCCAGAAAAGTATCAAGGTACGTTACAGTACAGTAAGTATGTAGTTAGTTTTAATTGTAAGTATGAAGTTAATTTGTTTATTAGATATATGTCATTGTTCTATTAGACTGTGGTGTGTGAGTGTGTCTGGTGAGGGTGCATGTGAGTGGGCCTGGTGACAGACTGTTTTAGTGGTAGTATTTGTTTGTTGGTGAAACTTAAGTTGTTTTTTTTTGTTAGTAGAATTTTGGTATTTAATTGTTAGTATAAGGTTAGTATTTTGTAGTAGAATTGCTCTTTACTTATTCTGAAAGGGAGTAGCAGCCTTTCAGAATAAATCAATTCTTTACTAGTCTAATAGACGGTTAAGATATTGATAATATAAGCCAACTAATGGCTACACTGCGTTCTGCTGCACGGCTGAAAGCAACGGGAAACTACAGCCGTAATGCTATTCCCGAGGATATGCACCTCTCTATGCATAATTACATGTGATGATGGCCTCCTCCCTTGTAAAATTTCAATCCGGAGGTAAACTAGTCCCCCGTTCGGATCTCCGGGTGGGGACTACTCGAGAGGGGGTTAACATCACAGAAGTGACAAAGAGGAAATCTGACATTCTACGGATCGGAGCGTGGAATGTTAGAAGTCTGCTAGGAAGTGGAAGGTTAGAAAACTTAGAAAGGGAAATGGATAGGTTGAGGTTGGATTTGGTTGGGATTAGTGAAATGCGCTGGCAGGAAGAGCAGGACTTTTGGTCAGGAGACTATAAGGTCATTAGCACTAAATCAAACAATGGCCAAGCAGGGGTTGGTCTCATATTGAGTAGGAAACTTGGACAGCGGGTGGAATATTATGAGCAATACAGTGAACGGATTATTGTAGCAAAAATCAATACTAAACCTATGTGCACCACAGTGGTACAAGTCTATATGCCTACCAGTCAAGCTGATGATGAGGATGTTGAAAAGGTCTACGAAGAAATAGATGACATTCTGAGGTATATCAAAGGTGATGAAAATGTTATAGTAATGGGAGATTGGAATGCTGTGGTAAGAAAAGGGAGAGAAGGGAAGATAGTAGGAGATTTTGGATTAGGTGAAAGGAATGATCGAGGAAGCAGGCTGATGGAATTCTGCACCGATCATGAGTTGATCATAGCTAACACCTTATTCGATAACCACAATAGAAGAATATACACATGGATGAGACCAGGAGATACAGGGCGTTACCAAATCGACTTCATTATGGTCAAGCAGAGGTTTCGAAACCAGATTTTGGATTGTAAAACATATCCTGGTGCTGACATGAACTCTGACCACAATCTGGTTGTAATGAAATGCAGATTAAAGTTGAAGAAACTGAAGAAAAGTCAAAAGCCAAAAAGGTGGGCAATAGACAGACTGAAAGTGAAGGATGTAAACGAAAGATTCAAGAAGAGTATAAAGGAAGGACTAATCAAAACCCCTAAACAAACTTCAATTGCAGACGAATGGGCACTTTTGAAGAATGAAATAACAAAATCCGCAGAAGAAAACATTGGTAGGAAAGAAAGAATAGGTAGAAAACCGTGGATCACTCAGGATATACTAGAATTGATGGATGAAAGGCGAAAACACAAGAATCTAAGAGATGAAAAGGGGAAAGCAGAATACAGACGTTTGAGAAATGAGGTTAACAAGAAGTGCAAGGAAGCGAAAGAAGAATGGTTGAAAGAGAAATGTGCAGGTATAGAAAATTGTCTGAAATTAGGAAAAGTAGACACAGCTTATCGAAGGATTAAGAATACTTTTGGGGAAAAGAAGACTAAGTGCTGTAATATTAAGGACACAAATGGAAAGCCTCTAACAGATAGGGAAGAAAAGGTCGAGAGATGGAAAGCTTACATAGAGTGCTTGTATAAGGGAAAGGAGATTGAGAATCATGTAATGGAAAGGGAGGAGGAAATTGATGAGGATGCAAGAGGAGATTTAATATTTAGATCAGAATTTGACAGAGCATTAGAGGACTTAGGCAGGAACAAAGCACCAGGCATAGATGATATACCGATTGAGTTGCTACGCTGCATAGGAGATGAAGGTCTGATCAGGTTATTTCACTTGGTGTGTAGGATTTATGACACAGGTGAGGTACCCCCTGATTTCAAGAAGAATGTTATCATCCCTATACCAAAGAAAGTGGGAGCTGACAGGTGTGAAGATTACCGTACAATCAGCTTGATTACTCATGCTTCAAAGATCCTGTCTAGAATAATTTACAAGAGGATTGAAAGCCAGATAGAAACGGAGTTGGGTGAAGACCAGTTTGGTTTCAGGAGAAATGTAGGAACAAGGGAAGCTGTACTAAGTCTTAGGCTGATTTTGGAAGGTAGAATAAGGAAAGATAAGAGAACGTTCATGGCATTTGTAGACTTAGAAAAGGCTTTTGATAACGTTGATTGGACTAAATTGTTTGACATTTTGAAATCTATTGGAATAAAGTACAGGGATAGGAGGGTGATATACAATCTATACAGAAACCAGACAGCAGTCATTCGAGCTGAAGGACATGAGAGAGAAGCTGGTATTCAGAAAGGTGTAAGGCAAGGCTGCAACTTATCACCCATACTTTTCAATCTTTACATTGAACAAGCAATGAAGAAAATTGGAGAAAAATTTAAAGTGGGAGTGAAGATTCAAGGAGAAATAATTTCAACTCTGAGATTTGCTGATGACATCGTCATCTTGGCCGACAAGCCTGAGGATTTGAATGAGTTTTTGAATGGTATGGATTCCGTCTTACGGAAGGAATTCATGATGAAAATTAATAAATGTAAAACAAAAATACTGGAATGCAGCCGAAATAAATCAGAAACCTCTATGGAGATCAAATTGGCAGGTGAAAAGCTGAAGGAAGTAGGAGACTTCTGTTACTTAGGAAGCAGAATAACCAGTGATGGACGAAGCAAAGAGGATATAAAAAGTAGGTTGGCTCAGGCAAGGAAAGCCTTTCTACAAAAAAGGAATCTGTTGACATCGAATATAGATTTAGGTATTAGGAAGTCATTTTTGAAAGCCTTTGTCTGGAGCGTGGCGCTCTATGGAAGTGAAACTTGGACTATTGGTGCAGCAGAAAAGAGGCGAATTGAAGCATTTGAAATGTGGTGTTACAGGAGAATGATGAAGATCAGATGGGTAGATAGGGTTACAAACGAAGAGGTATTAAGGCGAGTGGGAGAGGAGAGATGTTTCTGGCGACTGCTAATGAAGAGAAGAGATAGGTTGGTAGGACACATACTAAGACACCCAGGAATAGCAAGCTTAGTTATGGAAGGAAGGGTCGACGACAAGAACTGTAGGGGTAGACCAAGGTTAGAATATGTTAAACAGATAGCCTCGGATGTAGGGTGGGGTAGCTATGTAGAGATGAAACGATTGGCTCAGGACAGGGAGGCATGGAGAGCTGCATCAAACCAGTCAAAAGACTGAAGACTCAAACAACAACAATACATTGTAAACGCGTTATTTCTCACAGTGTATTAAAACACCTTGCAAGTAATGACTGACTGAGATAGAGAACTCTTGACATTAGCATTTCACACATACTGTACGCCTACATAACTTCCCACCTCGTACACCCTATGAGAACTTCATCATCAGCATTTTCAAAACAAAGCTCTGAGAGCGTACTAACCTTGCAGCATAGTATCAAGTTATCATACCTAGCAACAGCTACTGTCGTTATCTCACTTTGTTCCCAAAAACAAAGTTGCAAAGCCAGCCTTCCCACACATGTGCCTACCAAATTCTTATTGCGGCAAGCTGGGTCTCATGTTGGCCTCCCCAACGCGCACTCACTTCTGTTAGCAAACTATTTCTATGCCAGTTAAGTTCAGTATGGTCAAATGATGTATGTATGTTTTAGCAACATTAATAGCGCATAACATGGTAAGCCAACGTCACTTCAAATATGATTCCAAAATATCTCTAAATAACAAAATAACAAAAAACATAGATTAAACCCCCAAAACGTGCATAGGTTTTTCACCTAGCGACTTCAAATTTATGGTGTGGGTGGAGGGGATAAATACCAACCATTCCTGTCAAACAAACTTTTTTTCTCATCTTCACCGTTTCCTAAATAGTGAACATTTACAAAATTCATTTCCTTTCGGCCTACACACTTGAAACTTGGTTTCTGCCTAGAGGGCATAGGCACCCTTCATTAACGTCAAACAAACATTTTTCTTATCTTCACCGTCCCCAAAATAATCAAAATTCAAAAACAAGAATTTTCAAAAAAATAATTAATAACAACACACATTCTTAGCAAAGAGGACGTCACCCCAACGTCAACAATGCCTCATTCGTTAAAATCCGACTATCCGTTCGCCAATTAACGCCAATGTTCGCGAGAAAGTAGGCTATCATTTTTTCTTCCTACCCACGTCAAACTTGCTGTCCACTTGGAGGGCATAGCCACCTTTCATTAACGTCAAACAAACTCTTTTCTAAAATTCACCGTTTCCAAAATAGCGCCAATTTCAAAATCAAAAATTTTCAAATATATTGTGCCCGCTGGCTGAAGGTTTCGGGGAGCCACTGGTTTCAAATGACCCTTCCGAGACCCTCTTCCAGTTAACACACAAGTATGGGGGACGATACATTAATAGGCTGGTGTAGCACAAAAGTCTGCAGTCGGGGGTGTCGGGAATTAGTGAGGTTCGATCTTTAACCAGCTCAGAGGAATGCATCGATAACAAAACTAAACAACAAAAGAGAGGTCAGTCTTAGGTTAAAATCACAAATAAATTTTATTCAGAATAGATCCCTAGCCTAGCATGAGAGTTGCAAACGGCTAGTCCGATACTATTCTGCCCTGAAAGAAATATAAAAAAGTCCTAAACAAGATCTAAATTACTCTAATGGTCCTAACACAAAATTCGACAAAATGAACAAGCTAAGAGAATGGCACGTAAGATCGGCCCTAAGCAATTACATCGAAATAACTTACAGGTGGATCAAACATCAAAAGAATTTACAGCAAAGCAAGGCATTTACTTGTTTACAAATACTAGAACATTTACATTTAGAAGCAAGGGGAAAATTTGTCCTATGCTATGATGGTGCCATCTCTAACATTCATATTTAGAGTTAAGTTTTTAGCTAGTCCTAAATATCATTAATTAATAAACGAGATGCGTTTATTACTAAGAAAATCAAGCTATGTGCACAATGTTGCTGAATACAAAACTATGCTAATACAACACAAATGCATACAATAATTCAGCACTCCTATGGTTGTGCATTTGGCACTGCCTACATACTCGATTTGTTACTGTTTGTAACAAACGGTCATAGTGTCAAAGTGCTAAGAAAATAGAAAATATAGGAAAGCCTGCAATTGCGATAGTAATTAAGCAATTACATCGACTCATATTGCTACTAATCTGATGTGTGTGCTTCAGTTATCACATCACCAATTAGTGGTCGACTAATCATGTGAAAATGTATCAAAATGTATCTACAATAGTGTTTTATCCCTCTGTTAGGGGTGGGATAAACAGGGTAGTGTAGATGTATTAATTTAAGGGATGTTTCCTAAAAAGGGTAGTTTCCCGTATTTGGGGGAGACTACCAGTGTAGTGTGTTGGTGTGAGGATGTGATCTGTTGGGGGTATTCCTACAGGGTGCGTTTACCTGTTAGGGGATGAATGTCTAAGAGTGGGCTATTAACCTAGCCTGCCAATTAAGTAGAGCGAGCGTTTTAGCGAGCCCACCTGCAGAGTCGACGCTTTGACACGCTGCAGTCCGGCTGCTTGTTCGAGTACAATAGGATTCCTGACGATGCAGTTCCTGGCCTTCACGGTCAGGGGCAATTAGGACTAAGGTCAGGTCGGGTGTAAGGATATAAAACTGGGTGTAATGAGTAATAAATGTGTGTGTTTACTGACCAAGTATTTATTGGCCAGTAGCTATGATGTACTATCCCTTTTAGGTGCTGGACAGGTATAAAGTAAAGTACAAGATGTAAAATACAAACGTGTTCAGGGTAGGTGTTACAATGATAAGGAATCTAATAATAATGTTATTGGTTTTACGTCCCTTTTAACTACACTGGCTTATAGAGACGCCGGGGTGCCGGAATTTTGCCCCGAAGGGGATCTTTAACGTGCCAGTAAATCTACGGACACGGCTCCCTCGCATTTGCGCACCCTCAAATGCCAGCTGACTGCGCCAGGATACGAACCTGCAACCTCGGATAAGGAATCTGAGCACACGGCTAGTTCTCATATTCATATTCATTCATTTATTTGCAATGGGGGGGTGTGTCCCCCGGTGGCAAATTGTATATACATAACAAATAAATAATTATACATAACAATTCAATAACAATTATACAACAATTAAACTGGAGTATTTACACAAATAGTCAGTCTTTTCTTAAACACACCTATATGTTTGGGAAAAGGCTCTAAGACTGCGGCAGGTAGAGAGTTCCAATTATCAATGGCACGGTTTACGAAAGAATATTTACCATAATTTTTTCGCTGTGGTCGGCCCTTAACTTTGAAAGAATGATCGCCCCTACCCATGTAAGTAGGCTTTTCCATACGTTTGCTAAGCTCACCCCATGCTGGTTGATTTGTATACGTGTTGTACATAGCGCAGAGTCTAGATTTCATCATCCTAGCCTCAAGTGATGCCCACCCAAGTTTCTTTAACATACGGCTCACACTGCTCCTGGGATTAAAGTCACTGAGCACAAATCTAGCGCCCCTTCTTTGTACCATTTCCAACTCATTTATGAGCCCTACTTGATATGGATCCCAAACCGCCGAGGCGCATTCCAGAATAGGTCTTACAAGTGACAAATATCCTAATTCTTTAGCAGAGGTACTACTTCCTTTTAATACCCTCATTACAAAGTGCAGGGATTTGAAAGCTTTAGAAACTACACATCCTATATGACTACTCTATTTCATATCATTTCTTACGTGAACGCCCAAATATTTGCAAGAATCTTCTTCTACAAGTATTTCTGAGCCAATGCCATATTGAAAATCTTGCTTTCGCACTTTCCCTATTTTTTATTAGACTACATTTTCGTGTGTTTTTTTTTTTTTTTTTAATCGCCCACTTATAGACCAGGTTCAGGTCATCTTGAAGTACTGCATTGTCTTGTGAGTCATGTATCTTTCGATATATTACACAATCATCCGCAAACAATCGACAGTCACTGCGAATCCCATTTGGTAAGTCATTTATAAACGCCAAAAATAACAAAAGTCCGATTACGCTGCCCTGAGGGATACCCGACGTTACGGTAATTTCATCCGAGAATATGCCTTCGACTTTCACTTTCTGAGAACGACCGGTCAAAAATTCTTGGATCCATAAAATTACTCTTCTATCAATCTTCGTCGAAGCTAATTTATGGAGTAGCATGTCATGCGGAACGACATCAAATGCCTTCGCAAAATCTATAACCACGGCGTCGACTGAAATTCCATGGTCAAACGATTCGCTAATGTCTTGAAAAAGTGATAGCATCTGACTCTCGCATGAGTAACCTTTCCGAAATCCATGTTGCCTATCATTAAACCATGATAATGTTTCCCACTGTTCCCTCAAGTAGTCGCAAATGAGATGCTCCATCTGTTTACAAACGACGGACGTAAGGCTAACCGGCCTGTAGTTGCCCAATTCAAGTCTGCTCCCTCCCTTAAATATTGGGACTACCGTAGCTCTTTTCCAGTCATCTGGGATTTGCGCATTGTTTATGGACACATTAAACATCGCCTCCAAGTATCGTGCCACGGCCCTACCTCCTAGTTTAAGTACTTCACTAACAATATTATCAGGACACTTTGATACATTGAAACGTAGTTTTTGTATTAGCTTTACAGTTGCTGACTGGTTTATTTGGAACAGGGGAGCCCCTGATTCGTCGTTAAGGTCCAACACACGGCTATTGGATTTATTGAACACACTACCGTAAAAGACATTTAATTCATTAGCAATGGCCTGTTTCTCAGTAATTAATTTACCGTCACCGGACATTATCATCGACAAATTATTTGAATTTCCCTTTCTTCTCCTAAAATAACTGTAACATTTTTTCCACCCATCACCTCCCGAACCAAGTAAACCTTGCATATAACTGTCATGAGCAGCCCTCTTTTTTATGACGAGCTCTCTTGATAAGGACTTAAATTTCAACATATACTTGTCACTATCATGTCTTTTATTGTATAATTTCCTAATTTTCCGTTTTAGACTCCTAATTTCTCGTGTGTAATACTCAGGATCTGGGTTTTGTTTCAGCAATTTAAATGGGACAAATTTATCAACAGCGCTATTTAAAATTTTCAAAAAGTTAGTTAATTTTCAAAAAGTTCTCACCTGGTGAAGAGCTGGAACGGACCTCGGAGGAGCAGGGCCGCTGGCCACGAACAGATAATGGGGCTCTTCTGGGTCTAGCTTTTAAGGCCTTCCCCCACTGCTCGGTCAGCGTTTGCTCACCGTCGCTGCTCCAGTTAGTGTGTTTATGTGTGTATTATGTAAGCGTGGCTGTCAGCAGTATTGCCGGGCCTGCTTGTGTTGAAGAAGTATGTGAGGCTTATGGCATGCCTATGAGGGTGGTTTTGATGAAAGATGGAGGGGTGGGTCTTAGGGGTACTGCTCCTGGGCTGTACAAGACCTCCTCGGCCTTTGTTCGCGGCCTCGCGAACGGGAAATAGAGTAGGCGTGTCGGCGTAGTGATCCTTCTTCTTCTTCTTCCTGTCCCTCTTCTTCTTCTTCGGTGTCGAGTGGATGTGTAGATGTCGTGTTGTCCTTCTGGTGATGTGAGTTTAGCGTGTGCTCAGAGAGGGTGGGTTTTGGATATGGAACATGTTTATGCTTTACATATGTGTAGAATCAATTATAAAAATTTGTTACATGGAGGTTAAAAATACATATCTTGAATACATAGTGTGAGAAATTGTTATTTTGCATTGTCACAGAAGGGAAAAAAACATCGGTTTTGGCTGTGATGCTGCCCTTCAGCAGGATGAAAAAATAGCTTTCTGCGTTTACACTTGGTATGACACTGAAATATAATGTATGAAAGAGTGAAGAAGAAAGAAAAATAGGCGCTCTGCGGTGTAATTTTAAGTGTGTATATTAAAATGAGTTTATTGTGTTGGGGTAAATAGAACGCCTTTACAAATTACCGTTATTAGGAAGAAAGGAAAGAAAAAACAAGTGTGTTGGCTGTTTACAGTGTGGCATTGTGATAAGTGCAAAATAGAATACAAAATAAAATACAAAATAAAATACTGTTACGGCTGTGAGTTTGTGTCATCAGTCGCCGCGTGAGTCACAACTGCCCCAGGGCTGGGCTGTGCCCTGCCTCCTGTATTGCGCGCGCCTTATGCAACAGGGCTACTAGGACAAAGGGATAATCCAGAACATTCGTGACTGGACCAGCGCTGGATACCTCGAGAAACCGTGGACTCTGGATGGATCTAGAAGCATTTATTGAGTCACCGGCCGGCTATATAAGAGTGACCCGTCAAGCAGTGGTTGTTGTTGTGTTTTACGAGCTAGTGCGAGTGATTATCTTGTGCGACAGAAGTGTGGTGACGAAATGCTGTGCGAGTTACGAAATCCTGTGACATTGTTTCTCCCAGCTTGTGAACAGCGTACATCAAGTGCTCGTAAGTAACTGTATTTGTTGTACCTGAGGAAGAGGGGCAGGTAGCTTCTGCCAAGGCCACCGGACTCATTAGGACGGATTAACTTCTGTGGTCTGTTGCAAGTGAAAGGGGCCAAGAGCGCATAAGGAAGAGACTTGAGGAAACTGGAGAAGGCTCCTAATTGCTTGTATTTGCTGATTAGTGTAATTTTCTGGCCACAATAAAGTTAATTATTTCTTTAAGCAGTAATTGGTGTTGTGCTTTGTACCCCCACCGTAATCCAGTTAACAAAAGTGCCACTAGGGGGTGGCACGTAACAATACAAAAATAAAATACACTTAAAATACAAAATGTAATAAAATCTAATAACATCTTTCTCGTGAGCACCTTTTGTGCGGCCATTCTTCCGCGTCTTTCTCTCTTATGCCGGCTAACCCTTATTCTCTATACCTTATCTGCTTTCCTTTTACTCGGCCTTTCTGGATCGTGGTTTAGCGGTCAAATCTCTAGTACCTCTTTACCTTGTCCTAGTGAATTTCTCCTCGTGGGCGGGAGAATTTTCACCCTGATGGCTAGGTTTGGCACTTACAAAATTGTACCATTCCTGGCCATCGCATGTCGCTCATTATTTAAGCGTCGGTGTGATTTGTGCCAGTGGCGTTCAGCGTCCCACGACCGCTGTATGCTGCTGAGCACCGCTGCCGTCACCTTATTGGCGCGACTGAAGAACGACAGATAGTGTATTTGTATGTGAGTGATACTATAGGAGTATAGTGTTTTTGGTGTGTTAGGAAATATATTTACAATGGGTATATGTACAATTTCTGCTGCAACTGGAAAGAATGGTTAATTATGCATTTATTTGGCAATGGATGCCTTGCTGTTGCTTCCTTGGTCGTCTGAAATGGAATTCAATGTTATCATACATGTATATTCATATTATATATATTATACCTATTTAGTGCACATAAAACATATATTCAACCTTGGCGCCACTTAGCCTATCTTAGTCTAAGCCGGCTGGGTCTTACCATGTTATCTGTACTGCTCTCTCCTTTTTCAGTGTATTTGTAAATGTGTAGCCTGCTATAGGGCAGTGTAGTGTAACAAGTGTGGTGTTATAGGAGAATTATGCTGCCTTTACGCATAGCCATTACCTGTGACCGTGGTTTTCGATGATCTCTGCCGTAGCGATGGAGCTCAAATCTGTAATATGAAGTACATTGGTAATATGCCCTTGGCCAAATGTGTTAACGCGCGCACGTGTCGCGCAGCGCTGTTTTAAGGGTCGGCTTGGATGGTGCCACCGCCCTTGAGACCTCTTCGGCCGTCTCGCGTATCGCGTTCGCATAGTACCCTCAATTAAAGCTATATGGTGTCGGTCTTACCCTATACGGTGCCGAACGCCCTGTCGATAAGTAAAAGTGCTTAACCTAGATTATATTAATTAATGATATAAAAAATATGTGTATATACATGCCGAAATAGTCCTTAACCTAATGCCGAAATATGTTGTAGCTACTGTTTTACAACAGTGCTCGTTAAATTTGCTTAAAACTAAGTTGCCTTTCAAATGCAACTGCCTTACATACTAGAATTTTGATCGGCGCGATCGCCTGCGGTATGTCGCCACCCTCAGGGCACCACACGTGCATGTTTTAGAAACACCGGTTGCTTCCAAAACTGCCAGGTTAAAAACCCTTTTGCATTCCGCGCCTTTAATGCTAATTGTCGACTTCCCCCCTTAATAACTAATATAGGCCTGTGTGACTGCGTTGCTAGGGAGCAAACGCTTCGCGCGGATATCATTTTCATTGGTATTTATATATGCTTATATTGGCATTATTCGCCATTTTATATTTATTAATCGGTGGCCCAGGCCGCTGTGAGGGCTCGCCGCATTCCTCATTTACATCTCTGGCCGCTCGCTGCGTTACCATTTAAGCTCTGGAGACCCGCTGTCATCCATTTATGTGGGCACGGGACATCGTTCGGGAAAAATCATCCGATAAAATAATATCATCCGGGAATTTAGCGTCCGGGAATCCTCTTCGCCCCATGTCCGGATGAGGTCTTGCGTGGCCAGGGGTTGTCCCACTGCACCCTTGGCGCACTTTCTTCACTTCACGCGAATGGAAGACTCGTTCCCCGCCTTAGGAACGCTACCTATGTTACACACTAACTAAAAGTCTAGTCCAAGTTGGTCGTCTCTAGGTTCGTCTCCTGAGTCTAATACTGAGCTGGCTAATTCTCCTACTAGACGTCAAAAGTCTCCCCTGCAGGTCTGGCGTCGACGACAGTAGTGCATAATGGGCATAAGTTTCTTCGTCCCAGGGACAGGCTAGGTCTCCCAGGATTCCGAAGTTTGCCCGAACTGAGTCATCGTCGCTTCGACCTTACGTCCATCTGTCATTAAACTGGGTCAGGATCCGTTGCCGTTTTGCCCCGTCTCTGCCCCTCTGTGGAGCTTCGGCTCCCCATCCGTCTACCTTCTCGTCACCATCTAGTGTGATTTCAGATGCCTTTGAAAATAAGTGTGATACTGTATAATTATGTAATTATGTCAAATTTCTAGTGTTCTGGGGTTGTAGAATCTTCGAAATGCAGTGACTACTTTAGACCTGTCATTGCCATGTCGGATTTCCAGCGCTGATGCCTTGGTACTTTTCTGGAGGTATTAGTAGGTTTATAGGGTGTTGGGTCCCTTGTTATTAGGATCCGAGGGTGTTATTTGCTGAGTGGGGTTAAAGCGTGGTGGGAGGGGGTCGTGCATCGTTGGACTCCATGTTTATGGTGGCCGGGAGCCGATGATGCTGTTAGGAAGTATTTACTGTGAGTGGATGGGGTGGGTATTTCCCAGGTGTGCAAAATTTGAAAATATCATGCGGGTGTGATAGTAATACAATCCCTGGTGTGTGGGTAGGATATCCCATGCAGTGAGATGGATATGAGGCGTATCTGCTCTCATTTGAGGATAAGGCGTGTGCTAGGATACAATAAGTTTATGTCCCTTGCATGCAGATTATTTAATAAAATATTTTTTATTATCAGTATGGCCTCATCTCTCTATATAGAGATGTGCATCGCCGCTTAATATTTGTTTCCGAATCACCCCTAATACTCAGGTGTAGGCGTTCGGGTCCAAGGTGTAGCAAACCTTAATTTATGAAAAGCATGAAGTCTATCAACCCCAATGTATACTTTGCAATGTAGTGTAGGTGTTCTTATGTATCTGTATGTCTGTGTTGGATAGTGTTGTGGGTAATGGGGTGTGTAGGAGGAAGGTTATGGGGATGGTAGCCCGTAGCTGGTACCATGGCCATCCTGATGGCATTATCCACCTCTACTCCTATTGTAGTGTGTCATCCTCTCTTGGTCGTTATGCGTTGTCCTCCCGCCCTTTGGGATTTACGCTGGCTGCGTTGAGATGCCATATAGCACCTAGTGTCTCCTAAAATACTAGTCTGTGGAGTGCCCGTGGGTCTGTGATACCTACGTCGTGTAAAAATGTTTGTGTCTGTGGGCACCGTCCTCTGGTTGCCCTTATGATGTTCAAGTGTGGTGACGCTGTGTCGTTCACGGCCTAATCTGGTCCCCTGTTCATAAAGTGGGATAGGGTATCATGTGGCTGTGAGTATAAATCGGCATAGCATAATTGCCTGTAATGGATTTTAGAAAAAAAGAAGGAAAACCAAGAAAAGAAATTATTAGGGGGGTTTGTTCCTCCATGGAATCTGCCTGTATCCGCCCCTAAGGGTTGGGCGCGTGTGGAAGGGAAGCGGCCGTGGCTGTAATTGATGCGCTCTTGTATGTATGGAGCTGCCTGCTGTTAACTCCTACCGGCGCGTGTGCTGTTATCTGAGAGAGCTTATCTTGTTCCACGTGGCTACCTGTCACGCGCCATGTACTGTCTGTTATCACCTTTGTAAACATGTGCCAGTCCCTTCACTGGTAGGCGTAAAAAATAGTCTGTCTTCCCAGATCAATCTGGTCTGCAATATTTGTATAATATATGATGCGGAGCCTAATGTAATGCCTCTCCCACTTCCTGTATCATCATCCGTGTTGCCACTGTATACCATTACTGTTATTGTTTTTATGCTAGTGTCATCATGTCTGTATGTCATTGTCACGTCCTGCTGCGACAAGAATTTATTCCGTACACAGTGTGTGGCAACCCGCTGGAATTCGCTTATTTGCAGCGCAGTGCTTTTTGTATATTTGTTTAGTGTCCTTTGTGTCTGAAAGACTTCAATGATATGCAGGAAGGCTAACAAAACGTGACTTCCGCCACTGTCCGTGTGTCGACATGTGTTTGCATTCTAGAAAGGCCAACGTGTTAACTTGTCATTTTTTTCGCTCACAAGCTTGTTTGGGAATTTGTTTCCGTGATTACTTCCCCTTTGTGTCTTGCTTTATTATTTTATGTCCGGGGTAATCTACATTGCCATGATTTTTGACCGTAGAGATGTGGTGTTCACTACTTTGTGTGAGCGTTTGTCTGTGCTCGTGGCGTCTCCTGTATTCAGATTTCGGGCGCTATGGTCCAAAAGAGTATTTTGTGGTCTCCGTAGAGGCCTGGTGTTCCCGGTACGTCCCCTATTGGTAGTCCCGGGGTCGCTAATGCCCTAAATAGGTTGCTATAGCGAATACCTTGGAATGGGCCTACGCCCCTGTAAGTATGACACATGTATGTCGCCTGTGTGAATTTTGGTTAGCCCTGGTCTTAATTTGTGGGCATAGTGTGGTTTTGAATCCCTTGTGAATGATACACTGTCGATCGTAATACTGTGCTGTCTGTGAGTGCCTTCAGCCGACCAGTGTGTCACGTTTTCGCGCTGAGCATGCAAAGTGTTGGGTTACTTCATGTGATAACAGCGCTGCCGGGACCGTATTTCCTGTCCGGCAGTTAACATTTGTAGTGTATAGCATTTATGTTGCGACCTTGTCACAAATGGTGTGAGTGTTTCTAAAATATGTTTTCACGAGGCCCTACGTTTCTTCATGATGACCGCGCCTTATCTTTTGGCCCTACTATCGTGATGACGCTATCTGTGTCAGTGGCTCTGCCTGTGTAATTTATGTGTTTGTACATGTATCCCCTGTATGTAAAGGAACCTTCCTGTGTTCATACCTGTGTGGCTCAATAGTTCTTGTGCTTGTGTGTTGTGGCCCTTAGTTACCATGTCACGCCCTTGAGGCTGACTTTGGGCACTAAGCTATTGCTGTATACTCCCGTGTCGGTGTATTTACCTTGTAAAAAGAACCTTCCTGTGTTTATGTCTGTGCTGTGAGTGGCATTAGTGCAATTCATATGCCATCCCTGGTGTATATTTAAGACGTGTACACAATGATAATATGCCAGTCATATACATATAATATAAACCTTCTTATTATGCCTACATTAATTCTTAGCTATAACTCAATGGGGCACAGTGTCTATATGGGATCCTATGGCTTTTCTATGGGATTGTGTATTCATGCTGTCTGTGCAATGCCGTCCGTGTGATTGTCTGTCCCCGTGTCCATATTCCTGGCTTTAATTTTAATGTACTTACGAATTGCCTTAGTTTTGGCCAGTTTTTGTCTAGCTGGGAGTGGATTTTCCCCAGTAAATGTGTTTATCGTCGCCCGAGCGCTGTCGCCCGACGGGGTGAATACCTTCGCCCTGTTGTGAGGGTATAGGCCTCCGCTTCCCATTGGGGTGCTTCTTTACCATTTTTCTGGGGTGTTTTAAATAAAGTAAGCCTAAACCTATGTTCACCGTAGTGCCTGTTAATAGGCGTAGGTGTGCTGGCGCCTGAAGGGCTGCGTTGGCTCCGCGCTACCCTATCAGTGTCTGTGGGGGTGTGTGTCCTCCTGTCTGCCTGGCCTCGTGGGGTGGGCGGTAAAACTTCCCTTATACCCCGTGTACTTTGTTTTGGAGGCAGGATAGTGCGTGCAGGCGTGTGTGTCACACCCTGGTGAATTGTAAGCAATCCCCCTGTATTTCTTTGCATCGTGGGTGCACATGTTCGTGTCCGCCTCCATTCTGGCGAAATCGCCCTTTGAACTGGCGGTAGGGGTCTTGTAATTGTCTGTGAGCGCCCTTCTAATGAATTGGAGGGTAGTCTGGCCTTTTTCTGGGCTATGGCCACGGCAGACTCCTTCCTTCGCGTCTGTCTATGTGTGTAGGTCTGTGTGGGCTTATCGTGCTGTGGCACGTTCTCTACGTCCTCAGCTCATGATATAGTTTCCTCCAGGTTCCTCTCTGTGTTATCGTGTATGTTTGAGAGCCCTGGCGTCAACTCCCTCTCGTTCATTTGTTCTGAGGGGGCTGGCGTAGGTTTCGCCCCTCGGTCTGGCAAAATTGCCTCCCGGACCGGAGCTGAGGGACGTGTGTCTATGTGAGTTTGGCCCTGTAGTGTATTGGAGGCTAGCCTGACCGATTTCTGGCCTATGGCCACGGCAGACTCCTTCCTTCGCGTCTGTCTATGTGTGGCGGTACGTGTCGAGAGGGGCATCTTCGCGAATTGCTTAGTTAGCGTATCTACGCCTATGTCCTCTCTTGGTGTCGTTGGTGGCCCTGCGATGAACTCAAAGTTGGCATTGCTGGCCTGGAGTTCCCGATATTCGGCCCAAATTTGAGCATACTGCCTATTGAGGCATATGGCCTGTTCGGCAACTTTGGTACAGCTAGTTCCTATTTGTTTATGTTCTTGGATGAGTGCCTCCCATTGTTCGAACATGACCTCGTGTCGGCAGTGTAGTTTCCAGTGTGCTTTGTTGAGTTGTGGGGATTTTCGCCCTAGTCTTTCGATTCTTGGCGCTGCGGAGTGGCCGGACAAGTGCCCTTATAATTCTCATATACTGAGCGTGCAGAAGCTGCTGATACCTACTGAGGTAGTCCTGCCTTGTCTCAAAGGCCTTATGCCAAGCAATTAATTCCTGGTATTCCCAAATGTTCCTTAGCACAGCTAAACGGTATAGGGGGCCATCCTGAACTAAGTGTGTGTATAAAAAAATGTGTGTGGTTTCTAATGTATTAAATCTGCTGATTCTTCCCAGGGGGGGGGTGGCTAAAATTTCCCTTGTGTTCCCAGAGAGGAGGGAAAAAATAATGCTTTCTCTCAGAGAAAAAAATCAAATTTCGCTTGGCTGCTTTCGGTATGGATCTCTCTAACACGAGGGCTCGTTGTTTGAGTGCCTTACCCTTTATTTTGCGTGGTAGCCGGTGCCTCCACCAATATGTTTTATCCCTCTGTTAGGGGTGGGATAAACAGGGTAATGTAGATGTATTAATTTAAGGGATGTTTCCAAAAAAGGGTAGTTTCCCGTATTTGGGGGAGACTACCAGTGTTGTGTGTTGGTGTGAGGATGTGATCTGTTGGGGGTATTCCTACAGGGTGCGTTTACCTGTTAGGGGATGAATATCTAAGAGTGGCCTATTAACCTAGCCTGCCAATTAAGTAGAGCGAGCGTTTTAACGAGCTCACGTGCAGAGTCGACACTTTGACACGCTGCAGTCAGGCTGCTTGTTCGAGTACAATAGGATTCCTGACGATGCAGTTCCTGGCCTTCACGGTCAGGGGCAATTAGGACTAAGGTCAGGTCGGGTGTAAGGATATAAAACTGGGTGTAATGAGTAATAAATGTGTGTGTTTACTGACCAAGTATTTATTGGCCAGTAGCTGTGATGTACTGTCCATTTTAGGTGCTGGACAGGTATAAAGTAAAGTACAAGATGTAAAATACAAAAGTGTTCAGGGTATGTGTTACAATGATAAGGAATCTGAGCACACGGCTAGTTCTCACCTGGTCTTAAGGCCTTCCCCCACTGCTCGGTCAGCGTTTCCTCACCGTCGCTGCTCCAGTTAGTGTGTTTATGTGTGTATTATTTAAGCGTGGCTGTCAGCAGTATTGCCGGGCCTGCTTGTGTTGAAGAAGTATGTGAGGCTTAAGGCATGCCTATGAGGGTGGTTTTGATGAAAGATGGAGGGGTGGGTCTTAGGGGGACTGCTCCTGGGCTGTACAATAGCTTAACAATATCTAACTGTGAAAGTTTGGTCCAGAAAAATAGTTTATTTTTAATGTTTATAAATTTTATTTAGATTTATGGGGGAATTATAAGATTTGTTAGTTTTTAAAACCCTATTTTTGATTATTATTAGAGTTTCACACTATTATTTATTCCTGCCAGTATTGTTGTTCAGTTTATGGACCTTTAAAAGCGTTCAGTGTATTCAGGTAACGTTTGTATCCAACTTAAGCAAATAACTCAATAGTTCAATAGTTTACGAGACACCCTGTGTCTTCACCAATATTTCATCACACTTATTAGACATCCTATGTCTTCACCAATTACTTTACTCTTATTTCGGATTCACTGATCCAGGCGCCTTCGGTTTTTGGTACGACTTTAGTTAGTTCAATACCACCGATATAATTACAATAACAATGTCGGAGGTATTCATCCACCGTCACGATTCATATAATACTCTTATTTTACAAAAGTGTGGAATCCTAATTGATACACGTTTGAATTGCTGGTAATAAAGATTATGTGTACAAAAACACATCCTGACAACGCTTTAAATAAACATAAAGGTTTCTGATGCAAGCTAACTGTGTGTGTGCGTTTATAAAATTGCCTCTTCCCTGAATAAATCGAACCTGCGTTCATTTGGTTACAAAATACAATTTCATTCATTGCCTGTGTGGCTTCTATTAAAGAAATAAACCTGTTTTCAAGTATTGATCTGGCCAATAAATGTGAGTAACGGATCTCTGCATTCCACTTGTAATAATGTCAAGAATCCCACAGCCTTCTAAAACAAAATAATAATCCACTGCCTAGAATCGAGTGTGCTGTGTAGTGAACTTGGCTCGTAACCTTGACCTCGATTTAACATTGTCAAACTATTTTATTTGTCATCAGCCTGACAAAATAAAAGTTGATAATACCTGTTTTTAAATTATACGAATGAGCATTGAAAATCCAGCCTTCCTGGCTTCTATAAATGTTTAATAAAACTTATATTTTCCACACGCGTCTTATAATTAGCTACCTGCATTGTGCACTAAATAAATGAGACCAAAATTAAACTAAGTCTACTGTTTTCCACTCTTACAATACGCTTTAAATATTTGATCTGACTTACAGATTCAGCGTCACTTGGTTCGAGTCCCGCCATGAGATGTATGCGGTCTCGTGTATGGCTTTAGGTTACCATTTCATTGTGTCTGGACATCCTCCGTCGCCAATTCCCCACGCATGATTTAGCAATCACATGCCATCGCGCGGTTGGAGTTGTATCTGAAGATCTGCTGGTTTATCATTATTGCGATGTTAGCGTTGGTAAAAATGTAGCACATAATTAAATAAAACTGTCGCGCACTGCAGCTAATATGCGGTAAAAAAAATTCCCATTTCACTCCGCCACTGGCTCTAGTTTCTGTCGCTTGTGCGACACTCACTCGTGACTTGCACTGATATTTACACAAGAAAATTTTTAACAAAAATTAAATAAATCAAAATCACTGCCCATCCGGCAAATAAAGGTTGTACTTGTAGATATTGTACAGTTACACAGTTAATTAAATCCACAGTTTATAGAACACTGAAACATGTGTGTGTGCGGGAGAATGAGACCATGCGGTCGCAAAGTTTTCTTCGCACAAGTCCTTCATTTCACCTCGGATAATAATAAAAATATTTTACAGTTCTCGTAGTGGTGAATGTCTTCAATCGTTCAATTATTACACAATGCCATGATGGCTATCCATAAGAAAGTTATTCGTAGAATTTTCCTGCCACATGGTTTCCTTTCACTTGTGCCCTATCATGCACATGTTGTCTCTTCCACAGACGAATAGGAACTGGTGTTACCAAATACAGCGTGCTCTCAGTACATGATCTGGCCGCGTAAATTGATAGATTCTTCGATTTTCGAAGTGTGCTGTACTTCAAATATGCAGAATTACTTGGTTATAACTATAGTAGATTTTTGGAATGTGAAAAATAAGTAAAAATATACTGCTCAAAAAATTAAAGCACCACTTTTTTCAAAGGCCACCAAATTTTGAAAAGTTGACCTACAAGCTCGAAATCTCAGTATGACGTTTGTCCTGACGCCTACCAAGCATATGCTTCAGCACAACTCCCCAACTTGAGTAGTTTCGGGGTAGCACCCAGAAAACCAGCCCATTTTCGAAAACCGCAAATTGAAGTTTGCGAAAAACGCTGCAGGACTTGTCGCAGGTTGCCAAAGCAGTCGAAAATGAATGAGTCTTGCTCTTAAAGGTTCCACAAACACGCAGAAATCGTTACATTTGACGTTTGGGCATTTTCAACCCCCTTCATCATCCCCTAAACATGGACTACCATTGGGGGCGTCTGAGAAGGTACCGGGTGTGTTTAACCATCTGAAAACCTGCACACCGTCATCGGTTGCTGATTGCAGTAAGTTCTTAAGGCCTCCGGCAATTTCCACACCCCCTAACACCCTCAACTGGCATGGGACCAAACCACCCCCTCTCGATTCACCCCTAAGGAAGGTTTTTATCGAGATGTTTATCAGTGCTGTGAATGCGGGGGTCTTCCCCTACCGTTTCAAAAAAGGAGCTGTGCCTTTGTCACCACCCCTTCCTCTGCAACACCCGTTTGTATGATTTTTCGAATCAGGCCCTTTTTAAGGGCTGAAACGAGGTCTTAAGCGCTGAAAGGGCTGTAAAGGTCCTTAGAAGTAGTGGTGACACGAAATCAACCCCTTCCGATCGATGATTGACATTCCGTCCCCCAAATTCGAAATTTTTGCACCCCCAACCCTCCCTGTCTGGACGCGTAACGCGTCATGGCAGACTTTTCAGAGTTGGATGGAAATGAAGCTTATGGCCTGCAATGGAGCCCAAAGCAGCAGGTTGGAAAGAAATTCATCGGTAGGTTGGGAAACGGGACCAACATTTTTCAAAAAAGTGTACAGCTTACAGTAAGTACGCCCATGCATAGGCAACCCACATCACGTCCGTGCGTGTGGGTTGCCTATGATCGGCAATAGGTTACAAAGTTTGGCAATGAGAGAAAAATGACGTGATGTGGGTTGCCTATGCATTGGTGTACTTACTAGAGGCTGTTAACTTTTTTGAAAACTTTTTGGTCCCGTTTCCCACCCTACCGATGAATTTCCATCCAACCTGCTGTTTTGGGCTCCATGTCAGGCCATAAGCTTCATTTCCATCCAACTCTGAAAACTCTGCCATGACGCGTCACGCGTCCAGACAGGGAGGGTTGGGGGTGCAACAATTTCGAATTTCGGGGACGGAATGTCAATCATCGATCGGAAGGGGTTGATTTCGTGTCACCACTACTCCTAAGGACCTTTACAGCCCTTTCAGCGATTAAGACCTCGTTTCAGCCCTTAAAAAGAGCCTGATTCGAAAAATCATACAAACGGGGGTTGCAGGGGAAGAAGTGGTGACAAAAGCACAGCTCCTTTTTTGAAACGGTAGGGGAAGACCCCCGCATTCACAGCACTGATAAACATCTCGATTAAAACCTTCCTTAGGGGTGAATCGAGAGGGGGTGGTTTGGTCCCATGCCAGTTGAGGGTGTTAGGGGGTGTGGACATTGCCGGAGGCCTTAAGAACTTACTGCAATCAGCAACTGAGGACGGTGTGCAGGTTTTCAGATGGTTAAACACACCCGGTACCTTCTCAGACGCCCCCAATGGTAGTCCATGTTTAGGGGATGATGAAGGGGGTTGAAAATGCCCAAACGTCAAATGTAACGATTTCTACGTGTTTGTGGAACCTTTAAGAGCAAGACTCATTCATTTTCGACTGCTTTGGCAACCTGCGACAAGTCCTGCAGCGTTTTTCGCAAACTTCAATTTGCGGTTTTCGAAAATGGGCTGGTTTTCTGGGTGCCACCCCGAAACTACTCAAGTTGGGGAGTTGTGCTGAAGCATATGCTTGGTAGGCGTCAGGACAAACGTCATACTGATATTTCGAGCTTGTAGGTCAACTTTTCAAAATTTGGTGGCCTTTGAAAAAAGTGGTGCTTTAATTTTTTTGAGCAGTATATAATCATAAGCGATATTGCTCCAGCTTCTTCCCGACGCTCGCAGGGTATGTTCAGATATATTTCAGCATAAGTTTTAGTCTCTGTTGTCTGAGCAAACATGCGTCAACGGGCGCATACATCTCCACGTCTAGTAAATAAAAATTGTAGAAGTCAATTTGTATTTCAGCCAATTACCAATCCTTGGTTTGACTTCGTGCACGATCCATTCTGTCAGTGATCCTGTGATATTCTTCATCACTCATGCGATTGTCTTCACCTGCTGGTTCAATCACAATGTTGTGAACATCAGCTGTCGTAACTTTCCTGTTATTCTCACGACATTTGTTATTTCCATCTCTTCTTCTGTCTGATTCTTCGTCTTCTGCATTTCATCTTCTCCGTTCCTGAATGTATTGTCGACTTTCATTAGCCTTACCTTTCCAATCATTATCGTATTGGAAATGAGAATCATCTTCTCTTCGGTCACCGCCACTGTGTCTGTAATCTCTTCTGGGATTATCAGTGTATCGGTTATTTCGATCCTCACGATCACGTGGCTGTCCTCTATATCCACGGTTGAAATTAGCGTTGTTATTGTTATTGTTGTTATTACGACGATTGATGTTGTAATTGTTGGCTCTATTTTGATATCTGTTCTGGTAATTCTTGTTAATTGTGTCAAATCGACGGTTCCTTGCATAAGGTGTATTGTCTTTACGGTAATCACGGGAATCTCTCTTTCTATCTGGTCCCTCGTGATTTTGACGATTGTTTGTTCGACGATTTTCTGTAGTTTTTACAGTCTGACTGGTTCTGTCCACTGAAGTTACATTTACCTCATGTGTGCTCCTGTGTTTAGGTGTAGGTGCAAATTGTTCGTGACTGCTATCCAGTTTTCTAAGAACTTCGTCACATTTCATAAATGTATTTGCATCTGACGCTATGAGTAACCTTTGTATTTCCATAGGGTATTGTCTTCTGATGGTTTGGACAAGTTCTACTTCGGATAAAGGGGCTTCCAAACATTGCAATTTCGAAAGCTGACTTGCGAAGTAGGTAGCGCACTTAGTTGGTTGAGTACTAGCGTACCTCTTATTGTACATTTCCACCCTTATATTTTGCTGACGTTCCAAAGACCAATAAGTCTTAAGGAATGCTCCTTTAAATTCCTGATAATTGTGGAATGAGTATTTGAATGCTTTGAACCAGGTTAACGGGCTGTTCTCTAGGTATTTTTCGACAGTCCGTAACTCCCTGTCTGGTGTTACCATAGTTTCTCTCATGTATGACTCCAAGTTTCTCAGAAAATCTACCGGTGTAACGGAATTGGAATAATTGAATTTTGCCGGTCGATCTTCATGGCTTCTCAAATACACAATATTCGAGTACTGAGTTTGACCATAGTTCGGCGTGACTTTAAAGTTAGGTGTCAGCCCATAATTCGGCGTTATGTTAGCATTCGGTGTCACAAATTGTGATGTTGTCCTAAATGGATTATAACCTTGGTTTTCCATCGGAACATTCGGTTTTGCCATGTTAGTCGCAGTGTTTGTAGATGGCACACCCTCTCTGTTAGGTTTTAATAGACGATTGATGCGTTCATCCATTTCGGCGTATTCAACACTTTCTCTGGTTGCTTATTAATTATAGCATTCATTTGTGATTCTATCTGCTCAAATCTTCCTTCAATGCGATTATCGAATTCCTTCTGTTTCCCATCCTGTTCCTCAAGGTAAGCGTCCAATGTTTTTGCTACGTATTGGTTGAATCTGTGATTGTTCTCACGAGTTTCCTCTCGAATCGCTTCAATGTCTGTAGCTAAGTCCTGTTTTATTTTGCTGACTTCAGCCTCCACCTTCTCTACATTGCTTGCTACACGTTTAGTATTCATGTGTACGGCAAATGCCATGCCTCTAGTTAATTTTAATCCAGAGTTAACTATAGCCACATCAGCTTTTAACACACCCACTTACGTGTTAACTTCTTCCATACGCTGTTCCACGGAGTTAATTTTAGTACTAACGATTTCTTTTGCATTAGCGACGTCACTCCTGACTGATTCGATGTTATCATTCATCTCTGTGTGAACGTCTTTGAGTTTTTGGTTTATCTCAGATCTATTTGTGCGTATCTCCTGTTTTATTCCCTCTAAGTGTGCGTGATATTCCGTGCGATAAGTTTCCATTTCTGCACGCAAATCATAACTAACCTTATTGATTGTGACAGTAATTTCGGCTTTAACATTGGCAATGTCCTCTCGCACTTCAACTTCATTCTGAGCAATATCTGCCCTAATGTTATTGTTCAACAGTGTCATATCAGCTCTAATATTGGTAGTAATGTTGTTACTAGTTTGTAACAGAGTAGCTGTAGCATTGTTACTGTTCTCATTCATGTCTGCCCTCAAAGTTTCGTTATTGTGAGCCATGTCTGCCCTAACAGTGTTTACATTTTCTGTAACAATGTTTATATCTGCCCTTAAATTGTCACTGTTTTGTGTCACATCGGCCCTGACAGTGTTTATGTTTTCAGTAACATTATTAATATCTGCCCTTATATTTTCATTGTTCTGAGCCATCTCAGCTCTGAGATCATTATTATTTCGTGTCAAATTGTCCATCGACACCTGCAGATTATGCAGTAGGGCAGGCAAGTTTGCCAACAACTCGGCTGTCTCTTGCGCAGACATAATATCTTCAATTGGAGAAATACGGGGAACTAACAACTTCATATGCCTTAACAATGATTTGAGTTGGAAAACAGTAGAAAATCCATTCCTTCATAAATTTATTCGATGATAACAGCTGAACCTCTGGTAAAATTAAACGACATCAAGACAACAACCAAACTTACATTTACTCAAGACTAGGATAAATGCAAATCAAATCCTCAACTTATTATCATTAATAAATGTTACCTAGCCTCATGGTCTTAATTCTGGAATAAGAATGCCATGTAGCCTTCCAAAACACTAGTACAAAACCTCGATTCGTTACTAATCTGTTGGATTTGCTAACAAAAGAAAATCCTCACAAACAAACGAATCATGGAGATCGAACACAAGTTTCGATGCAACCACGTTTGGCGCCAACGTACTATATGTGCCCACTGGCCGAAGGTTTCGGGGAGCCACCGGTTTCAAATGACCCTTCCGAGACCCTCTTCCAGTTAACACACAAGTATGGGGGACGATACATTCATAGGCTGGTGTAGCACAAAAGTCTGCACTCGGGGGTGTCGGGAATTAGTGAGTTTCGATCTTTAACCAGCTCAGAAGAATGCATCGATAACAAAACTAAACAAGAAAAGAGAGGTCAGTCTTAGGTTAAAATCACAAATAAATTTTATTCAGAGTAGATCCCTAGCCTAGCATGAGAGTTGCAAACGGCTAGTCCGATACTATTCTGCCCTGAAAGAAATATAAAAAAGTCCTAAACAAGATCTAAATTACTCTCATGGTCCTAATACAAAATTCGACAAAATGAACAAGCTAAGAGAATGGCTCATAAGATCGGCCCTAAGCAATTACATCGAAATAACTTACGGGTGGATCAAACATCAAAAGAATTTACAGCAAAGCAAGACATTTACTTGTTTACAAATACTAGAACATTTACATTTAGTAGCAAGGGGAAAATTTGTCCTATGCTATGATGGTGCCATCTCTATCATTTATCTTTAGAGTTAAGTTTTTAGCTAGTCCTAAATATCATTAATTAATAAACGAGATGCGTTTATTACTAAGAAAATCAAGCTATGTGCACAATGTTGCTGAATAAAAAAACTATGCTAATAAACACAAATGCATACAATAATTCAGCACTCCTATGGTTGTGCAATTGGCATTGCCTACGTACTCGATTCGTTACTGTTTGTAACAAACGGTCATAGTGTCAAAGTGTTAAGAAAATAGAAAATATAGGAGAGCCTGCAAATGCGGTAGTAATTAAGCAATTACATCGACTCATATTGTTACAATTCTGATGTGTGTGCTTCAGTTTACAATTACCAATTAATGGTCGACTGATCATGTGAAAATGTATCAAAATGTATCTACAATAGCTTAACAATATCTAAGTGTTAACGTTTGGTCCAGAAAAATAGTTTATTTTAATGTTTATAAATTTTGTTTAGATTCAGGGGGGAATTATAAGATTTGTTAGTTTTCAAAACCCTATTTTTGATTATTATTAGAGTTTCACACAATTATTTATTCCTGCCAGTATTGTTGTTCAGTTTATGGACCTTTAAAAGCGTTCAGTGTATTCAGGTAACGTTTGTATCCAACTTAAGCAAATAACTCAATAGTTCAATAGTTTACGAGACACCCTGTGTCTTCACCAATATTTCATCACACTTATTAGACATCCTATGTCTTCACCAATTACTTTACTCTTATTTCGTATCCATTGATCCAGGCGCCTTCGGTTTTTGGTACGACATTAGTTAGTTCAATACCAACGATATAATCACAATAACAATGTCGGAGGTATTCATCCACCGTCACGACTCATATAATACTCTTATATTACAAAAGTGTGGAATCCTAACTGATACACGTTTGAATTGCTGGTAATAAAGATTATGTGTACAGAAACATATCCTGACAACGCTTTAAATAAACATAAAGGTTTCTGATACAAGCTAACTGTGTGTGTGCGTTTATAAAATTGCCTCTTCCCTGAATAAATCGAACCTGCGTTCATTTGGTTACAAAATACAATTTCATTCATTGCCTGTGTGGCTTCTATTAAAGAAATAAACCTGTTTTCAAGTATTGATCTGGCCAATAAATGTGAGTAACGGAACTCTGCATTCCACTTGTAATAATGTCAAGAATCTCACAGCCTTCTAAAACAAAATAATAATCCACTGCCTAGAATCGAGTGTGCTGTGTAGTGAACTTGGCTCGTAACCTTGGCCTCGATTTAACATTGTCAAACTATTTTATTTGTCATCAGCCTGACAAAATAAAAGTTGATAATACCTCTTTTTAAATTATACGAATGAGCATTGAAAATCCAGCCTTCCTGGCTTCTATAAATGTTTAATAAAACTTATATTTTCCACACGCGTCTTATAATTAGCTACCTGCATTGTGCACTAAATAAATGAGACCAAAATTAAACTACGTCTACTGTTTTCCACTCTTACAATACGCTATAAATATTTGATCTGACTTACAGATTCAGCGTCACTTGGTTCGAGTCCCGCCATGAGATGTTGTTTGCGGTCTCGTGTACGGCTTTAGATTACCATTTCATTGTGTCTGGACATCCTCCGTCGCCAATTCCCCACGCATGATTTAGCAATCACATGCCATCGCGCGGTTGGAGTTGTATCTGAAGATCTGCTGGTTTATCATTATTGCGATGTTAGCGTTGGTAAAAATGTAGCACATAATTAAATAAAACTGTCGCGCACTGCAGCTAATATGCGGTAAAAAATTGCCCATTTCACTCCGCCACTGGCTCTAGTTTCTGTCGCTTGTGCGACACTCACTCGTGACTTGCACTGATATTTACACAAGAAAATTTTTAACAAAAATTACATAAATCAAAATCACTGCCCATCCGGCAAATAAAGGTTGTACTTGTAGATATTGTACAGTTACACAGTTAATTAAATCCACAGTTTATAGAACACGGAAACATGTGTGTGTGCGTGAGAATGAGATCATGCGTTCGCAAAGTTTTCTTCGCACAAGTCCTTCATTTCACCTCGGATAATAATAAAAATATTTTACAGTTCTCGTAGTGGTGAATGTCTTCAATCGTTCAATTATTACACAATGGCATGGTGGCTATCCATAAGAAAGTTATTCGTAGATTTTTCCTGCCACATGGTTTCCTTTCACTTGTGCCCCATCATGCACATGTTGTCTCTTCCACAGACGAATAGGAACTGGTGTTACCAAATACGGCGTGCTCTCAGTACATGAGCTGGCCGCGTAAATTGATAGTTTCTTCGATTTACGAAGTGTGCTGTACTTCAAATATGCAGAATTACTTGGTTATAATTATAGTAGATTTTTGGAATGTGAAAAATAAGTAAAAATATAATCATAAGCGATATTGCTTCAGCTTCTTCCCGCTGCTTGCAGGGTATGTTCAGTTATATTTCAGCATAAGTTTTAGTCTCTGTTGTCTGAGCAAACATGCGTCAACGGGCGCAATATATATATATATATTTACCAACACGCATTCTTATCAAAAAGAACGTTACCTCATCACCAACAACACCTCGTTCGTTAAAATGCGATCATGCGTTCGGGAGATATCGCCAAAATTTTTATGAAAGTAGGAGAGTAAGTAGCTTCCCCCTCATCCCACTACTGTGAATCCACCCTACTCTCAGGACTATGTTTACAGGTCGTGAATTTCGGAAGCTATATAATAGAAACTGGGGAAATATTGGTTACGCTGCCAACCCCCACCCCCATCCAGGATCGTATAATTAATCCATGCAAGCAGGTGTGAGTAGATATACTTATTCCCTGCCCAATTGAATTGGGCACATTAGCATGGTGACTGACAGAAAAGCATTTATTTTACGACATTACGAAAGCAACACTGAGAAATGGCTTTCAAATTGTGTATATTCTGCAACTTCAGTAAACAAACTGAGTACCTTACCTACTAGCAAATTTCACATGTTTTTCTTACAGACTGCAAATACTGCATTATCGTGCAATAATTATGTCCACGTTTTCTTGAGGTGTTGTAATGTGGGTTGCGTGAATTGATGGGTTACACATTCACCTCAATTGCGGCCAACCAATCGGCACAGTAACAGGGTACTTCATAGTGATAGACAAGATAAGTGAATTCAGATAGGCTGTACAGTATTTTCGTCAACCCTCTTTGTTTCATAAATAGTGCTTTGTATTCAACATTTGAAGTTGTGCTGTCCGACTGCGAGTCTACGAAAAAATCACTCTTGTCCTCGTATTTTGTGTGTTAAATCACGCACCGGGACCGCGATGGGGAGCTGCAGAAAATCCAAAGATCAAAGGTTCGAATTCTGACGCTGACTGAGGCTATCCTGAGTGTAGTTTTTCCCCAGTTTTTCCACACTACCTCCAGGCAAATACCTGGATAGTAACTTATTTCAAGCCCCGGGGCATCTATTTCATCTCTGTCCCTAATACAGCTACACACACTACCACAGTCATCACAGAATCACGGGTTATTAGAAAAGTTCAACGCACACGGGGCTGATGAGCCAAGATTGTACCAAGCCCCTGAAATGAATTGACAACAACAACAGTGCAGTACAGATTTTTTTCAATGCGGATGATCTCGCTCTTTATTAACCAATCACCTATTACATCCAAGGCCTCTTCCCTTCTTTCATGTAGCATTATCAGAGGTTGGGGTAGCTACGCTATGGGTCTAGGCTATTTCCGAACTGGTTTCTCAATACCAGAACCAGGCAATGTCAGGAAGGTACTTTTGAATAGACCACAGCCACATCCTTACAACTCATTGCCCTATTCATTCCATTTTTCATTAATTCTCCTCACGAGATTGGTGTCATGCTTTCGCAGTTGGAGTTACCAGTTCTGATAACGAAGGTTACTGAGATCTGCCGTTCTGGCTGTAACGAGCGAAGCGCTGAAGAAGGTGAGCGCGCATAGTAGGCCTACATGATACCTATAAAGGAAACGTCCCACTGCCTGCCTGAGTGCGAAGTGCTTAGAAATAACTATTTATGGATTCATCGAGACAACTTAGTGAAGATATTTCATAATTTTACCAGGGATGGGAGGTATGGCGTGAGAAAATACCGAACTCAGAGTGACGAATAAAATTGTCGTAGCGTTGTTCACGCAATTCTGAGGGTATTCAAATTACATTGGAGAAAGGACAAGCTAGACAATGTGTATGTCTACACCGTATTATTCCCGTTTTTCAAAGGGGTCGGGGATGAGATGCGATGGAAGTATTTGTGGCGGATGGTTTTTACGACCGGATGCCCTACCTGACGCCAGCCTCATGAGATGAGTTAGTGAAATGAATGATGGTGAGTGAAACTGGGCAAGGATGTGGAAGGAAGCGGCCGTGGCCTGTCTGACAAGCTAGACTACAGTATATTAGGCATAATCTTCTACCCCTCCTTTTCTTTCCGAATTCCACCACCCTTCTAACACCAAGAAAAACGATGAACGACAGTTCTCCAATGGGGAATCAACACACTGTGGATATACTTTGCAGGGGACAATAGTCTTAACAGACAAATGACATGAGATATTGGCCATCATAAAAAGCATGTTTGTTGTTTTCATATTAGGGACTTGGACATCGTGGTCATTTAGCTCCATGCACTTGGGTGAGTGTGTGTAGAATTTGTGTCTGATGGCTTGTGTTATTGTAATGGCTGTATTAGTGTGTGTGTTTCTAATTAAGGTGAGGATTGGGAAGGAAGCTGCCGTGGCCTTGAGTTAGAAACCATCTCTGAATTCGCTTCGAGTAGAAGTGGGAAACCAGGGAAAACCACTTCCAGGATGGCTGAGGTAGGAATTGAACCCTCTTATTCTCAGTTTTGCCTCACGAGGCTGAGTGGACCCCGTTTCAGCCCTCAAACCACAATTAAATTTCATGACAGAGCCGGGAATGGAACTCGGATCTCCAGTGTGACAGCCAAGGTTGCTAGTCACTATACCACGAGGTGGTTTTTGTTGAATGCTTAGTACTCTTGGCTGGCACCATGAAGGTTCGGGTTTGATTCCCAATTCTGTCAAGAAATGTAATCCTAGTCCGAGGAAAGGTACTGAGTACTTTAAGCCTCGTGAGCAAACTTGAGAAGAGATTGGAAGAGATTGGTTCGATTCGATCTTTTCGTGGTGTCTCACTTCTACTCGAGGCAAATGCCAGGATGGTTCCTAACTTAATGACATGGTCTCCTCCTTCCCAATCGTAGTCTCAATTACAAATATTCACGTTATTACAGCCACCAAAATAATGCAAGTTAAGTTATCAGAAAAAATCAACACACACGTACACGAGAACCCGTATCTCGGAGATGATAGTCAAAAACGCTAAGCACTACACCACGATTTGGTCGCTTCCATATCCTCACCAAAGTCACATATTACCTCACCAAACCCTTCTACTACATGCTGGACGACATGTATATGTAAGTGTTATATACATATCCACAACCCCATAAAAAAGACCTAAAGCGAACCAAATCTAATGATTTTCACCTGACGAATGAAATATCTCATCCAATTAACCCCCCACCCCCTCCCACCCTTTTCCCCCATTTTTTCGCGAAGGGTACACAAGTTAATAATTAATCCATATATTTTTTAGCAGGTGCGAGTAGACAAGTATTACTCTCCAGCCAATTTAATTGGGAACATTAACGTGTTGACTGACTGAGAACCATTTCTTGTAGGTTACTAGACTACGAAGGCAACTCGGAAAAATGGCTTCTAGACGTTCTATTCTGAATTTTACACACACAGAAATATATGGTGCTGATGACCATGATGTTCCAGGTCCCTAAATAGGTGAATGTAAATAACAAAATGTTTTCTCTATTTCAATAAAAGACTAAGAACTATTTGGACATTTCTAATAATGTTGGCGTATCTAAGGGAATTCCGCACATTCACTCTAATGATTGGAGGGTCCAAACTCCATCCTCATCCCAGCCAGGCACGTCCGTAGTAGTGGTGATCATTTTCACTATCGTACCTGTAATTAGGGGCAGATAACCTCGTTGTCCCACCACCATCTTTATGTTGTCTGATGTAGGCCTGGTGGATCAAAATAATGCAAGTTATCAGAAAAAATCAACACACACGTACCCGAGAACCCGTATCTCAGAGATGGTAGTGAAAAACGCTAAGCACTACCCCACGAGGTGGTCGCTTCCATATCCTCACCAAAGTCACGTATTGCCTCACCAAACCCTTCTACTACATGCTGGACGACATGTTTATGTAAGTGTTATATACATATCCTCAAACCCATAAAAAAGACCTTAAGCGAACCAAATCTAATGATGATGACCTGGCGAATGAAATATCTCATCCAATTAACCCCCCCCCCCCCTCCCTTTCCCCTATTCTTTTCGCGAAGGGTACACAAGTTAATAATTGTTGTTTGGTATTATTCTGTGACGCCATTATTTTACTTCATGCCTCATTTGCTTTACCAGCGTTCTTTGCTTTACGTCCATGTTGTTGTTTCTTTTAGGGGATTGTGACATCATGGTCATGTTGCCCCGCGTACTTGGCTGCGTGTAAAATCCGTCTAATAATCTATGTCTTTCTGATGGGTGAACTAGTGTGTGTATTGTAATTAAGGCTAGGATTTGGGTAGGACGCGGCCGTGGCCTCAATTGAGGTACCATCTCGGCATTCGCCTTGAGTAGAAGTGGAAACCACGGAAAACCACTTCTAGGATGGCTGAGGTTGGAATCGAACCCACCTCTTCTTAGTTCTGCCATTCCCATTCGAGCCCACCATAGTACAGAGGTGGGCCATCCTAATAATGGTATTCTATGGCTTTCCACGTCACATCAGGTGAATACCCTAGCGATCCGCAATGACAACCTAGAATGCTAGTCACTACGCCACGAGATAGACTTGCTTTACATCTTTGGATGAAGAGCGAATCAGAAGGAATCTGGGCGAATCAACAGATTTGCTATTGGAGCTACCGTCGAGGTGTACGGATTAGTAGAGTAGTTTGCCACTCAGATAGTCCGGATTTGATGCAAGGCTACGCCATAGAGTATCTAAATGCTAGTAACAGGACTGGAATGGTGTCCATTCAGTTCCTTGAGGCAACTAAGAAGAACAAAGCGGACCATCCTCACAATGGTATCCCATGCTTTCCCACGTCACTCCAGGCGAATACCTTAACCGCTACCTAACTTACAGCTATAGCCTCTCTTTCCAAATCCTAGCCTACATTGCACATGGTTAGAGCCACCACAATGAAGCGGATTGACTCCGTACATATCTAAGTCTACGGTGCAGATGAGCATAGTGTCCTAATCCCCGAAATGAATCAACTGCAATTATATTATCGAATTATCTTCATCTCGAGATTCTATACAGGGTGAATGTAAAATGCCGCACTTGGAGGTCGGCATGCGGTTCCTTGTCAAAATTCACGACAAAAGTTTATCTTGCAAATCCTAGTCCAACCAATAGGTTTAACAGACGTGCGTGTTAAGAAACGAGGCTCTGGCAACGCTGTAAGTGTATGCAGTGTGGCCAAGTACAGGTTGCAGGAACTCTGGGGTCTGCCGGAGCTGTCTCATTAGCTCAGTGAGACGAGGTTATGCCATGAATACCGGTTGTGCGGACGCACCGGTGTTAGAGTCGCCTTCACGCCAATTTTGTTTTTCAGTTATGTATCAAATTGCATCCAATGTACTCCTCCACTATGCAATACACTATGTTGTTTACTATGTGCTACCGTTACAGATACAGTTACCGTTACCTTTATTTAAATAGGCCTATTCAAAAGGTATCATGAAATTCTTACCGACGTAAACGACCCTTTGTTTCGTCCATGGCACAAATAAAGCTAATAGAACATATTAGTGGATACAGTAACATCGTCTCTATTCAATGAGGTACAAAGAAACACAATATTGTAGGTAGCCTACACTAGATTGCACATTATGCTACGCACCATAATTCCATAATGTACCGGTACGTTTGACGTCCAGTCTTATCTTTACAGAGCCGGTACTTACACTTACGAGCAACGGTCACGTCAGAGCAGATGTTCAAAGTGACCACCTTGCATTTCCAAACACTTTGCCACTCGTTGGAGCATACTTTGCCGGACCCTATGCAACACACCTTCATCCACCATTGCCGATGCAGCATGCACGTGAGCTATTAAGTCCTGCACATCCATGGGAGAAGTACTATCAACTTGTTCCTTTTAGTGTCCCCACAATTAAAAATCTAGTGGATTAAGGTCCGGGGAACGTGGAGGACAGAACATTGGACCTCCACGACCAATCCATTTCCCTAGAAACGCTTCATTTAAATAGTTACGCACAGTCATTGCAAAGTGTGGCGGTGCACCATCATGCTGAAACCATAGCTGTCGCCGAACACCAAGTGGAACGTTTTCTAAGGCGTCAGGCAAAGTATTGCCAAGAAACGTACGATAGAGGGCGGCATTCAAATTGTCCGGCAATAGGTAAGAGCCTAAAAGCACTCTTCCCACGATTCCAGCCCACAGGTTTATGCCGAAGCGTGCCTGAAAGCCACGTTCGCGGGTGACATGTGGGTTGTGTTCCGACCAATAATGGCTCTTGTGATGGTTGAAAATACCTTACCGAGTGAAGCTACATTCGTCCCTCCATATCACATTCTTGATAAAATGATCGTTATCTTCTACTTGTTGCATAAGCCATTCACAGAACTGTACTCGTTGAATGTGGTCTTCTGGCTGTTGGTGTTGAGTTAACGTGTAATGATATGGATGCAAATTTTCGTCGTGCAACACGTCCACAACCAGTGTTTGAGATACCTGGAACTGCCTTGCAATATCACGGGTACTTCGCCGAGGTGATTGGTGAACGGTTTCCAGAATTGCGTCCTATGTATGTGGGGTACGTCGAGTCTTCGGACGACCTCTGTCCACTACTTGTGGACGAAGATTACCGGTTTCCCGCAGGCGTTGCTGAAGGCGACGAAAAACATTTTTATCAGGATGGCGCCTTTGGGGGTACCGTGCTTCATACTCACGAGCAGCAGCAGAAGCTTGGTTATTGGATGCACCCAACACTAAGTGTATATCGACGTATTCACCGCTTGTGAACTCTATCATGAAGCCACCCTACATGCACTTGACAGGACCAGTTATGGTTGTGCACTGCGTGGTTTGATGACTCACGCATGCCGTTTTTTCAGTTATAGTTTTACGTACTAAGCGAGGGATCCCACCATTACCGCCACTGAGGGCAGTGTCCTGGAGCATGGTACTCTGAGTCGGGGATACAACTGGGGAGTCTGACTACCACTTCGACCGGGCGGCCTCACCTGCAAAGCGAACAGGGGCCTGATGAAGGGATGGGAACAGTGGGAGGGTTAGGCAAGGAAGGGGGAAGGAGGCAGCCGTGGCCTTACTGTAGGTACTGCCCCCGTAAATTGAATTATATAGAG
Organism: Meconema thalassinum; assembly: GCA_946902985.2. NCBI lineage: Eukaryota > Metazoa > Arthropoda > Insecta > Orthoptera > Tettigoniidae > Meconema > Meconema thalassinum. The sequence goes on from OX336389.2 coordinate 449,402,889, forward strand.
ACCACGGTGGCTATTTTGGAAAATTATAAAGAAAGCTATGGCTGTCATAGTTATGACGTGGGTAGTCATGACGTAAGCACGGATGACGCAGACGTTATGCCAGCAGGCTACTTGAGCTGAGATTTTTTATGACGTCAGCATTTATTCGAGAAAGATCCGAGATTTACGACGCAGTCGCAGGAAACGTGGAATTCTGCTGAGGAAGAAATTATGCTATTGGAGGGGAGGCTCGAACCAATGAACGATAGTCTGAAGGAAGACGGAGATTGCTGAAACTATGGTATTTTTATTACTTTTGGAATGCAGAATTGTGGAATTCCATTTGCAGTAGAGGCATTGATCTGGAATTTTGGTGAAATTTATTTTCAGTTTTTGAATTTTGAAAATCCGTCATGTATTGACGAAGTTGGAACTTCTAGCGATGACGCAGTATCACGCTATGGAAGGGATGGATACGCCCCTTATGAAGTTTATAAAAGGCCTTGCGCAGAAGAGAGCGGTCTCATTGCTCATATCTCAAATCGTCAAGTCTCAAATCGTCAGAACCTAAGCTCAGATCTTCAGTCTCAGTTCTTATATAGTCATTTCGGTGAGACGTCGAGTGAAATTAGTAGAAAGAGTCGTCATTATAACGCGTGGTGAAGCCACCGCAGTGAACTATCGAGCAGACAAGCAGTACAAGGTTACAGTGAGTGAAAACTAGGCGAAGTTAAAACGCACATTATAACGCGTCTACAAGATTAGCTATGAACAGTTAGCGGTCGCCTATAAGCTAATTCTATTGTGCAGTGCTACATTAAGGAGTGTAGAAAAGTTGAACAATTTCGTGAAGTTATTTTGGAAGATATTGGCAATTTTAAACGACTGACAAAAGTGATTTTCTCGCCACCTGAGAAGCACTTTATATCGTCAGATTCTACGCCACGGCTGACACGGCTAGTGAAATAGGGAGACTTCAGATTGCTTTTGTGACACAACGCTACAGTATTATGGAGCAGTTTAATATGGCAGTTTGTTCTTCTATTACCATAACCGAAGAGAAGATGGAAGGCTAAAGGACTTTAATGCGATTGGGACATATATTAACTGAGTAAGATAGCAGCATGGAACTTCGCTAATCGCCATTCCACACAAGCGAACATGTGGTGAATAACCATCTACACCAATGTTTCGTGGTTCAACGCTGAATACTATCAAACAGCAATGGAAACGATTTCATACTCACTGAATATGAATATTTCTTCGGAAATTACTACAAAAACTTCATGGCGATTTTCTACTGGAACTTCAGGGATTTTTCAAGAGAGGTCAGGGTAGTCCCGACTCACAAAGAAGAATTTTGCCGGAAGGATGTCTTTCGTCTACACGGAGCAGTGCAATTTCCGGAGGAGGAAGCAGTTCGATTCTCCGAGGGTGCTGTTTCCTGTTTGGAGGATGGAGCTCATCTTCAAGTTGGTGAAATGGATCCATCAGCAGTCTTCTTTGGGGAATTTCCTCTGGAACTTCAATCGGCAGATAAGGTAGTCGTGAACGTTTATTGTTTTATTTGAGTTTTTTAGCGATATCTGAGCAACCATTTTCCCATATTTTCTCTCCTCATGTATTTTGCCCCATATTCTTGTTTGAGATTCCTATTCTCAGTACACCTTGATGTGTTATGCCTTTTTCGACGATTTATTAAGACATTGTTATGTCATGGGCATAGTTAAATGATTTTGGATCAGTTGAGACTGATATTTAGATTTTTCAGTAATTTGCTTAGTTTTGTAGTCACGATTTGACTGTAAGTTAATGATTTTTATGGCAGATTTAAATTCAGACAGCGTGTCACTTTATTAAAGTAATTCTACCCCAGTTTAATTACTTTGACCAATTTTCTGTCATCATCAAGAAGGAAGAACATTTAAATGATTTTAGAGCGTTAAAATCCATAACGTTGTCGACGATCTTGGAAATACTAGTCGTTATTTGAATTGATTGCAACACAGACATTTATCGTCAGTTATGAACGACCATTGCATCATAGACAATTTTGTGAAAGATGAACTTTAATTATGAATTATTGAATGCATTAAAGTCATGAACTTTTGTTAGGAGTTTTTTCTCAATTAGAGATTTATATATAGATGTGTGCATTCCCCAGTCTAATTGGATTCTATTCGACTATTTTGCAGTTTAGTCGCACTTTGTTTGATGATAGTATTTTTATACTACAATTCTTTGAAGATGTTAATCTTAAATTTTGATAGACCAGACAGGCGTATATAAGCGTATTCACTATTAAATTTGTTTGTGATTGGCAAATTTTTACTTCATTTCGATTCATGAATGAAATCCACGAAGGTTTAATATAACAGTTTTGAAACAATTAATGATTATAAGAATTTTTGAAGTGGAACTATGAATGTATAATCGCTAGTGCAGCGGACGTGTTGAAAGTCGCTGATGTATATTGCCCTTGAATTAATGAAGGAGGTGCCCACAGTAATTAATGATGTTGAAGAATTTGTTAATGGAGATTTTTGTAAGTTCTGTGGAAGATTTTGATGCCATATATATTAATATATGATGAATTTTGGGCCTATTTTAATGCAGTTTTGTGCATTATTTTGTAAGCGAAGTATTTTCCGCTGGAGAATATTGTCTTAGTCCATTGAAAATTAATCAAGTGAATTTACTGTTATAATTAACAAGAGTATTGAAAGAATTTGAGATAAGATTTTGAATGAAGATTACCGTCACAAATAATTATAATAATTATTAAACCTTTATTAAACCAGATTGTGACATTAAATATGTATAACTAACCTTCATTGGTCGATTATATTGACACGATTATGAAATTACCAACCGGATTAACATGTGGTTAAATGTATTTCTTAAATGAATAATTTAAATAATTTAAATGTTAATATTGTAAATAATAATGTAAATATCTTTGACAATAATGTGTAACGAAAGTAATGTTAGAGGCGTGTTTAAATTTTTCCTAATTGTCTTCGACAATATTATAAACAATTTCTAATTGTTATAAATTATTTATGAGCTTTTGTTGTAAACATTTAAGAGTTTGTTTTATACTCTAAACAACGCTTATTAAACATTTGAATGCTAATTAAACAAGTTTAGGGATTGTCAGAATAATCCAGTGGTGTGTGAGTAAAGCATTTGAAAGATTTGCGTAACTATATTTGTGTTGTCTTGCGGACATTTAAAGCTTTTGAGAGGGAGCTGGATTCTTACGCAACATAGCAGGACAAGTGAGTCCATTTGACAGGTGTGCGTCAGGTTGAAGGGTAGATCGCAGCTGGCCAGACAACTGGTTATCAGCGGGCAAGGTCGTCTACATTCTGGCCTTGTGCCTATATATATAAGTGTCATGTTTATTAAAAGAAAACAAATGCTCTGTATATGTGTCTCGTCCTCACTTCCTTATCCAGTCCAAGTGTGCTATGAATGTTACGTTATTTTGAGCTCGTGGGAGCTAACATGTTGTATGATAACTTTGCAAGTCCTTCAGGAGGACATAGTCAGATTGACATGGGCTACTGATAGCCACATTTTATTTGTTGAGTTGTTAAAATCATACCCTTTATTTGAAATAAAAGCTTTTGTACAGTTCAAAGTTCTTGTCTTCGTTCTGGTTCATTTTTAAATGTCATGGTGGAGGTTATTGTGGGAGCATACTTTAGAGATCCTGTTGTCAACCCAATCCCCGAGATAATTTTTAAGAGGTAAGTAGAGGTAAGTATGAACCCCCGTCTATTTTGGTGTGTTCCACAATAATTTCTTGTTAACTTCTGTGCTCAAACCTCGGTAGTATCTGTCAGTGCCATTTTCATTGGTGTAGCTGAGCCGGTGCGGTTGATTATTGGCAATCCGATTGAGGGGGCGGATATCTGACAGCCTACTATCCGGGTAAACGGGGACAGAAGGATTGGCGCAGTCAACGTATGGGGCTTGTTCAACAAAATTGGATCACCAGGTTGAACGCCAGTAGGATTGGCAAACCTAAAACGTGTGGCTCGATTAGACTCAAATAAAGAGGTTGATTCTTTGTTAGATGTCTTGGCCAATTGTAGAATTTAAGAGTGTAATTATATAGGAATTAAATGTTGTATTGTATTAGGAAAATTACACTCAGAAAAGATCAGATCTTATACAACTTGAGAAAGGTTAAATAGGCTGGAAACTTAGGAAAATCGCCTATGATCTGGAATCTTATTTTATTTGACCGGCTTATGACATGTTTAGTCATATTAAAGATAAAATTAAATTATTTGGATTGTAAATGTAAATTATTTGTGTTAGGATATTTTAAAATGAGCCAGGGAAATTTGAACATGTGCTTGAGTTTGTTCCAACATGAAGGGTCTTCGAAGGTTAATTATAAGGTAGTTATAAGTTAGATTTAAGACAGAAAATTGATCAAATTTATATATGGTGAAAAGTGTTGCTCAGATGTTGTTATATTGCTCTATTGATGTATGTCCCTACAGCAGTCTATTTTTGAATAATATTGTAATGGCAGATGAAAGTCTTAGGAGGATGTTAGAGGAGATGTCTGCTAGCCTGAATAACAGTATGAAGGAGATGGAAGCTAGGAATACTAGTCGAATGGAGGAGAATGCTAGTAATATGTCTGCTAGCATGAATAGCAGTATGAAGCAGATGAGTGAAAGCATGAAGGTTCTTCAGACCAGTTCTGCTAACTTAGAGGATAATATGTCGCGTTTACAGATTAATACCCAAGGAATCGAGAATGCTGTAACTGACATCCGCACAGACGTGTCCAATGTCCATAAAGATTTGTCTAATGTCCATAAAGATGTGTCTAATGTGCATAAAGATGTTGCTGATGTTAAAATTGATGTTTCTAAGGTACAGAAAGATCTTACAATGTTGAATCTAGATGTGGCTAATGTCCGAGGTGATATTTCTTGTGCTAGGGCTGAAGTAGTTGTTGTTAAAAATGATGTTGCGACTGACCAGGACAAGGTTGAGGAAGTCCAAAGAGAAATCCAAAATGTTAGAACTGATGTGTCCAATGTTCAGGTTGATATTAATAACATTCATTCGGATGTAAATGAGATGCAAAGTGATATAAATAAGATTCAAGTAGAAGTCAACACAGTTTTCGTAGATATTGCTAAAGTCCAAACTGATGTAAATAAAGTCAGGGAAGAGATAGAAAATTCGAAAACCCTTTGTACGCGGAATATGAGTGCATTAACGACTAGATTAGTTGATGAGTCAGTTAGAACGACAGCGTCTTTAGCAGGTTTAAAGTATGATGTAGAGGTCATGAGAACCCAGGTATTAGACCATAATAGATTATTGAAAGAAGATATCGAAGTAGACATAGCAGAGATGTTAACGGCAAATGTAGCAGTATGGAAAGACGAGTGGAATAGGTCAAGTGGGGAACATGTAACCCAAATTCAGGAACGTATTGAAAGAAAACTTGCTAGTACTCAAATAGATATTAACAATGAAGTAGTACAGATTAGGAAAGATTTAAGCGTCAGGATGGATTCGCTATCCGAAAGACAAGTTGAAGATAGAACACAAATAGGTCAGGATGTGCAAGCATTAAAATCTGCATTAGAGGAACAGATTCATAAAGTTGTCTCTGATGTGAATGAAACGACGAGCAAGCTGCAAAATTTGAAGCTAGGAGAAGCTAGTTTGATGGAGACCTACAAAGAAGAGTTAATCAAGAAAGTCTTAACGGAAATCACTGACAAGGATACAGAAGGCTTGGCTTGCGAAACCAATAGGAATTATGCCAGAAGATATAACCTAGCTCCAGAAGAGAGAGACGTGACTCCTGAAGAACGTATATCCAGATTCAGGGAGGAAGATGACGAGAGGAATACGGAACCTGAGTGGAACTATCGAGATAGTGGGAAAAACTACCCGGATGCATATCCGAGGAACGTGACGGTCATCAGGAATTTTGAAGACAAACCGCAAAAATTCAGCAACACTGATAGTTTGACGCCTATAGAATATGTAAGGAACCACAAAGATTATTTCATCGAAGCTCACATTCCCAGAGAGAGAGAGATGAAGATAGTGGAAAGATTTTTGATTGGAGGACCCCTCGAATGGTTTCGCGCTTTTAGATGCACATTCAGTAACTTTGACGAGTTTGCTGAGGCATTAATCAAACGATTTTGGTCCATAGAAGCGCAGAATTCGTTAAGAGCGGAGGTTTATTCAAGAAAATACTCAGGTACTCTTCCAACACGGTACGCTGATTTCTTTACGAGTCAATTGTCCCGCTTGAGATTTTTGCAACCCCCATTGTCAACGGAGCAATTAATTGATGCGATTTCTCGTATGCTGCCTGTGGAGGTGAGGAGACTAATCATTTCGTCAAACATCAGGGATTTGACCAGCATGGACGAATTACTGAGGAGGTTAGACTACACAAGTCCAATGCCTAACGTGGTACAGAAAGGTCAAAGGCATGACTTCAAAGAAATAAATACTGTATATATGGACCAAGTCCAGCAGACTGACAAGCCAGATGAAGAGAAAACTGACAATGTAGGTCCCCACAGGAATAATCAGTTTCGAAATAACAGATCGCAAGGTTACCGTCCGTATCAACAGAGAAGAGGCTGGAACTATAATCGAGGAAATTACAACAATGGAAGAGGCAGATACTATAACAATAATGGTTATAACAGAAATTATAATAGAAATAACCAGAACCTAAATGGAAATCAGAATCCTCAAGGTCAGGTTATGACACCCGATCAGTATCAGGAAAGAGAGAGGGAAAGCCAGCAATACCTGAAAGAATTACGGGAAAAAGAAGCCGAAAACCAAAAGAAAAGGCAGGATGTTGTAATTGATCCTGGGCCTTCTACGAGCCAGCAGAATTTTGAGGTCGGTAACACAAAAAAAACGCCGATTTCTCAACGACAGTGAGAACTTGTAAATACATTGCCACACCACACCTAATTAAAATTAATGAGATATATGAAGTTACTGATGAAGATTTGCTAGAAGAGAGGGGTATCGTTAAAGAGGAAAGACCATGTGCCTTACCTATTATTTCTGTACTGATAGATGGCCAACAGTACAAAGCCCTGATGGATACTGGTGCAATTATCTCCATCATTTCAGAGGAATGTTATCAAAGTCTGCTAAGAGGAGAGAACATGACAGTTCTACCTGTTTCTACCGTCAAAGTGAGAGGGATATTCCAAGATAAGGCAGTGAAGTGCAAGATTCAAGTGTTATTGAACTTTGAGATCAATGGAAGGAATTATGAACAGATCTTTATTGTGGTGAGCAAGATCAATTTTGATATGGTGCTTGGAATCGATTTTATATCGAAGGTCGGAGCTATTATTGACATGAAGAACAGAAGTATTAGCTTTATTGATGGGTACATAATCACAGAAGAGATAGAAAAACAGGACGTGAAAAACAGTCTGGAAATAGACCTTAGGGAAGAAATTTTGAATACCATAATTAATGAAGTGGAAAATTTAGCAGAAATACCCAGTAGAAAAACTGAAGGATTTGAAGAAATTCAGGGGGAATTTGAGGATCTGATAAAGGAATTCCAAGATATTTTTGATGAAAAGCCTGGATTGATTAAGGACTATAAGTACAAGATAAGGCTGACAGATGAAACCCCTTTCCAAAAGAGAATATACCCCATTCCTGAGAAATACTATCAAGAAGTACGAGGGTTAATCAGAAAAATGGAGGTAGACGGGATTATTAAAAAACAGGCGTCGTCTTATATAAACCCCATCACAGTAGTGAAGAAAAGTAATGGTCAGATACGTCTTTGTCTCGATGCCAGGACCATCAACTTGAAGATTCTTCCAGAAAATGACCGACCACCCAAGATTAGAGATCTGCTTCGAAAATTCAAAGGGAGAGCATGTTTCAGCGTTCTTGACTTGACGTCTTCATTTTATCAAGTTCAACTAGAAGAAGATAGTATGCAGTACACTGGATTCTTATTTGACCAGACGTCATGGGTCTTTGTCAGAATGCCTTTTGGTATGGTTAACAGTGGACCAGCACTTATTCGAGCACTTGATAGTAAGCTCACAGACGAAGTGAAAGAAAATGTAATCTGCTACATTGACGATTTAATCGTATCTTCACCCAGCGCCGCAGAACATTTAGTGCACTTGAGAAAGTTGTTCGAGAATTTAAGGGAGGCCAATATCAAGGTCAATTTTGGAAAATGTCAATTCTTGAAGAAGGAGATAAATTACTTGGGGCATACTATTGATAAAGATGGATATCATCCAAACATGCAAAAAGTAGAGGCGATCACGAGATTTCCAAAGCCAACTAAGGTAAAACAAGTCAGAGAATTTGTAGGAGCATGCCAATTTATTAGCAGCCACTGTCCAAGATACTCTGAAATTATGGCTCCTCTGTATGACTTACTCAAGAAGAATAACAGATGGAAATGGAGTACCGCTGCAGACGAGGCTTTTGAGAAAGCAAAAGAGATGCTCAGGAATAACGTGAAACTGGAGTACCCAGACTTTGAGAAGGTGTTCTATATTGAGTCTGATGCATCAAGAATAGGCATTAGTGCAGTCTTATACCAGAAAGACGAGGCAGGCAACAAGCACTACATTGCGTTCACTAGTCGGAAGTTGAAGAAACACGAGGAAAACTACTTCACGACAGAACTTGAAGCGTTAGCTTTTGTGACAGCATTGCAAGCGTGGAAGAAAATCCTGCTGGGACATAAAGTCATCATTATTACTGACCATAAAGCACTACAGTTTATGCTGCAAACTGACATGTCGAGTGATAGACTGACACGTTGGGCTTTGTTCACCCAACAGTTTAACGCCACTATCGTCCACCAGCCTGGGAAAGATAACTTACTGGCTGATGCTCTATCACGTAACCCTATTAAAAATGTGCAGATACACCATGTACAATTGGAGCAAGAAGATCAAGAAACCGTTAGGAGGTTAGCCCGAATCGGTGTGTCACAGAAGAGACACGCTCCAATAAGGAAAATGTACAGGTTCCTCAAGGGTTACATGGACAATACTGATGTTGAATATGCAGCTACACGGAGAAATTCACGACACTTTGTCTTGAGTGGAGACATCGTATGCAAGTATGCTGACTCTGCGCATACAAAACTCCGAATAGTCGTGCCACCTAAACTTGTTGTCAATTTAGTGTGGGTAGCTCATCACGCAACTGGACATGCCGGTTTAGATAAAACTCTTAATACTCTTAAAGAGAGATTTATTTGGACTAACATGCGTTCCAGCATTGCCAAGGTCATTCGATCATGTGACAAATGTCAAAGAGCAAAGTATGCTTCTGCTTTATTAAAAGGAAAACCGAAGGCTATGATTCCTTCTAAACCAAACGAACTCATAGCGACGGACATATTTGGCCCCTGTCCGAAGGGATATCAGGGTAACCAGTACCTGTTGGTTACCGTAGATGTTTTCTCAAAATTTGTTACAATGAGTCCCATGCAGAAAGCTAACACGAGGAACGTTGTAAGCAGACTGGAAAATGCTGTATTTCCTAAAGCTGGTAAACCAGGATATCTACTGTCTGATCATGGAACGCAGTTTACATCCTTGGAATTTGCAGCGGATATGGAAAGGCTTGGCATTAAGCACTTATTTTCAAGCGTGCGTTATCCAGAGTCGAATTCCTCAGAAAGATATATGGCTGAATTTTCGAAATTCTGTCGAATTTTCTGTCCAAATGATCATTCTGGTTGGGTGAGATTTGTGCCCCTTATTGAGGAATGTCTGAACTCTACAGTGCAGGAGAGCACAGGAGAAGTGCCAATGCGACTTCATCTAGGAAGAAACCCAGAAAGGCCGTGGGATAATCTTTTCAACCACGTTCCTAGAGATCCCGACCTAGGAAGGCAGCAGAGGATTGACAAGGCGAAGGAACAACTCCAGAAAGCAGCAGAGAAACGATTGAAAAGAGTAGCTGGAAAACGTTTTGGTGCACCCTTACAAGTTGGAAATCTTGTATTACTACGCAGACCTATCAAGGCTGATATGAGCAAGAAAATCTATCCCAAGTTTGGAATTGTGTTTATGGGTCCGTTTAGGATTACGAATGCTTATGGAAACAACTGTTATGAACTCTACGATGATGAGAATAATGTCATTTATGGCAAGTTCAATGCTGGAAACTTGAAAAGATACTATCCTAGAGTAAACCAGTAATAATTCAATTTCGTGTTCAAGAGAGTTGAGGTACTTGTAACACTGAGTTTAAAAACAATTTGCAACTGTTTTTAAAACGTGGTGAGGGGAGAATGCCCCCGTAAATTGAATTATATAGAGACCACGGTGGCTATTTTGGAAAATTATAAAGAAAAATATGGCTGTCATAGTTATGACGTGGGTAGTCATGACGTAAGCACGGATGACGCAGACGTTATGCCAGCAGGCTACTTGAGCTGAGATTTTTTATGACGTCAGCATTTATTCGAGAAAGATCCGAGATTTACGACGCAGTCGCAGGAAACGTGGAATTCTGCTGAGGAAGAAATTATGCTATTGGAGGGGAGGCTCGAACCAATGAACGATAGTCTGAAGGAAGACGGAGATTGCTGAAACTATGGTATTTGTATTACTTTTGGAATGCAGAATTGTGGAATTCCATTTGCAGTAGAGGCATTGATCTGGAATTCTGGTGAAATTTATTTTCAGTTCTTGAATTTTGAAAATCCGTCATGTATTGACGAAGTTGGAACTTCTAGCGATGACGCAGTATCACGCTATGGAAGAGATGGATACGCCCCTTATGAAGTTTATAAAAGGCCTTGCGCAGAAGAGAGCGGTCTCATTGCTTATATCTCAAATCGTCAAGTCTCAAATCGTCAGAACCTAAGCTCAGATCTTCAGTCTCAGTTCTTATATAGTCATTTCGGTGAGACGTCGAGTGAAATTAGTAGAAAGAGTCGTCATTATAACGCGTGGTGAAGCCACCGCAGTGAACTATCGAGCAGACAAGCAGTACAAGGTTACAGTGAGTGAAAACTAGGCGAAGTTAAAACGCACATTATAACGCGTCTACAAGATTAGCTATGAACAGTTAGCAGTCGCCTATAAGCTAATTCTATTGTGCAGTGCTACATTAAGGAGTGTAGAAAAGTTGAACAATTTCGTGTAGTTATTTTGGAAGATATTGGCAATTTTAAACGACTGACAAAAGTGATTTTCTCGCCACCTGAGAAGCACTTTATATCGTCAGATTCTACGCCACGGCTGACACGGCTAGTGAAATAGGGAGACTTCAGATTGCTTTTGTGACACAACGCTACAGTATTATGGAGCAGTTTAATATGGCAGTTTGTTCTTCTATTACCATAACCGAAGAGAAGATGGAAGGCTAAAGGACTTTAATGCGATTGGGACATATATTAACTGAGTAAGATAGCAGCATGGAACTTCGCTAATCGCCATTCCACACAAGCGAACATGTGGTGAATAACCATCTACACCCATGTTTCGTGGTTCAACGCTGAATACTATCAAACAGCAATGGAAACGATTTCATACTCACTGAATATGAATATTTCTTCGGAAATTACTACAAAAACTTCATGGCGATTTTCTACTGGAACTTCAGGGATTTTTCAAGAGAGGTCAGGGTAGTCCCGACTCACAAAGAAGAATTTTGCCGGAAGGATGTCTTTCGTCTACACGGAGCAGTGCAATTTCCGGAGGAGGAAGCAGTTCGATTCTCCGAGGGTGCTGTTTCCTGTTTGGAGGATGGAGCTCATCTTCAAGTTGGTGAAATGGATCCATCAGCAGTCTTCTTTGGGGAATTTTCCTCTGGAACTTCAATCGGCAGATAAGGTAGTCGTGAACGTTTATTGTTTTATTTGAGTTTTTTAGCGATATCTGAGCAACCATTTTCCCATATTTTCTCTCCTCATGTATTTTGCCCCATATTCTTGTTTGAGATTCCTATTCTCAGTACACCTTGATGTGTTATGCCTTTTTCGACGATTTATTAAGACATTGTTATGTCATGGGCATAGTTAAATGATTTTGGATCAGTTGAGACTGATATTTAGATTTTTCAGTAATTTGCTTAGTTTTGTAGTCACGATTTGACTGTAAGTTAATGATTTTTATGGCAGATTTAAATTCAGACAGCGTGTCACTTTATTAAAGTAATTCTACCCCAGTTTAATTACTTTGACCAATTTTCTGTCATCATCAAGAAGGAAGAACATTTAAATGATTTTAGAGCGTTAAAATCCATAACGTTGTCGACGATCTTGGAAATACTAGTCGTTATTTGAATTGATTGCAACACAGACATTTATCGTCAGTTATGAACGACCATTGCATCATAGACAATTTTGTGAAAGATGAACTTTAATTATGAATTATTGAATGCATTAAAGTCATGAACTTTTGTTAGGAGTTTTTTCTCAATTAGAGATTTATATATAGATGTGTGCATTCCCCAGTCTAATTGGATTCTATTCGACTATTTTGCAGTTTAGTCGCACTTTGTTTGATGATAGTATTTTTATACTACAATTCTTTGAAGATGTTAATCTTAAATTTTGATAGACCAGACAGGCGTATATAAGCGTATTCACTATTAAATTTGTTTGTGATTGGCAAATTTTTACTTCATTTCGATTCATGAATGAAATCCACGAAGGTTTAAGATAACAGTTTTGAAACAATTAATGATTATAAGAATTTTTGAAGTGGAACTATGAATGTATAATCGCTAGTGCAGCGGACGTGTTGAAAGTCGCTGATGTATATTGCCCTTGAATTAATGAAGGAGGTTCCCACAGTAATTAATGATGTTGAAGAATTTGTTAATGGAGATTTTTGTAAGTTCTGTGGAAGATTTTGATGCCATATATATTAATATATGATGAATTTTGGGCCTATTTTAATGCAGTTTTGTGCATTATTTTGTAAGCGAAGTATTTTCCGCTGGAGTGTATTGTCTTAGTCCATTGAAAATTAATCAAGTGAATTTACTGTTATAATTAACAAGAGTATTGAAAGAATTTGAGATAAGATTTTGAATGAAGATTACCGCCACAAATAATTATAATAATTATTAAACCTTTATTAAACCAGATTGTGACATTAAATATGTATAACTAACCTTCATTGGTCGATTATACTGACACGATTATGAAATTACCAACCGGATGAACATGTGGTTAAATGTATTTCTTAAATGAATAATTTAAATAATTTAAATGTTAATATTGTAAATAATAATGTAAATATCTTTGACAATAATGTGTAACGAAAGTAATGTTAGAGGCGTGTTTAAATTTTTCCTAATTGTCTTCGACAATATTATAAACAATTTCTAATTGTTATAAATTATTTATGAGCTTTTGTTGTAAACATTTAAGAGTTTGTTTTATACTCTAAACAACGCTTATTAAACATTTGAATGCTAATTAAACAAGTTTAGGGATTGTCAGAATAATCCAGTGGTGTGTGAGTAAAGCATTTGAAAGATTTGCGTAACTATATTTGTGTTGTCTTGCGGTCATTTAAAGCTTTTGAGAGGGAGCTGGATTCTTACGCAACATAGCAGGACAAGTGAGTCCATTTGACAGGTGTGCGTCAGGTTGAAGGGTAGATCGCAGCTGGCCAGACAACTGGTTATCAGCGGGCAAGGTCGTCTACATTCTGGCCTTGTGCCTATATATATAAGTGTCATGTTTATTAAAAGAAAACAAATGCTCTGTATATGTGTCTCGTCCTCACTTCCTTATCCAGTCCAAGTGTGCTATGAATGTTACGTTATTTTGAGCTCGTGGGAGCTAACATGTTGTATGATAACTTTGCAAGTCCTTCAGGAGGACATAGTCAGATTGACATGGGCTACTGATAGCCACATTTATTTTGTTGAGTTGTTAAAATCATACCCTTTATTTGAAATAAAAGCTTTTGTACAGTTCAAAGTTCTTGTCTTCGTTCTGGTTCATTTTTAAATGTCATGGTGGAGGTTATTGTGGGAGCATACTTTAGAGATCCTGTTGTCAACCCAATCCCCGAGATAATTTTTAAGAGGTAAGTAGAGGTAAGTATGAACCCCCGTCTATTTTGGTGTGTTCCACAATAATTTCTTGTTAACTTCTGTGCTCAAACCTCGGTAGTATCTGTCAGTGCCATTTTCATTGGTGTAGCTGAGCCGGTGCGGTTGATTATTGGCAATCCGATTGAGGGGGCGGATATCTGACAGCCTACTATCCGGGTAAACGGGGACAGTACCAACCGGGCATTTGCCCGAAGACGAAGAGGGAAAACACGGAAAACCACTTCTAGGATGGCTGAGGTGAGAATCGAGCCCCCTCTACTCATTTGGACCACCCGAGGCTGAGTAGACCCCGTACCAGTCCTCATACCACTTTTCAAATTTCGTGGCAGAACTGGGAATCGAACCGCGTACGTCCAGGATGGGAACTAATCACGCTGACCACTACGCAGTGGAGACGACTCACACTGTCAATATGATGTGATGTCATGCTTGCTTACAAACGCAGTTAAACGACGGGAACTGACGTAACACAAAAAACATTGACGTAGATTCGAACCGTAGCTCCATTGTGCGTGTGGGTTTGATAACCCAGCAGTCTACCAAGTGAGCTGCGACGACTAGTACGGTATCGCGTGATGATACACATTTCTCTGTACATTCCGATGCGCTTCAGTATGTGACAGTGTTGCCAGCTCCTCGCTTTCATACTTGTGGTTTTAAACAGCACCCGATCCGATTTTGCTATAGAAACTTCTGTCTTGCAATTGGATTTGGAACCGCATGCCGACCTCCAAGTGCGGCATTTTACGTTAACCCTGTATACTACCCTCGTTAGGGAATAATTGTTGTTCATTATTATGGGGTATTCGCTGCCATTAGATTCTTGTACTTTCAAATTGAATCATGTCTATTTGCCTCTGTTATGTTCGTGAATCATTATTAATTTAGGCTATAGAGGAACTGGAAGGAATTTGCATAAGCAAATTCAAATAGACGTCGCCTCCGTAGCGTAGCGGTCAGCATGGTTCGCTGCCGCCCCGGAGGTCCTGGGTTCGATTCCCGGCTCTGCCACGAAATTTGAAAAGTGGAATGAGGACTGGAGCGGGGTATACTCAGCCTCGGGTGGCCCAAATGAGTAGAGGGGGTTCGATTCCCACCTCAGCCATCCTCAAAGTGGTTTTCCGTAGTTTCCTACTTCATCTTCGGGAAAATGCCGGGATGGTACCTACTCTAAGGCCACGGCCGCCTCCTTCCCTCTTCCTAGCCTATCCATCCCAATCTTCCATCCCTTCCCCACCCTCATGAGGTCCCTGTTCGCTTTGCAGGTGAGGCCGCCTGGACGAAGTGCTGATCACACCTCCCCAGTTGTATCCCTCCCGACCAGATGTTCCAAGCTCCAGGACACTGCCCATAGAGGCGGTAGTGATGAGTTCCCTCGCTGAGTCCGTGGGAACCACCAACCTATAGGGTAAATTGACTAAATAAAAAAATAAAATAAAAATTCTAATAGAGTGTAGAATTTCAAGGAGAAAGGCACATAGGTCAGCTTTTGTCCACTCCAGGGTTCGAACCTCCAACCGCTTGCAGTGCAGGTTACCGGTCTGACGCTCTTACAACCGGAGTTATGCGAAGGGTTGCATTGAACACAATACTGCTCAAAAGGTACGTTGCTAATAATGACAGTATTGTAACGCACAGATGTTACTGGTAATACCCACATGACTTACTTCTTCTATAATCCAAAACAGTCATCCTTGGTACATGTCGAGTACAGTCAATTGTGTGATACTATGCATGAAGTGGGACAGGGAGTGATGATTAAGAAGGAGGTGTGAAATACGCTTCTATGAAGAAAGAATACAAACACATGTATTGGTCTTAATCAATAATTTATTAAAATAAATATAACGTCGATGTAATCTATCACTTCGTATTTCACAATTAAATATTATACAAAAAATAATTATCATAATCAACAAGAGCTAGAGAGTATAAGAAGAGAGAAGGTGAGATACATACAAATACATAGTCTACCTACTCGGTAGGGGACAGTCTTCGCGACCATAAGTGTTAACTAACCCTTGCTCCAATTCAAGGATTTTATTTTATTTCTACACAAGAGTGGCGTAAAAAATGTAGCCACTTATAATTTAAAAAATAGAAGAAACAGAAGTGCAAGATGGCCTTCCACTTGAAACAAAATAACACGCGTGGCCTTTGCAGATGAGGACACAGAATTCCTAAAGGAACTTACTAAAATCCATTGGCATGGAGCTTTGATCGACTTTAATACAATCTCAGACTGAGTTCTTAGACAGAGCTACAATTCACTGACGTTGCGGAAAGTTATTCTAATAGAAATAAATTAAAAATCAGTCTAACCTGTAATGGGAGCGAAGGGAAACATTATAATATTGGGGACGTTTTCGAATGATTCTTCCCGGTAAAGATGGTTAAGTTTTATTAGATCTCGACATGATAATTTCTATCGACAATGGATCTGACGAGTTATAGCGATTAAGTGCTGGTAAATTTCTGTCTTCATTAATATCGAGTTGTATCAAAATGACAATCAATGGCTTCCTTAATTCACATCAATTACAAAATTTCTTATCTATAAATTTATAATACAAGGTGCTGTTTACACACATAATTAGTGAATAGCTATGGGAACCACATCCACATTAGAATGCTTCAATGGAACGTCGAAAAAGAGCGATGCACCACAACTAACAATGATAACACATGTACACTAGACGACCAGAGTATATTCGAACTTACCATGATGTTTCTCTAAACGAAGGGAAATGCGAGTAGGCCTACAACTGAAAAACCGTAAAATATTCTCATGCATTCATATTTACTTACACGCATTGGAGAGCAACACACACCCACGCACTCACAACAATACATACTAGGAACTGATAATTGCTTCTAAATAGTGGATCACCTTGATAAATGGTCGAGCGAACTGTGACAAGCTACACTAAAGACGCACGTGATAAGAACAAAGTCGACGGAATTTACGTTCTCTGTGAGACCTGGGGTGCATATTCAAATAATCAAGTCTCAATCCCTTTCTACGATATGGTGAGACACGACTACCATTCAGTCATACGGACTGAACTTTTTAGGTCTACTTTCTTTTCAAAAACATTTCAGTTTTTAAGTAAGTAATTATATTGCTTACACAACATCTAAACTTGTATAAACCTCTAAGATGACCTGATTATCGATACTGTTACTAGTACAGATCTGGTAGAATGCTGCCAGTGAGTGAGACCACTGATAATCTAAAAGTGTAATAAAATGCGTAGGCTACTATATTACTGTCTAGTTGATGAGTATTTATAAGCAGAAACAATGAGAACAACATGATGTTATCTATACATTATCACAGTTACAATATTTCTTTATAAACGAATGCTGAGCGAGAATACGCACTCTTGTCATCTTCTAGTATCCATCCTATTCAGTAGAATGGAGAATGAGGATGATCTAAATTATGGACTCCAGTCGAGATTCTATAAATTAAGTATGCAGGTCACAAGCGACCAAGAATACCCGTATAATTCCAAACGGTAGAGAGACCGTTCTTCTTAATAAATTACTAGTCCATGAATAGGTCCAGGTGGTGCTTACAGTTTAGGAACATGCACACTCAATAACTCGGACTTTCTCCCACTCAGTGAGCTTGAGTTTCTCTGGGCTCTCATCGTCTGTGTGTAAGATCTCCAGCGTCTCCAGCTTGCTTGGAGCGCAGCACGGCCTAGGGGCACGCTTTTGTTTCGACACCAGAGACTGGAGCAAAGCATGGTGGTGGGCAGGGTTGAACCTGGGTGGACATCGACCTATACAATACCCAGCATCGAAACTTTTGGGTTGCTTGATGAACCCGAAACCAATGTCACTGAAGATCACCTCCATGGTATGTCTACAGCAGCGTTGGCGTGGCTTACGACACTCAATGTGTTTGTTTTCGAGGAAAGAATCAAGTTTTGAATCCATTGCCGAGCGTTTGTCTCGACCTCCTCCCACATGCACGTTGACTAGGATGTTGAGCACAGGGCTAACGGAGCTATTGCTGCCTCGAGTCTCTGGCGTCACCAGGGTGAGGCCACGCCTTGCACATTCCAAACACTCCACTTCGATTCCCATGTTGCGAGAATCACCGGTCACCCAAGACTCAGTAGTACGCGTTAGGTCAAACTCAGTCCACTTGGAGTCAATTGGCGCGAGATGAATTCGCCGCTGATCGACCAACAGTCGGTCTGATTCAACGATCTGGAATACTCGGACCTCCACAGTGTTCCCTCGTCTCGCTGCCTCATCTGGATGAAGGCCCGCCACAAAGAGCCTGAGTGTGGCATGGTCCACCTCCACAAACTGGCCCTGCCTGGCCTCGGGAATGACCACTGGGAAATACAAGAAGATGCTTGCATCGTGCCTGTGCCTAACAGACTTTGAGTTCCGACCTCGATGAACTCTCGTACTCACATTATCTGCAAACAAAAAGAAAATATTTTTCAAATGACTGATCAGTTTGAAAATACGATGGTTTGGATGCAAAAAAAAAAAACCACACACACACACACACAATACTTTTCTCAGCATGAAGCTGCAAGCTCTCGTTGCAGTCGGTTTATTTCCTAAAAGGGTAGCAAAACAACATGAAATAGTAGCATCTTGTTTCTAATTGCCAATAGTGATATCACAGACAGTCAAACTAAAGCGGTTGTTTTTCATTGTTGCCTGCACTATTTATCGATGCATAGTCTGTCTCAAGCGAAACTACATATTCATCTGATCCATACATAGTCATTTGTTTACACATCTAACGCTCTGAAATAGGAAGCCAAATGTAATCAAAAACGTGGAGCATTTAACTCACATGCACTATGAACCATGTTTCCACATGTTTGTTATTTAGGAGATTGGGTTTGAATGCATTTCTTGAGCGTGAAATGATTCTTGAGACAGGTTAATGCGAATATTCAAAATCTAATATAATACCGTCCCCTTACTAGCAAATGTACACTTAATAATAACAATAATAATGTTAGTCATCTGCAAAAAGAACGGAAGAAAAATGAAACGAGAAGGAACTTTGAGTTGGAAGGAAGAAAGTTGTAGTAGACGTCATATCAGTGGAGTGGCAATGGAGTGACCAAAATGATGTTTCTGAAGTCAATAGCTACTACAATACTTCCTAAGAGTAAACGAGCATATTACTTACTGAATCGTTCCTTGTCTGTTGGCTCAGGCTAGAGTAAAATGTGGCTTTTCACCGATGTCTCATTGTCACTCCTGGCTGTGATTATATGGAAGCTACTGAGGTATGGGTGGTGCTTAGTAATGACATTCAGGGCACAGTCAGTGCCTGTCGATGCTGTGAAAGGTTCTACTCATAGGGTTCGTACTGCTGTTCTGACTCAGTGAGGAAAGCAATGGCAAACTACCTCACTCCTCATCTTGCCTAGTACGCCTCAATATAGCGCTGCCTTGGGATTTTGTGGGTATCTACCCACATAACCTAACGGCGGTACTTTTTGAGGATCCAACCAGCCTTCGGGATGACTACCTAAAAGACAGACATACAGACAGACCTGTTTTATCAGGTCGCTTATGATCATTATTACTTGTATCTGTGTTGTAAAAGGCGCGAGGGTGGAGAAGCACACCTACGTGGAGCATTAGCGGATGGTGACATTTTAAGACAGGTGCTCGCTCCTAAGATGAGTCATGCTACCAAATGACCAACTTAGCTCTGAATGTAACGCACCCCTTACGGTCCATCGAATGAAAAGAAGCCAACTCCATTTTTATTTACACATATAAATAAGAAGACCCGAGCAGTGAAGGAAGGAAGGAAGGAAGGAAGGAAGAAAGATGCGATCAACAGTCTACCTAAACATGAAATTTCCTTTTTAATTTTCAAAACTATTGCTTTTGGTATTGAATACGGCATCAAGTGTTTGCGATTTAAAAAAAATAACAGATGGATTCTTGGTGTGATTATAAACCACATATCCTCTATTGAAAATGAAAATCCACAGCCTGCTTCCAGTCTCCGACCGGGTCAGGAATGGAATGAATGGAGTCCCGATCGAGCGGCGAGGACATGAACTGTGCCGGCTGCCGAGGCCTGACGCACTCCTCTGGGGCAATGATTAAATGAATGACAGATGAAATGAAATGAGAGTGGAGAGTGTTGCTGGAATAACATTTTGACAGGGAAAACCGGAGTACCCGGAGAAAAACCTGTCTGCCTCCGTTTTGTCCAGCACAGATCTCACATGGAGTGACCGGGATTTGAACCACGGACCCAGCGGTGAGAGGCCGGCGTGCTGCCGCCTAAGCCACGGAGGCTTTATATCCTCTATTACATGAAATAAAAATGACTTCAGCGCTTAATTAAAGAAAAGAACTGCAAAGACATGTATCCATGTGTTATTTAAAATAAAACCCAGTGCATTCAATGATTGTCTTTCATACAACATGAGAATGCCAAGCAATCCGTGAGGCATGACCCAAACGTGTACAGTACAGTATGGTCTCGGGGTATGCCAAGATCTGAGGGTTGGAACGGTCTGGCCTCAGTCTCCCACCTCAACCATTCTAAAAGAGATTTTACGTGGATTCCCACTTTTATTGCGAACAAATGCTGAGATGTTTCTTAACATAAGGCCACGGTGGGTACAGATAAATTCTACACACACCCAAGTACGCGGGTCAACAAGAGCAACTCTGGATGCGCCATTGCTATGAAAGGGCGCGTGTGAAATGGTCCACGCAGGCAGTGCGCTCCTAACGGGAGTAACCCCTTAGCTTATCATGTGACTCTTGATAAGGGCCATGGTAGAGGTCATCGGGAGCCAGTTACATGCTTCATTAATGAGGAATGAAAACATCAACGCTGTTTCAATATTCCTTCAAGAAACTCAATGTATCTCTAGTGTGAGACAAACTCACATCCAATCAATGATAGTGTAATTCTATTGAATGAAGCCAGTGGCATTAGCCAAGGGCATTAGCGTCCGTGGCTGACGAATGTTGGGGGGAAGGACACACACTCCTCAGTCAATAGCGCGAACAAGTTCTTGCCTCATTTGAAGATTGTGGACACATTTGGCACACTGATAGCTGGTAGCCTAAAAGTCTGCCAGGAGAACCCATGACCCACAACGTACTTATATTTCTGGAATAGAACTAGAATTTGGTACTGTTATTACAGGAACAGTAGACACCGACAGTAGTGGCTACAGTGGCTAAAGCTCAGCATTAGGTCATGGGGCCAAGCTCTCTGCTGACTCGGTAGACGCGTGGATTCGAGCCCCACCGTCGGCCGTCCTTGAAATGGTTTTCCGTAGTTTCCCATTTTCAACACCAAGCAAATGCTGGGACGGTACCTTCTGACAGGCCACGGCCGCTTCCTTCCACATCCTTGCCCAGTTTTATTCACCATCATTCATTTCATCTCTCATTAACTCCTCTCATGAGGTTGGCGTCAGGAAGGGCATCCGGCCGTAAAAATCATCGCCACAAAGACTTCCATCGCATCTCATCCCCGACCCCGTTGGAAAAACGGGAATAATAAGCGGAAGACATACATACATTATAGGAACAGTAGACTATGTCACCCAACATTTATCATTGTACTCTTGAACTTGCGTCCAGCGACAGCTAACTTCACAAGAATAGAGCGGGTATTGTTGGATACTAGAAAGTAATTTTACTGTAACTCATTTTCAGAAGATGAGCCGAGCAAAGTCAATCTCTCTCTTCCTTAAAAAAAAAGGGGTAGACTAGGACATAAAATGTTGGAGGACACGGTACTTATCCCCGTCAGGGATGACCATGTTGAGGAAGGACTTCGTGCTTTTCTCTCCAGCAGGCAGATGTGATGTTACTATCCCATCCAAAGGATCCTTTACACTTACTGAAAACGATATTGTGTGCAGCAGACGTTTTATTTTTACAGCCAAACATTGTACTGCTATGGATAGAATCGTTAATATTTTAACATCACTAAGTGTTTCGTCAAATTGTCACTTACGTTACTCCAGCCATCCAGGGACGACAGTATCCACATTCTGAGTCCTGATATGCGGGTTTGATTCCCAGCTCTGCTTAAAAATTAAACCAAGTCTGATGGTTAGATTGAAGTACATTCTTCCTCGAGAGACTCCCCCATCACCATCCTGGAAGTGGTTTTCCATGGCTTTCTCCAATTCTACTCTAGGCAGATGCTGGGATCGTTCTTAACCTATTGCCTCGGCCACCTCCTTCCCAATCCTAACCTGAATTTTGAAATGCGCACACTACTACAGACACAACAATAACAAAGGTTATCAGACGAATTATACACACACCAAGGCACACAGAACTGATGACCACGATTTGGAAGCCTCCAAGTAAAGTAAAATAACAGCATCGATGTACAATTTAATTCTGGTCTGAAGGCTGGAACAGGTTACACTCAGCCTCATGATGCAAAACTGAGAAGTGGTGAGTTTAATTCCCACTTAATTCACACTTAAGAGCAATACTAAGCAAAGTATTTGCTAGCTAGTTAGCAATTCATCAGATAAATCATGTCTGCAGTATAATCAGTGTGCGGGGCATTGTCGTATCAACGCTGAAATAGAACCTAGCACACAATACTAAACAATAGAGCACAGAGATCAGCTTCCAGTTAACGATATGCTAAACATTTGCGACGGATGGCCAATGATAAACCTGGGGGGCGTGGTGGCTCAGCGGTCTAGCTGAATGCCTCTCACCAAGGCGGTCCGGGTTCGATTCCCGGTCAATGCATGTGAGATTTTCGATGTGAAATGCCATGTCCTGTGGTTCGGATTCCACGTAAAAAGGAGGTCCCGTGGCTCATGATCTCGAGATTAACGGTCACGTTAAACTACAAGCTTCCTTCCTTCCTTCCTTCCAATGATGAACTCATGAACTCCAAGACCAACTTGAAAGATGCTCGGTGCTCGATAGGTTTTAAATTTGGATGACCTCATAGACTCAATTTTGATCACAAGGAAATTTAATTTCGGTCTGGACAGCCCAAGACTTGACAGTAGCTATGCATGTTTCCTGTTGGCCCGCCATTCTAGCGCATCGCTCCTGACGCATAAAATAGCTCCACTTTTGATATTCCTGATTGCGTGTCGTATGGAATTAAGAATATCCCAACCTTACCCCTCGCTATTCTGTAACCCAGTATTTATATTCTAATATAGTAATAGAGCCAGTGAAGACGAGGGCTGGCAACCCAGCAGACGGGAGAGGTCGGGCGACAGAGTGTAGGCTATCAGTGTAGGGTCACCGCTTATCGCCTGCTCCGCTCTGCCCTGCTCCACGCTCAGTCGGCAACCAAATAAATACCCGCACCGCTCTAATTAGCCTGATGCATATACAGAATGCTTCAAAATGTAGTAGCCCCTCCTGTGGTAAGCTCGGCAGATGTTTCGTTACGACTTTCAACTTAATGTTGCTTAGGAAATGAATTCTGAGTCTTTCAGCAGAGTAGCAATACAGATACTGTAGGCTGTTCTAATAGCAACATCCACCTCGTGGCGCAGCGGTTAGCATTCTTATCAGTCACCCCCAGAGGTGCTGGTTTGTTTCCCGGCTCTGCCAAGAAATTTAATTCTGGTCTGAAGGCTGGAAAAGGTTACACTCAGCCTCATGAGGCAAAATTGAGATATGGTGAATTTCATTCCCACCTCAACCATCCTGTTAGTGGTTTTCCGTGGTTTCCCACTTCTACTCCAGGCTAATTTTGTGATGGACCCTAACGTAAAGCCACGACTACCTCATTTCCAATCCTCGCCTGAATACAAATACACTACTACTACTACTACTACTACTACAGACACTACAATAGCACAGGTTATCAGACAAATTCTTTCCCCCACACACACTCACACACCTCCAAGTGCACCGATGCTGAATGACCACGATGTATGTTGTTCTTATAGAAGTGGTTTCAGTGGTATCCTTTAAATTTATTCCAGACAAATGCTGAGATGGTACCAAACAGGCCAAGACCATTGTTCTCTCAATCCAAGCCTCCATTACAGATACAAATGCTATAATAAACACCACAATACTACAGGTTTACAAACACATTTCACAAAGAGCCAAGTACATGAAGCTAATGACCACAATGTCGCAAGGCCCTAAATGAAACAACAACAACAACAACAACAAACCGAGACACCAACACTCTTGTCCTAAACCTAGACAGCTTCAGTTTGAGGTCGTCGTCCCAGAACTGAATGGAAATCCGGATCCTCGAGTGATGTCAGCACTCGTTCTAAGCCTACACTTCAGCAATGACATGACGTAATTACAGTTTCCTTATGTGGTGTTCGTCAGAGACGCATATACAAAACTCCTTCAACATATTTCATTTCAGGATATATTTGTTTTAAGCATTATTACTGTTCAATTACTTCATATTTACATTTCAACCACTCAGAATGATTTTCTGTCACATACTGGTTCCTGCATTAAAATTGGTGTCGCTATAATAGGCCTACTAATACTAATAGTAATAATAATAATAATAATAGTAATAATAATAATAATAACTGGCCACGGTGGCCGAGAGTGCTTAAGTGCTAGCTTGCGCATCGCTAACATCGGAAGTGCCGTCTTGAAAATGGTTTTCGTAGTTTCCCATTTTCACCACCAGGCAAATGCCGAAACAGTTTCTTTCAACAGGTCCACGGCCGACTTCCTTCCACAATCCCTTCCCTGACCCTTCCTTAATTAGACTCGTTACCGGTCGCCTGGGCGATCGGCCTGTCACCATCCTCAGATGTATCTGCTGACAAAGTGTGATCAGCTTCCAGACACCGTCCTTGTGACGGTAGAGGAATGTTCATTTGCAGAGACCGTGAGTGAAGACGCGCTGGGAGAATAAGCGATTAAAAATACAATAAATAAATAAATAATAATGAAAATGAAAATCCACAGCCTGCTTCCAGTCTCCGACCGGGTCAGGAATGGAATGAATGAAGCCCCCATCTAGCGGCGAGGATATGGACTGTGCCGGCTGCCGAGGCCTGACGCACTCCTCTGGGGCAATGATTAAATGAATGACAGATGAAATGAAATGATAGTGAAGAGTGTTGCTGGAATGAAATTTTGACAGGGAAAACCGGAGTACCCGGAGAAAAACCTGTCTGCCTCCGTTTTGTCCAGCACAGATCTCACATGGAGTGACCGGGATTTGAACCACGGACTCAGCGGTGAGAGGCCAGCGTGCTGCCGCCTAAGCCACGGAGGCTTCAAATAAATAATAATAATAATAATATTAATAATAATAATAATAATAATAATAATAATAATAATAATAATAATAAGTAAGCTCTGTCTGAATATTTTGAATTTTAGGCAAAAAATGTGTATTTATCTTGAAATATACTGTATCCTCAGCTTAAATGTTGTCGTTTGCTTTTCTGAATTTTGTTATGGGCTGGCGTGAATGTCAAGAAAATTCCCATGTAAGTAGAAGGCATTCCTATAGTAAAACTAGCTATAGCCTAAATCATATATATAGTTTAATCGGATTTTCGCGCTTCTCTTTACATTGAGTGGTTTAATTTTATAAATGTTACCTCATACATTATTGTAAATAAAATTATGAAAATGTTAAGCCAAATAGCAACTTATCCAACGAGACCTCGCTGAGGTAGTCTAATGCGAAAAAAAAACATGGGAGGGAGAGAATTGCACAAGCTGCAGACTCATACATGATTTTCTGCCACGTGCTTGGAGACGGCTGGAAATATCTCAGCACTACCGTAATAAGGTGAAAAGCAAAACATTCTGATGTGCAAGTGTCTTATTCGAGGATGTATGAAGTCGCAAGATATCTATCACTCACTTCGCATGGACTGCGATGTGAGTCCAAACGCACTACTCCGTCCACAATTCTCATCACAAATATTATATGCGTTTTATGTTTATTGCTGTTTAACCCTTACTCCATTAGTGTTCTCTCGACAAAGGATGTGGTAACTGATTTCTAGCTGTAGATTCCAATGTTAAAAAAGTTTTTTTTTTTTTCACGGAACAATGAGCTAGTGTAATTTACCCCACTCTCAGGAATTTAGAGGGCAAGGCATGGATATTTCTTTCTTTCCTAAGAAGATGGGATTAGGCTTAGATGTTACCTTCGTTTACTTTATCAACCTACGAACGAAGGGTAGTCGCTAGTAATGTTATGACTCTTACGCCCCTTTTATCGACTGCGGCTCAGAGGTGTCGCACCAGGGTGTCGAGATCTTTGACATGAGTCTCGTGCAACTAAGCACTCTGAAATGCCAACTGACTGCGCCGGGATTGAACTTGGACACAGCAGCTAGACAATAACATTTACTGAGGAGAGGTGGAATCGAATCCCACTACATCCATCTAAGAAGGCAGATGACCTCGATGTTCCGCAGCAATCACCACCAATTAGCCCTAGGAATGGCTCTCTTTGGCTCCCCACTCCTACTCCAGGCAAATGCCTGATACCGGTTGAAGTACAGCACATACTATATTAGTAGAAACACCACAATGAGAGTTCACGGTGCTGAGGATGAAGATGTACCAAGAACAATTTGATTTGTATCACGTTGTAACAAATTCTGGGCTCCTCTGGTAGCTGCATGGTTTTAAGTGTGTCTGATTCCGACAAGTACGTTGCGTTAAAAACTGGTTTCAGCTTCATAGCTAGACGACACAAAAAGACGTGCGTTTAAATTCACAACCTTGCGGCGACGACCCTCTTTACTGGAATGTTGGCTTTCCCGCTTCATCGGCTCGTTCCGTCTCCTTGCTCAGCAAGTCCAGGACTGACCTGATCCAGTGGCTCCTAAGGAAAAGTTATTGTGATTTTTTGGCCAGACCACGGCTCTAAACTCACTGTTAGAATGATAACTTCCCAAACTGTTCGGGAGTCTGGAGAGAGGTATTTAATGGAGGAGATCCCTAACCTTCGGCACATTTAACACAATTTAGTTTGAAAGAATTAAAGCTACTTCTACTTTGTCCACCACGTGGTGTAGGGACAAGTGGAGGTACGGCTCTGCCAATAAGGGCTGGATAGACATAGGTCTACACTCAGCATCGTGAAGCTGGGCTTCATTCCCACCTCAGCCATCGTACAAGTGGTATTCCGTGGTTTACACACACTAGTTCAGCCATCACAACGACATTACGACATTAGACGAGAATTACATTTCTTGGTGGAGCCGAGAATCGAACGTGGACCGCAGGGGTACAGCAAAGAATGCAAGCCACTACACCACAAAGTGGTCATTTTCAGAACCATAATAGCATATTTTAGGTGTCTAGCTGCCACACAGAATTCAGTACGGTATCGCTGTTGTCCAGATTATATCAAATGTCATTAATTTCTTCGCGCCCAGCCATCAGCAGATGAAGAACTGGTTTTGTGAGGTAGGCTGTTAGTGAAGCAACGCACGTCCTGTAGCCATGGCATCTTCTAGCGGCCACCAGGTCTCTCGGTATTCATTAGTCCTGATGGCTACGCCGATATGTTATTGGCGATAACGCAATTCAGTGTGAACAAAAACCCTCGAGGCTGTGTCCCTTAAATCTGAAACTAGCTCTGGAGATTACGTCAGTGTTCATGAGAAACGTGATTGCGTGAGATTGTAAGAGCACGACTCTAGGATGTTTCAGTTAAGAGGGGGCAGTGTGTTTGCAAACAGTGGGGTCAGCCCTGTGATTCACACCTCAGAATTAAATGATGACTCTTCGTGTTTTGAGAGCTACGAGTCCCAGCTATCCGGATATGGAATGACATTCCCATTGACGGGTCCAGTGTGCGAACGCCTCAGGAGTTCATAGTAATAGATACAAATCTTTCTTTCTCCATTTCGAAGGACAGAGGTTTCTCAGCCCTTCAACACCTTCTGTGGTGGGTCACGCCTTCGTGATTTGAAGCCCGCAGTAATACGTAACTTTACCAAGTTTAGCGTGGTTGTATATACAAAAGGGCTACCGGTACTTTAAAAAAGCATGCATAGTCTAAGTAAGGAAACACTGGTTCCTTTCTCTTGTTGTTGATTCTTTTTGTGGCTCGAGATGTCTTGGATATGAACCTCGTGCACTTGGTTGTGTGTTTCTGTGGTGATTGTAGTAGTGTGTGCAAACTATAATGGTTGCGGCAATTTGAAATTAGGTGCCAACCTGGCATTTTCCAGGAGGGAGTGTGAAGAACCTGGTAAAATACCACATTCAGGATGGCCAATGTCAGTAATAAGTTTCGAATCACCGATATTCGGACTCACTGCAATTATTGCAGCTAAGCAGCGGGGTGATTTTGTTCTGCAATGAATGTACAGCTTATGCGTCCTTAAGGTCTCGTTTCTCCCACCCTCCACATTCGTAGGACAAGGAGTGAAAAAGACGGCCCAATACATAGCACAGAGTATTTTC
Source organism: Meconema thalassinum (assembly GCA_946902985.2). NCBI lineage: Eukaryota > Metazoa > Arthropoda > Insecta > Orthoptera > Tettigoniidae > Meconema > Meconema thalassinum. Next base: position 449,431,398 of record OX336389.2, read on the forward strand.
AGGCATTTTCTTTGAATAGAGGAGCAAATATTTCTAGGGAATACTTCAATCAAGATAACAGTCAAGGGATACCCAGACCGACAGTCTTCAAGTTTAACACAGGCTGCATCTTATTGATGCTATTTCAGTTAGGAGTTGGTCATGGGGGTCACCATCCAGAATTTTGGAATAACTTAGCTGGTCTATTGACAGTGGCCATTAAATCTTTGAGCTTGAAGTCAGTCTTAAATGTTTAGCTCATCCATTCTAATATGCTGCAATAGCTTCCTCTAACAGATCATCCCATGAAGCATTGTATTGTTGGAATACGTCCATCACTATTAATAATATTGAGGCTATAGTGAATTTGGAAGATCGGAAAAAGAACCGCCACCGTTTTCCAAAATTGAGTATGAATATAATAATAATAATAATAATAATAATAATAATAATAATAATAATAATAATAATAATGCGCTTCCGGTGCGCCAACAAAAAATACACACTGATCAACGCACACGCCCCCACTAACCAAAGTAACAAGAGCGATCCACAGTCCGCAGAAAAATTCTGGTCGACCCTTGACACAGTGATGTCCAAAGTCCCCAGGGATGACGTCAAACTCCTCATGGGCGACTTCAATGCACAGATCGGTAGAGAAAAGATGTACAGGAAAACAGTCGGAAAATATCCTGCACATAAATTCACAAATAAAAATGGCACACGACTCATAGAACTCTGCCAGCAGAATAACCTCAAGCTCATGTCAACATCTCTTAGAAAACACCCTAGAAAACAGAAAACCTGGCGTTCTCCAGTCCAGCAGTTAGGTGAGTTCCAAATCGACCATGTGGCATTCTCATATCCAGTACAGAAGGAGATTCGTGATGTACAGGTACGTAGAGGAGCCAAAATTGACTCTGACCATTACCTAACCCGCGTCAAGGTCAAGTTCACCCCAAAGAGAACTTTCTGTAAGAAAAACCCCCTACCAAAATTTGACACAAAAAAAGATCGCAGATTCTGGAGTGAAGGAAGCCTGGGAAAAAGAACATGCCAATGACTGGCAAAATTTCCACCGAAAAATCATAGAAACAGCACAAGCTCTCATTCCTTTGAAGAAGAATTCCAAACATCCTTGGTGGGATGTTGATTGTGAGAATGCACTCATTACCAGGAAATTGGCATATCAGAAATACAACAGTAAAAAAATCCCCAGAAAATTTACAGACTTTCCATGAAACACGAAAAGCAACCGCAAAAATTATCAGACAATCCAAGAGGAGATACCTGAAGGAACAGTTGGACTCCATTGAGGACAACTTCCGTAACTACAACGTAAGGGACTTCTACAGAACGTTTGCAGGACACATCAGAGGGTACACACCACCAAACCTTTGCTTCAGAAAATGTGATGGAAAATTAGCACTAACGAATAAGGATAATTGCAAGGTGATGGCACAATACTTCTCTGATCTTCTCAACTGTCCAGAACCAATAGAGAGATTCTCAGAGAAAGAACCTACAGTCAAGAACGCAGACTCATTACCTCCGACACAAGAGGACGTTCACAGGCACATCATCAAACTTAAGAACAACAGGACATCTGGTGAAGACGGCATAGTGGCCGAACTACTGAAAAACCTAGGGCCACACTCACTTAGGGAACTCACACAGATTATCACTGACTTCTGGACACCAGAAAAGCTACCAGATGAGTGGAAATGTGCATTGATCCACCCATTACACAAAAAAGGCGACCGCTCTGACGTAAACAATTACAGGGGCATTTCACTATTACAAGTTACGTACAAGATCCTCTCAGCGTGCCTACTCCAAAGGGCTCGGGACCAGCTGGAACACAAGATTGGCGAGTACCAGGCGGGAATACGTCCTGGTCGCTCCTGCGCGGAACAAATCTTCAACCTTAAAAGTATATTGAAAATCAAAGCCCTCAGGAATACTCCAGTTATATGTACCTTCGTTGACTTCAAGAAGGCATATGACTCCATTGACCGTCAGTCATTGTTCAACATCTTACACGAGCAAGGTTTGGATAGCAAGACCTTGCGATTGATCAAACAGACACTGACAGACACGACATCAAAAGTGAAATTCATGGGGGAAATCTCAGAACCATTTCAGATCAATACAAGTGTTCGCCAAGGTGACGGGCTCTCTCCGCTCCTCTTCAACCTAGTGCTGAACAAAGTTATCAAGGATGGGCAGAAAGAGCTGAGACTTCAAGGTTACTGGAGGCCAGTGCGACTAGGACGACCAAAGGACGAACTGGAGGTTGGATGTCTAGCCTTCGCGGATGATCTGGCTCTACTCTCAGATAACGAAACCACATCAATCAGACAGATAGAAGTACTCCAAGAGTTCGCCGAAAAAGTAGAACTACAGATCTCGTTCCAAAAGACAGAGTTTTTCTGTACGAAATTCGACATACAGAATTTAAACACGAAATATAGCAAGATCAATAGAGTCGCCCACTTTAAATACCAAGGTGAAGTGCTTGAACCGACGGGAAAAGAGAAAATCGACTTGGAAAAAATCCTCACAGAGGAAAGAAAAATAATAAGGAAAATAATTGGACCAAAGCACACAGATGAAGGATACAGGCTTCACTCCAGAGACACCACAGAGAAATTGTCCAACCTCGCAGCAGACATCAGAAAGAGGCGACTAAAATGTTACGGCCACATCAGCAGACTCCCACAAACCAGACTCACCAACAAAATTCTTAGATATATACAGCGGCTCAAGATTACTACACCCTGGATGATGCAAGTCAAAGTTGATCTAGTAAAAGCACAGGTCGACCCAGAAGACGTCATAGACAAAAGCGTATTTAGACACAAAGTATACAAGTGGGAAGTGTTGTCAGAGAGAGCTGCACCTACAGCCCAAAGACCAAAGTGGACCGTAGAAAGGAAGAGGGCCTTTAGTGCACGAATGAAAGAGTACTGGAAATACAGGAAGAACAAAAAGTCATGATTGCTTCGCGTGGTCTAATAGGCCTGTAACGTGTAAAATAAAATAATAAATAATAATAATAATAATAATAATAATGACGTTATGAGTTTAACGTCCCTGGCAACTACAGCTATGTTTCCATTAGATCATTGAAATACCGTACGTGTTCTGGTATACCTTCAGGGTTTTAGTTTCCAGTGGCCTCCACTTTCTTGAAGGTTTATTTGTCGCCGGTAAGATTGTGTGCACATGGTCCTCCGACCTCCCCTCTCACCTTTCTTCTAGTAGTCACGACATGGCAGCAAGCAATGTGGGGGAAAGGAATTTGTCCCCGTGAGAGAACTCCACGTTCAATTTGTTCGGCTCGGCTTGGTCTGTTTTCCTTAGAACATGTTCCAAGATGGTGAGAGATGTAAACACGTGGTTTAGACTCTAATGAAGCGTAAGTATTCCATTCTGCTTTATGAATGTGGAAATTGCATTGAACTTCTTTTGTGGGGGAAGACATTTCAACCCACGTTAATTCGTTAACGGATTTCTCCTGCGTTATATAAGTCAGCTAAGCATCAGTTTGCTAAAATCTCCCGTTTGAGTCATTGCATCATAACGTTGGTGACCCGGTGGTTAAGTGTATTGCGAAGAATATGTGCGACGATGTTTGGCACAAAACTGCAATGCTTTGAAATTGCGGCATTCAACAACATCAGCGAGAGTATTATTCATTCTGGAATGTTAATGATCCATACAATTTTGACACTCTGAGTTGTGTAAATATTGGCGATTCATTAGTGTATAGTGTAATATTTATAATCTTCAAAACGCCATACAGATTCAATACTGACCCAATCTATTGCACCATGTGTCCGTATAGATCCTGAAAGATCACTGTGGGCAAAATTCGGATACTCCAGCGTCTCTAGAACCACGTTATTATTATTATTATTATTATTATTATTATTATTATTCTGAAGATTTTAGCCTACTGTGGTCCGCGCAAACAATTGGCCGACTTGCCAATCTCTTTTGATCCTCCACTAATTTCTTCACACGTTCGCTAAGTCTTCTTCTATCTTCAGACCAGATGACCTTGGTTTTTCCTGAAACCCTTTGAATTTATCAACCTTCACTTGAAACCATGTCCTGTTAACTATATATTCTGGATTGATTCCAACTTACAATTATTATTATTATTCTTTTATTACTACTATCATCACTCACATCACGGTACACTACTGCTACATTTCATGTTACCAGCTGATAACTAGGTCACTGTACTAGTAACCCACTGTCATGTTTGTAACGGGCGATGCATATTCTACCTGAACGGGGTGGGGGTGCAGTTCAATTAACTGTACATGCGTGTCAGAGGAGACAGGAGTTGTGTAAATATTGGCGATTCAATAGTGTAGAATGGTAATGCTCGTATTTATATCCATAAGTTTTTGAAATTTAACCGTGATCTATTGGATGAGCTAAGCCACTGCAATCCACCAATAAATTCAAGGTATGACGTCCCTGTGCTTATATCGTACCATACGCATTGTAGTGGAGTAGAAATTTACATTGATGCAATAATTGTTCTTTTTATTTCAGTTTATATAATTGTCGTGAGTCGACGAAAGCAACCTTTTCTATAATAAATAGAATTTGTTGCGGTCCCTCCTTTTTCACGCCTATAATTATACACTGCGGTGTAATCAAGGGGATTCAATTGCAAGTATGCTATTTTTATGTCATTTCAGGGGCTTGGATATCAGGTCCATGTAGCCTCATGTCCTTGGGTTTGTGTAAAATATGCCTGATAACCTGTGTCATTGTGATGTCTGTAGTAGTGTGTGTATTTCTAATGTAGGAGAGGATTGAGATGGAGGTGGCCGTGGCTTTAAGTTAGGAACCATCCCAGCATTTGCCTGGAATAGAAGTGGGGAAACCACGGAAATCCACTTTCAGGATGGCTGAGGAGCGAATTGAACCTTCCTCTTCTCAGTTCTACCTCACGAGGCTGAGCAAACCCCGTTCCAGCCCTCAGAGCAGAAATAAATTCTTTGGTAGAGCTAGAAATTGGACCCGGACCTCTGGGCTGACAGCCAGGAACGCTAGCCACTACACTACGTAGTCGATGTGGAAGTGTTTATCATTCACAACAAAATCATTATGAATGAATTCTTGAATAACTCATATGGTTCGGGAGATGGTCAAGAACGTGAGAAGCAATACAGAACATGAATACAGTACGTAAACTCTAGCTGAACTCGAGTCAACAGCAAAAAAAGACCCTATTCATAGCCTTGCAGCGAAGATTTAGGAAGAAATATAACGAAGAATAATAACCGTAGGTCATGAAGTGTCAGACACTATCGACTCTGTAAATGACTGATGTTAATAAATTGTGATTAGTGCGTTTGCATACAGTCACTAGGTATTTTCCTTTCACAGAGCGGGGTTCATTGCACTTCACGTATCTTTCACACAGAATATGAATGTATCATTGACGTGCTTGATCCAGACAATAAAATTTACTGGAATAAGGTCAGCACAAGGTGTAATGTATGACTGTCACGGAACGAGGTGTTGTGCTTTCTATTGTCCAATTTTGGTGTTGGAAGTTGGAAGGTGTAATTGCCATAACATGCGATGAGTGATCATGTTGTGTCCAGCTGCTGCCAATTACTACTGTAGGTGCTCTGTAGCCACATGCATCACACACAGCATCTGGATTTACTCCATGTGTCGCGTCATCTGAATTTAGCCTACTCCTTACAAGGAACTACTTTCTCAAAAGCAATTCGACAAATCATCGCACGCCTGACTTCAAGGATACCGGTGACTAATCTGTAATTACAATACCCCTAATTCCTCTTCTGTTCCCATTCCTTAGGCTACTTTCCATCTTTGTTTTATTTTATTATTTTTTGCATGACGGCTGGCCATAATAGTCCGGCAAGCGAGTAACGGGCTATTTTTGGCAGTGAACCGAGAACTTAAGGGAGACATCATGCGTCACATTATGGTGTAGCAATCGCTGCTATTTATTTGAATACTTCTCTATTTTATCAAAAAATGCTTTAAATATGCTCTGAGCTCCTCATCGAAGTTACGGTTTACTACCAATAAAATGTAGCCTACTACTTCCTGTAGGCCAACGCAGAAGAGGCATCTGTTAGTCCTCTGACGATCAACATTCTAATCTGCTTTGACTGGGCCCTCTGCACCTCAAATTGCCATGAAGAACTCTCACCCTAAACGAAGCATGTGCCACGGGTCAGTATTTCCCACATTACCAGGAGTTGCCAAAAACCATCGCATCCAAGTGTTTTCGGTTGTTAAAATTTACACTCCTTCATTTTGAGGTTAAACCTCATCTTAATTAAATAATAATAATAATAATAATAATAATAATAATAATAATAATAATAATAATAATAATAATAATTCTTCCTTCGTTACGGCCAACTAAGGACCACGTCATGTCAACTGTTTTTTCTGCATTTTAATGTTAGCCCAGTACTCCTTCATTCGCAATCGATGTTGCACCTTTCTCTCTGTCGTCCACGCCTTCCCGGTTTTTATCTTCGGCTTAAGTTGAAAACTCCGATGTTTCTGAAGTTTATCCCTAAGTGGGCCACGCTCCTGGATATCTTCACGTGTAATCCCAGTCTCCAACAGATCTTTCTCTACTTCAATGAACCAGGCCCCCTTTGTCTTTTTCTCACGGAGAAAAGCAAAAATTCTGTTGGATAGCCGTGTTGATTTCATTCGGGTTATATGTCCATAAAAAGAAATCCTCCTTTTCCTCATCACGTCCGTTATTTTCTCTACGTGAGTGTACAACTCGTGGTTGTGGCGTCTTCGGAACTCGCCGTGTTCTTTGACTGGATCCTGGATTTTCCTCAATATCTTCCTTACCTTGGTCTCCAGTTTTTCCATTATGCCTTTTCTATTCATGGAGAGACATTCCGCTGCATACAAAGCTTCTGGCCGGATGACCGTGCAGTAGTGCTTCAGTTTTGCATTCAGGGATATAGATCTTTTGTTGTACACATTCTTAGTTAGATGGTAAGCCATTTCAATTTTATTCCAGCGTGACGCAAAAGCCTCGTTTTCGGACATTGTAGGGTCTATCCATTCCCCAAGATACTTAAATTTCACAACCCGCTTGATTTTCCCATGATTCACTTCAATATGTTAATAATAATAATAATAATAATGTTGACGAAGCACTTCTCATCCCACCTCCACTTTGTCCAGGACTAATTCCTCATGCACCCACCAAGATTTGAACCTGGGAAGTAGCGGTGAATGGCTGACGTCGAACCGTTGGAGCCATGAAGGAGCCTATTATCATTATTATTATTGTGATCAAGGTGCCTTAAACCACGATGGTGCTTCCCCCTTCTCCCCACCACAATCCCACAATATGAAAATGTGGTATGGTAGGAGAGATCGGAGTTATTACTAAGTTAAATACAGTAGGTGAAAGTCACACTTGAACATGGCTATGTCAAGGAGAATATACAACACACAGCACTTGTTAAATTGTTCGCTACTGACACGGAAATCAGTTGTCCCGTTATTAGGTCTTTCCCTCTTATTTGGGTCCAACAACACTCGTTGCCCTTGCCTGTCTATCTGTTAGGTCTCCCCTTCCGGTTCTTGCTGTGGGATTAGGCAGTTCCTTTCCTTTCACTGAGTCGATTAACCCATCGCGTGGCCTTCAATATCTTTCTCTAACATTCTGTAAATCCATTGTAATTCTTTCGTAAATTACATAGGACTCATTAAACTGTTCATGCTTTTAAAAGGACCGGTTAAATTTCAAACAACTCTTATTCCACCAACATACGAGAAATGTACGTGAAGTACTTGTCAACACAGCATAAATGTAACGGTATGCTGAAATTCCAGATAGGGATAGTAATAGCAATGACAAGAGAGTATCAAGCAAACCCACTCCAAAAGCGTCTGCCTTTGACTACAGTATATTGCTTAACCAGTTCGAATATTTAAAAAAATACAGGGATCATTTGTCTGTCACAAAGTGGCACCAAAATATATCAACTGGGCGTAATAATGGTAAGAGTTGAAAATGGGTACCTAAAAGTAACTGTATAAAGAAATTACAACGTTTTTGTATAAACATAATTCAGTGTTGCTGCCTGTATTTGTAAAATACAGGTGAATGGGTTAGCGAGGGTAGTGATAAAACAAGAACTCTGGAACATTACATTAAGATTAAGCAATTAGCATTGCCTAGGTGCAATGAGTGAGGCAACAATTACTACGTTTACATGCCGAACTCAAATTGAGTTTTGTAAGATGTCTCTTTACATGAAATAAGATTCTATTCATATTGCAATAGAAATAGATTTTAATATGGAGGCTAACACGCACACAGTTTATGTGTAAAGCCATCAACCTACAGCTATGATGGCTAACACATTAAATAGCAAATTAAAAATCTCGGAAGATTGGCAAATGACGGTAGTTTGGACAAAAACGAAACTCTAGAGTATACAGGATCGCTTTCAATAATATACTCATTACATGTTCATAATAATGATAACCCTTTAAAACGGGGCAAACGCTTCATTTGCTTGTAACTGACGGGAAGGGTGGGACATACTGTAGATAGGCTATAAAGCGATATTGTCTCTGTAAAGCAGGACGTATGGTTACCCTAGTGACGACTCATGCATAGAAGTGCTTACTGAAGCTCTGTTTTTAATATTCTTCATGGCCAAATCAATACATGTATGCCATCTGTCGGCGTCCGTAAAGGACTGGATGACCCCTCGTTTTGCTTTGATGCCCGAAGGTATGAGCGCTACGCTGATTTCAGGAGACTATGCTCATGAATGAAGCGTCCACACGTGCAGCGTGGGACTTGTCTGCCCGCCTGTATTTCACTACACAAACGTCTCATGAGTTAAATTTAGCCACTCTCTCCTGAAAACACAGCAAGCTAGCTGGCACGCATGCGCCCTACTTCACCGCAACTAACCGCACTACAACTCCAAAATAAGATTGCGTCAGCTGGCAGTGAGTTGAAAGCTCGTGCGGAATCCAGCGCGAGACCTGTCAATGTCAACACAGGACGAATTCCGTCTCGAAAGTAATGCAAGGTCATGACTCACTTACCACATTTCTCTTATATTAGTGGCTGCCTTCTATAGGCCTACATAGAGGCTTTAGTTATATCCGATTAACTGAAACACATAGGTCCTGGTATACTTGCTTTAATTGTGCCTGAAACTAATGATTAGGGAAGTTTAATTAAGAGACTGGCTCCAATATGCGAAGCGAGTTAAAATCTAACGTGGCCTACATGTTCATTTTCAAGTGAGTCAGTAATGATTATTAAGTATTAAGGTAATATTCCGTCTCATTTCATTAATGATAATAATAATAATAATAATAATAATAATAATAATAATAATAATAATAATAGTGACATGGGGCCCCCGGAGAGGCCTTTGAGTTGACTCCCGTGAACAACCTGTGCCTCGTGATAAGGATGAAATGAATATTCAAATCTTCGCTAACACCCAGTCCATGAGCCTTTGGAATTACTGTAACAGTACGTAATTTAAATACCACGATCCGGCTGGAAATTGAAACTGGGACCTTTTGGACCAAAGACCAGTGGCCTATCCACTTACTGTAGTACAGAGCCGGAACTCACTGTACAGTAAATGTACGCACAGTAGGTTACTTCAATTAAGCATTCGGGCCGATAACCTAGATGTTAGGCCCCTTAAAACAACAATTATTCAACATTCAAATAGGCATGAGCACCAGCTGAGAGCTTGCCTATCCTACCAGGCGCAAGCCTGAGAGCTTGTGTAACCGTACTACTGTCGCTTCGCCACCCCACCAGCCAGCCTAGCTGCTCCGAGAAGTTCACCCACCAGCCTAGAACTCAACACCTTGAGGAGGACTAGTCTATTAAGGTATAATGATATAACGTCCCTAACAGCTGTTGCAGATTTAGAGGTACTGGTGTGTATGTCTTCTGACAATGAATTCTCGTATTTCAGCTTCTTTAAATGCTAGTAGCAAGATCCTCTGGATCTTGAGACACTTCCTAAAAATGTTTACTTTTCTATAACATGCAATGGACGGCTTCGTTACACTACTCTTCTTGCTATGTCCAGCAGTTTATACGGTACACGTAATTTAAACAGTGAACTACAGTAGTTAAAACAGAATATTTATATAAGACTTGAGGTCAATAAGAAACTAATGATCATTTAATTATTATCATCAGATTAAATTCATTTATCCGTGGTCGCCCCTCTTGCTTCGTCCCTGGTGAGTAAAAGAAACTTGGCTATGGCATAAGTTCGACTGGTAGCGTATTCATGATCAAAAATGAAAATATCTCAAAAAAGGAAATGCATTTATTATATTATTAGGCCTACGCAAGACATAAAGTTCATGGTTTTTATTTTTAGAACCACGTTGCGGTGAAATGGTTAGGGTTGTTGACTGTCATCCCAAAGTACAGGTTTGATTTATAGTTCTGCCAAAAAATGTAACTCTTGTCTGAGGGCTGGAACGGGGTCCATTCAATCTCGTGAGGACAACTGCGTAGAGCGTGATTTTGATTCCTAACATAGGACCACGGCCACCTCGTTCTTAATTCTAGCTTGAATTACAAATACACACATTTCTACAGGCATCATACTAACACAGGTTATCAGACAAGTTCCACCTACACCCAGTATGCGGAGCTGATGACCGCGATGTCCAAAACCTCTTAATGAAACACCTTATAATTACTGTATTGAGAGGACAATGTCACAAATACGCCTTAGTTAACAGACCAATGGTTTTCAAATCATGAAAAAGGATCGCAATATGTAGCTCATCATCGAGGCAAGCCCAACCAGTCTGCTCGTCTTAGCAGTCTCCATACAGTCTTAAATACTTGTTTGAGTTTTGTCCGGGTGCTTTCCGTCAATGGTTCATCGATTATCACTAATTGAAACAAGCATAAGCGCAGATAGAAAACTGCCTTCGATTATTTCCTGCTTGAAGTAGCACCGCAGTTCAGCATTAGATTTCATAGCATTGTGAATAGTCGTTCCTTTACGGTTAGTCATATTCTTATACAGTATATTTATGCGGCAAACTGCTCAACATTTGAAGGCCTGACTCTGAAAGCTTTCCAACTGGCAATAGCCGAACTGATCCGGAGCGATGAAAAACGACATTCACGACTCTATTTTTTTTTTTTTTTATCAATATCCAATTTCGTGTGCATCAGATGTATTGGGCTCAGTCAGGCGGAGTTGGTACATGACAGAAACACCTCTTTCACAGAAGCGTTACTCCCTAATATTTTATCAGTTCTTCTTTCCTTTCGTTGTTGAATTGAAAATCATTATCAGTGCGAAGAGCTGTTCGTAGTTGCCCACAAGTAACGAATTACAAATTGTTTCATTACATTACAAATAGTACCTGAAATTTCCTCCTCAAACTTCCTTTGCTTACTCCATGCGTCAGAAATTCCCTGGTCGACTTGCTTTACTGGCCCAATTATGTGACAAAATGACCCGAATAGGCGAAAGAAATTAATATTATTGATTCCATTCTTTTAAGTTTGACCCAAACAAACCAATTTCCCAATTATCACATACCAATTAACCGAATTTCACTGTAGCCTATTATTTATGGAACATTAGTGGCATAAAAAAACTTTTCATCATCGTTATATTGATTCCCACAAGCAATTATCTCGTAATCGTACACTGGTCAACGTAAGACGATTTTACTTTTATTCTTGATAAGACAGCTCATATTTACGTTGACGGACGTGACATTCCTGGACGTGATGTAATTGCAGTGTTCGCCACCAACTGCGACTCGGATCATACTTATTGTAGTTTCAATGAGCGGGAACACTCACTGCAGGTACAGTACGGTAAACAAACTCACCTTAAGAAAAGGACTGTTTAATATTTAAATCATTGACGATTAGAGTAGTTAGTGAGCATTTTATTAAAACGCCGCAGATACTAATTAATTCATATATAGGTAAATTCTGCAGGCAGTAGCTGCAGTAAATACATAACTCTCTCCAAGTGAAATTTTGGGGGTGTATCTCTTGTCTGCATGAGTGAACCTGTATAAACTGCCGAACATCGCATTGTTTTAGCCTACTTTCTCCGCAGGATTATTTTCGAATTTCAACGCTGAGAGATGCTATCATCTGTTCGACTTTCACCACCTTCTTTCCCTTCCTTTTCTCTTCTATTGCACGCCCACACCAACATAATAGCAGGAGAGATCTTAACTGAAAGTCTAAAACAACTTTTCCTTACATAACCCCAAAATAATAAGAACTATACACACCACCACAGGCAGATTTTCAGACAGCAATCGGAGAATAACTACGCCGAAATGATTACCGCATACTTTCTAGACCCTCACATAAGGAAAACAAACCGAAGGGATCTTTTCATACTTGTAAGCACTAAACAAAAGACAAGTTAGTATATGTGGTATGTTGTACTAACCTGCATGTGTGAAGCTGTAGAAGCGGTGCACCGCTATGCGTCCATCCATGTGATCCTCCTCCTCAGCGTCTCGACGTACCCTCTGGCGCCTGTTATCATCCACTCTGGTCAGGTACATGTTATACATGCGCTCGTACTCCTCCTGGCTTACATTCATCTGCAAATAGAGAGAAACAGAGCGTAAAAACATGGCGCACAGGGTCGTGTCAAACTGGCTGAAATACATGCGCTCTGTACCCACACAGAGACCCGCAGTGTGAAAAAAAAATAGCGCACACACTCTTACAAAACCAGGCACTTGCTCACATTCATCTGAATACAGAAGGATATGCCCATAGCGTTAAAACACGATGTACAGGCTTCGAGCGCAATGTGACGTGGCAGGAGTATTGAGATGATAGTAAATTTATTTAAAGAATTGTATAGAGAATTTTCTTGCCAAGTCGAGCATTAAGGCAAACCACCAAGAGCTTTCCCTGTGGAAACTGGAGTGCGGCAGAGTTGTTTATTCTCACCAATCGTTGGTTTCATTGTGTTGGAGCAAGTCATGCGCAAATCAGTCGAGAAAGAGCGTAGACGTATCCACTCGACACCGTGCGAGAGACTGGAGGATGGTACTGTATCTGTCAGCTATCGAATTCTCTACAAGTCATCACATGGAAGCTGGGTGATCTGCGGATTGAAGCAAAGAAAATAAGATAGTAAAAGAATCACCGACCCAGTGAGACTGGGTGGTGAAGATCTCTGCTGCTACCTGAGAAACGTCATCTCCAAGAGTGGCCGAATACATGGCTAACGGAATAAGAAGGGCACAAGAAACGTTCGTATAGCTTCGTCTAACTACGGACCTTTCCAACTGAGCAGAAAAGTGATGCTGAGGATCATTGAATCCTGACGTCTGTTCCGCCTTATGGGCGTGAGATGTGGGAGTAGATGGAGCTACCATAATGAAACTGCTAACTCCTAACTCTCATCAACAATGGCCAGCGGCACGTAATTTGGGTGTGATGGATGGAAGCCTGGATCAATTACAGTCTGTCGAAAGAATCAGGGCAGAAAATGTTGAAGAGCGCAATTAAGAGAGGAAAGTAGAAATGATTGGCCACACCCCAAGAGAAGAAGATTGAGATGTGATGAAAAGCCCTAGATTGGAATCCACAAGGAAATACGAGAAGGGGAAAATCAAGACTAACCTGAAGGAAAACCGTAGAGTGAGACGCAGGGAAAGTAGAGAAGGAGTGAGAAGAAATCAAACCATTAGCGACCAACAGAATGAGATGGAGGACGTTCGCTGCAGCTGTATGCTCCACTGAACCTTGCGTACGGTAGACTACATACGGCAGTCGAGTTGTTCTCTTTTTGTCTGTCAGTCTAAGAGGTCAAACACACGCTTCACGACTGGACTAAGTAGGAGATCCGAGATTCGAATTTGGAATACCAATCCAGTCACCTACCATATTACAGAATCACAGTCATCACAATAACACTGATTATCAAATAAAGCCCATACAAGTGCCACGTGGCGTAGCCGTGCGCGTTAAATCGCTCACCACGACCGCGATGCGACGGGGAGCTGCAGCTAGTCCGGAGATCGGAGGTTTGAATCCCAGCACTGACAGCGGCTATCCCTACCACAACACATACTGTACAAGTACACGAGATTGAAGACCAAGATCTCCTCACCCCACAACTACACAGAGCACAAGCGCTGTCTTGGACCATTTACGGGAACCAATCTTTCAACATGAAGCTTTAAAATTTAAAACTAATTAAACTTCCCAAACGAACACAGAAGTCACGCTGAATGAGGGAAGGGCTCTAATAGGATCTGTTCTTTCCTTCGAGGGACTTGACATTGTTCTCATTGAGCCCCGTGTACTTGGGTGTGTGTAGAATTTGTCTGGTAACCTATGTTATTGTGATGTCTGTAATAGTGTGTGTATTTGTAATGTTGGTGAGGATTGGGAAGGAGGTGGCCGTAAAAACCCTCCCGGCATCTGTCTGGAATAGAAGTGGGAAACCACAGAAAACCACTTCCAGGATGACTGAGGGGGGGGGGAATCGACCCACCTCTTCTCAGTTTTTCCTCACGATGCTGAGTGTACCCGGTCCCAATCCTCAGACCAGAATTGAATTTCCTAACAGACCCGGGAATCGAACCATTTTACAAACGTGTACTGTAGCTTTCGAAGACAGAACAAATAATTCGCAGAAGTCACTAAAACGTGTGAGCCCGTTGTAGCACGACCGATACGATCACACGTGTCCTGCAATAGAATAAATTTAGGTGTATGCATTTAACTGTACTGCCTACTGGAACAATTTCTGCTAGCTGCTACACCAATAAATGGTCCGTAATAAGATCTGTAGATATAGCAACAACGACATACTGTGTGTGGTGATAGGTGATGACTATAATGCCACGGAATACAATCAAGTTAACTGAGCCAACCTTCACAGATTGCTATTCCATTTTCCTTTCTCTAGTTAAGTATGACTTTCTCCTTTGGGTCAGAAACCCATCACAAACGCTCTGAGTTTTGAAATGCCATTTGTAAAACAAAACCGAACAATGAGCTTGTGGGTGACTTTTAGTCGTGTATTTTATTGTCAATAAGAATTTAACAAACAAATCGCAAGAGAGGTTTTAAGTAAAACCTACTTTTCAATAGGTTCTATCTTACGTAAATAACTTTTTTGTTGTAATTTTGTGTATTCTGCCCGAAGGCAGATCCGTGCCTCCGAAGAGGCTATCCTGAGCCGGAGTTTACGTGTGGTAGGGTGGCCAGGTAATTTCCGCTCCTCCTTACCCTCTCCTCGCCAACAGCATTCCATCCAAGTTCCGATCACGCCCATTGCTGCTTAACTGCGGAGTTCTCATGGGATCCAGTGTTCCAATATGGCCAGGCCGTTGGCTAAATAACATTAATAATGATGATGATATATTTTTACAGCTGGAACTCAAGAAGGCAAAACGTGAGGTAGGCTACTTCTCTGCCCTAGAGGACCAGGCGGACCTTCATGATATAGTAAAATACAGTAGATTCCGCACAAAGTCGTCCCAAGTTAGCCCTGTTGTTACCGTACAGAGCCATATATTACAAGTTACAACAGGACACATATTTTGGAACACGTTGTAATGCGAGAAGTTGTTCCAGTAGGTAGTACATTTAAATGTGAATACTTAAATTCTTTCTATTGCAGGACGCTTGTGATCGTATCGGCCTTGCGAGAATAGACCCACACGTTTCAGTGGCTCCTGCGCATAAATTGTTTTGCTTTCGTAAGCTACACGTTTGTAAAATGGTTGGAATGAAAACAAAAAGACGCAAAAGGATAAAAGTCATACAAACTACTTACAGTCCTAATGTAGGACAGCTATTTTAACAAAGGAACAAATATAACGATTAAACAAAGGGCTCGTCTCTGATTATAACTGAATTATTTGTTTACGCAAGTCTCAGACTCTTCTGTCGTATGAACGAAGATCTGGTACGAGAGAAACAGCAATTACACGGTCTAGAGACTCCCGATCTCACTGCATAGGCAATTCAATAACACGTGTTAAAACTTGCTGCAAATATCTTGTGAACGCATGACCTGCGCTGATCCCGAGCGCTTATCGCTTTGCTTTCAACTACACACTCAATGAAAATGATCGGGTACAAAAGAGCTATTAATTCTGCACAATTTAGCAATATAGTGAACTTTCAACTGGTGTCACGCAAGAGTGTGACCATGCACGCATCAGCTACCAGAGGTGGCACAAATCAACATAACAAAAAAACATTAAATTAATTGAATTATCTTGACGTAGTTCACTGAGCTAAGGTTATCTCAGAGCGCTGGCTGACGCCCCGAACTACAGTAAGCATGGAGTTGTGCCAGCTGACTTAGATTCAGGGCCGTCGCGTTGATCATGAGTCATCTACTACCACCCCACCAACCCCCACACCATTCAGTGAGCACAATTCTGTGCTTCCTTTTTGATAAAATGTGACGAAGGAACGTTAAATGTTTCAAGGTGTTACGCAACACTAAACAGATGTACAATAATGGTACATCAGAGTCAAACCAACGCAAGCCAAGTACCATAAATAACTTCCGTTAGGATTATTTTCTAATGTTCCTGGATTATGTAGCTCTCATATTCCGTCAAAGACGTTGCAACCAAGGTGAAACCAATACTAATTCGATTTCGAAGGAATTACGTTTCGGCTGGTTATTTTGATTTTTATGTGAATGTTTCAATTTTTTACGTTTTGAATGTTAATACAACGCCCAGGTTTTAAATTTAAAGGCATTACATTATTCTAACGTGAATATTTGAAGTATGGGCCGTCAAAATACTCAACTACTCGTGTAAGTGTAGGCTACACTTAAAGTTATGAATGTGTAAATTAGGCCTTGCGAGAATTAATCAACTTTTAAGATGTTAGTCAGGTGCAACACATAATAATCTATTTAAGGAATTGCAAAGTTTCTAACCCATCTTACTCATTGTTAACGCGTAGATAAAATACGTTTCCATTGGTTAAATCATATAGGACTAAACGAAAAACAATGAATTGTTCGAATTTAAAAATGATTACATCATTGGGCTGAACCAGTGACCATTTAGGTTTATGAACACGACTTGACTAAGCCTCCAGCACCATCAAGAGAACGCGCAGTTGAGGGCAGTTCATTGCTGGTCACTGTTTAAAATATAATCTCATAGTCTCATTGGACACTTCGAAAAAAGTCCAGGTTCAGTGTCTACCAAGAAAGCACTAAAATGAAGTTACAAAAGTAGTCAGTGAAACTTCAGCTTCAAAAACAATGCACTGATGTAAAAGTAGATATCACCCGAATCGGAGAAAAAGAGTAGACTACAAGTCTTTAAATTGGTATTTGCGATAATTCATGAAATGGAAGAAGAGACTGTAGGCCTAAATCATGTTGGGGAGATAAATAATGCTGACCCCTTTTCTATATTTGGCTTAGTGTATCACTCTGTGTATAATGAATTGCATGTCAGAACCATCACACTATTCCCTAATTGAAAGAATTCAAGTACTGTAATATATATTGGTAAGGACCTAGATGTTGCTCATTTACCACCAAACGCATGTACGCCTTGAGGTGTAGTGTTTAGCTTAATTAGCTACAACCTTGGAGGTCTGGGATCGATTGACAGTTCTATCGGGAATTTCATTCTGGTCTAAATTACTGAACGGTGTCGTTGAAATGCAAGTCACCTACGTGGGACGACAAAACAAACTAAATTAATGATGCTGAAGCAAGGATCATGCCATCAATTTCTTAGTCTTGTATTGATCAACGAAGACTATTGATCCAGTAGGCTAACTATTACGTAAATGAGCCATGCGACGACCAATGAAACAGAGAGAAGGGATATTAGATTCTCTGGCGGGTGATTGTCGTGCCAAAGTCGGATACGTTCCACCATAGAAATCTTCTTGGACCGATATTTACTTTGGATTCTGCTCTCTTCTTATTGACATGACTCACGAGACTGAATTCAAAAAATTCCTACCGTATACTGGGATAAAACCCGTCACACTAGCACCCGAAACCATGAACGTACTAGAATGGAATTATAGATTATTATTTAATATATTAAGAGGAGTCATAGTGAATTTGTAAATCTTGTATATATTTTTCTGTGTTCCAAAAGTGATGTGTAAATGCCATACGATTAATAATAATATATTTATTAAGAATAAATAAATGAGTGCATCCTAATGTAGTCGTAGCATGAGAAATATAGACGAGGATGAGGGTATTGGTTGGGGCATAAGGAGGCAAAAGAGACGAATCACAGTCATGCACTTCCCAAGCATTAGGTAAAATATTCAACTGTTACCTTCACCAACATAGGAGACGCCAAAGTACATGGGGGTGCTGACCGTGGTGTCCATGCCCCTAAATGAAACAACATCGAAATGAAACGAAAACCCAACCTTTGATTTTCAGCAACGAAGCCATTGAGGATGGCCAGGTCTGCCACCTATAATCGGTAGTTGACTTCTATGACCTTTCGGTAAATGAAACTTCAGTGGCTGTTTTTATTTATAATTCGTGTCGTATCAGGCACGGCTTCAGGTATCCTGAGATGTCATCACTTTAAACAACAAAGCATTACAGCGTCATCACTCAAATTGAGACTAAGGAGGAATAAAATGTTAACCGAGCACGTTCGCCAAGCCTTTATTTGGACTATGGAGTGTATATAAACAAAAGTGGGTAAAAACCCAGCAAACACTTCGTGTGCCATCGTCGAGTCAAGGTGCGTAATTCCCTCCCGGAAGCGCTGTTTCTCGCGAAGCAATGTACACAGCACATTTTAGCGAACCCAGCACCCTTTACCAAAGACCACGTTACTAATTCATGGATTCAGTTTCCGCTCGTAGAAAGCCGACTTGATTTCCATGGAAAAGCAGTAACCTGTCCCTCCCACTTGCTGGTAATTGATGAGTCATAGATCATTGTTTGGCAGACAAAGTAGCCTATAGGTTACAAACGATTAGCCTGTCACATAATTGCAGCTGACCATTAATCTAGCAGAGAAATAAACAACCCCTTCCCGTCTACACAAAGTAGCAATTTCTTTTTTATGTGAACAGCTGTTGTTGCTGCATTATTTTAGGTACATCTTGGTCATCAACCCTGTGCACTTATGTGTATACGAAATTTGTCTAATAACCGGTGCTATTTTAGTGACTAGTAGTGTGCGTAACTATTTCAAGTTCCGTGGCACCTACCACTGCCTAGACCTTAAGAATTAACGCACATTATTATTAGTCACTACAATAACACATGTTACACAAAACCACACACACTCAAGGACAGGAACTGATGACCAAAGACGTTTGAAGCACTATTTATGGGAATTCCTCCGACAAAAGGTGTCGTAGTTAATTCGTTTTAGCGCACCTCGTGGTGTAGCAGCTAGCATTCTTAGCTGTCATCCCGGAGGTCCGGGTTAGATTTCTGATTCTAACAAGATATTTTAATTCTCGTCTGAGGACTGCGACGGGGTACACTCAGCCTCGTGAGGCAAAACCGAGAAGAGGAGGGTTCGATTCCGATCTCAGCCACCTTGGTTGTGGTTTTCCGTGGTTTCCCACTTCTACTCCAAGTAAATGCCGGGATGGTTGCTAACGTAAGGCTACGGCCGCCTCGTTCCCAATCCTCACCTGCATTAAAAGAAACACGGGGCTAATGACTACGATGTCGCAAAACTCCTAAATCAATTAACGACAACAACAGTTCTTTTGCGGGGCTTGGGGCACCTCGGCCATCAGCCCTGCGTGTGTTAGATTTGTCTGATAACCTGTGTTTCTGCGATGACTGTTGCAGTGTAATTTACTCATGCACCAGCTCCATTCTGAGCTTGTGTACTAGGTCATACATACAACTTGCGCTCTGAATTTTGTATCAAGACCAGACCCATGGTGTAATGTAAAGGTAGCGGGATCGATTCCCGCCTCCGCCATAAATTTGAAGTCTTAGGCCTACGTGAGGCCTGGAATGGGGTGCACTCAAACCGTTGCGCCGGCCATGCACTTACCATAATCTGTGGGCTATGAGCTGGGACGCAGTCGTCAATGTTCATCGCAGGAGTTAGGTTTTTAAATTTTAGATAAAATCCGACAGTCAGAGAAGTTTAGAGGTGAAAGTGGAAAGCAGAATTGTAAATCTGGAGTGGAAAGTTGAGGGCATGGGCTGAGCTGTTGGTGTGTTAAGACTGGAGTGGGCTCTTGTCGCTGTTTCGTCCTAATGTACTTTACTTGGGTGTGTCTATGTCAAATCTGTCTAATAACCTATGTTATTGTGGTCTCTGTACAAGTGTGGTGTAGCGGCCAGCAATCTTGGTTGTCAGCCTGGAGGTCCAGGTTCGATTCCCGAATCTGACAAGAAATTTAGTTTTCCTCTAAGGGCTGGAACGGGGTATATTCAGCTTCGTGAGACAAAACCGAGAAGGGGTGAGTTCGATTCGCCACTCAACCATCTTGGAAGTCGTTTTCAGTGGTTTCCTTCATTTACTCTATGCAAATGCCAGGAGGTTCCTAACTTAAGGCCTCGGTCGACTTCTTCCCAATTCATACCCAAATTATAAATACACACAACCAAATATAACCAAATAGCACCAAGCTCCCTCCACTCCGGTGACATTCGAGGGTGTGTAAATGCGTTTCGCTAAATTCACTTTCGGACGAACTTACTACACTCCTCACGTTATAAGCACCATTGAGGTATGATGGGAGGGGAGATAAGTCACTACTTATTATTATTATTATTATCATGTTATGAGCCTATGTTATTGTTGCCTCAATCGTGTTGACCAACTGAAAAGCATTAATTTCTATTATTATTATTACAATACACTCATCAGGTAACTACGCACACCAAGGCGCATGGCCATAGGACCACGCTATGTCTTGATTCAGAAGACGAGTGGATTTAAACCTTACCGTCAGCAGTCCTTGAAATAATTATTTATTATTATCATCATTATACTCTTACCAACATCACTATCCACGTAGAAACATGTAATACAGAGGCAGATGATCTCGCTGTTCCGCCCCTTAAATCAACAATAACTAACTAACATGTAACATAATGGAATAAAATTTGCATTAGAGCCATTGGAAGAAAAATCCGATCATCTTGCTATCATCTATCAAAGTCCGCTACCAGCCTATAAATAACTCGGTGGTTGTTTTACCGTGTGTTTCTTTCCACTAATGCTTGACAACCTGTGACGTTACCGTCTATAGTTGTCTAGGAACGGCAGTCTCTGACAGTATGTTGAAATCATCTCAGAAGATTGGGGTCAAATTTCAACATTTAACCAGATAACCTAGGTGTGACCATCTCGGATTCTTAGGGCAGGATTTGATGTCACTCATATTCAGTTGGGCAGAGAGTTATCCATCTGGATTGTGTTGAATACTGGGTGTGATCTGGGCATTCTCTCTTAGCCAAGGATGGATCCTTTGAGCATTCACAATTTAAAGTCCTGAGCACTCATCTCAGTCCTGTACCAAAAATACAATTACCTTACAGATTATAAAATAGGTTTCACAAACACACATGGTTCCTGAATAAAGCAACAACAAAACTTGCTTCCACCAGTGTAAATATTACGATTTCAACCAGGACAAAGTGCTTGTAATTGGACTGGAATGTCAAGATGATAATCTCCAAGGAAGTGGGTAAAATATATTCTATATATTATTCCATTTCTTCTCAGTTCTGCTTCACTAGCCTGAGTGTACCCCATTCCAGCCTTTAGATCAGAATACAATTTCTTGACAGAGCCACGAACCGAACCCAAGACCTAGGAGACCAGGGTAACTGTGACTGGTCTTGTAATGCGCTATGCAATAGCACCCCGGAAGAATATTGCATTACGAACTGATAGGATATTCAGAAGCTTCTGAAGTGTGGACTACTAGAGTAATTAATGCAGGTCGTCGCATGGTGGGTTACCGCTTACGGAACGGCATTTTAAAAGAATGGGTTAAGGAAGCCTTCAAAAACAAAAGCCTAATCGTGAGAGTAAATATTAAAAATGTAATAATTCTACCTGCAGGTCTGAGCTCAAAAGATTACGAGACATCTTGAAACTTTTACAGTACGTTCAATGTTTTCCAAACGTACGGAAGACGCTCACTCAATAGCCTATTGAAACTTATTTCAATCTACATGTCAACATGTCTATCCTGTTGGAAGTGCAGGTTTCTGCTGAACGATAGTTAGTGGACATTTACAGATTTTCTATATTATATACATGGAATATCGTGGCAAGGGCTTCATGAATTCTGTTTCCCGCCTACGAACATCTGATGCCCGAATGGCCAACAAATGGCGCCCCATGCGGTCACATAAATGAATGGAGGGCATATAGTGTCCTGCATAGTAAATGAGCAGCTCTCTTCTTATACATGTATACCTAGATTCAATAAAACCTGAAGTTTAATATTACATCAATTCCCTGATTGACTTCGCCTTACTAGGAAAGCCCCCGACTTCGAACAATCAAACCTTACTTACGTCTGAATTCAAAGGTGACAGTCGATTGTCTGTAAAATTCCGCAGTTGGCCAGTAGTGGTCTCTGTATACAAATGCTACTCACAGGAACACCCTGGGTTCGAACTGGTAGAATCACTCCAGAATGCAATTGAAGCTCACGGAAGTGGTGAAGCTTTCAGTGGTGACAGTTGTTTGTAAAACTCAGTGACGTACTACAGGGCTTCGTTGCATCACTCCTACAAGTGCAGATCGGCTCATTAAACTTTGAAATGGCCCTTGTCCACTGTCAACACTGCATCCAGAGACAGAGAAAGACCCGTTACTGAATCCAAGTGTGGTTCCGCCAATTCAATTGTGAGTGGCATTTGTTATTCAGACCTCTATTGGCCTACCAATGTCACCATTGAATTCTGATCTAAGTGGCGTATGATTGGTGCAGCTTTGCTTATTTGTTCCTTGTAATTAGCAATTTGCCATTGAAGGAGAACAAAGCCTGCAGGCTACTGAAATATCATGCTTGCGATGAAATATGGTTTCACCCATTAAATATTGCAGAACTCCTTTAAATATTTGTCATTTTATGCTCCTTTTTTAAACATTCTATCAAGACCTCAAATCCAAGCAGAAAAGAGGGGGACGCCCATGGCCCTGAATTGAGGGGTAATTAAAGCCCTGTGCAGGAGGATGGTGGTTTACGATGTTCAAATGTGACAAGTTTACATTTCCAGGTTAAGTGCTCCCATGGGATCGTGACAGGATGACCCTTGGCGTACTGATAACCTTAATCAGTTGTGTGGCCCCACACTGGAATATTCCGAGTAATAAATTCTTTCATCTTTGGGTTGTAACAGGACATTTCTCTTTGTAGGGGGTGTTAATGTCTATTGCCGGTTCCCAACACTGGCTAAACCAGATTGCTCTTCAAAGTTGTTGCCCATATTATTAAAAGATATAGACCTACTTCTAGACAGATATGGTGCTACCGACAGCGACAGCTACGCAAAGCTATCTGCGGACACGGTAGGCGTGGATTCGAGCCCCATCGTCGGCCATCCTTGAAATGGTTTACCGTGGTTTCCCCATTTTCAACTCCAGGCAAATGCTGGGACGGTACCTTCTGACAGGCCATGACCGCTTCCTTCCACATCCTTGTCCAGTTTCATTCATCTTCATTCATTTTATTTCTCATTAACTCCTCTCTTGAGGTTGGCGTCAGGAAGGGCATCCAGCCGTAATGAACACCCACTACATAGACTTTCATCGCATCTCATCCCCGACCCCGTTGAAAACGGGAATAATAAGGGGTAGACATACATACTGTAGGCCTACATACTAGGCAGATATGGTGATATGAAGTAATGTATAGAGAATGTACTGCATGCATTTACTACAAATTGCAGCTCTTTCCCAAGGTAGGCTATACATCGTTATTTCCTGTTCCAGGCTCTTTTGAGTGCTTTATATTTAAAAAAAAATTAAAAGTTTTCATGAGTCAACTCCGCACATAAATCATCCTGTCAAACTTATCTCTCCATTGGACATTTGTCTGTTGGTTTCTATCGTTTTGGATATGCGAACAAAGTAGTAACTTCACCGCTTAACTTACTCATCTGGTACTAATCAAGCTCAAAAGAAAATATGCAGTTTTATTCCTAAACTCTTGAGAGAATTTGTCCTCCATTAGCCGCTCAGAATTTTTAAATGGTCAGAGGAACAGCGTGTCTGGTCTCCAAGTATTCATAGTCCAGACATTTAGTCACACGGGCAAAGTATGACATTAGTGACTAGTACAATATTCTGTGATAGCCCAGGGGAAAATAAATTGAAAACTTGACAACAGACTTATAAGGCAAGTCTCTGAAGGCTGCTCCTACATTGGGAATACCCGCGTATAAAATGTGCCGCATTACGTAAATACACTGAGAGCAAACCTTCACTTCTTGCTAACCCATACAAGTGTAGTCGGCTAACATCGCAGTGTAGGAGGCTTAGCCTATTATCACGGTAGTGAAGCTCAAGAGTGCATTAGGCAGTCGAATTCATTCTGTGCTGAAAGCTTTCTCAATTTCTGCACGGCGTGCCCATTTCCCTACCCCTCTCTGGCTGTCTATTCCACCATCTTCGAAGTGTCTGCAAATACTTTGACACCCCTCCTAGAGCCTTGGGAATAGGGAATGTGTTCCGACTCCCACTTACACAAGCAGCATGCAAGTTCTTACGGAATTTCCCAAGGTCTTCTATCGTGTTTTCCTGTGAACACTGGCGTAGCAGCAGACTACCTATATCACGATACTGTGTAGCAAACCAGAAGGCCTAGCGTACACCACGGTACCGTGAAGCAGTACACAAGGTAATAGCCTACACCACAGTACCATGAAGCAGTACACAAGCCTTAGCCTACACCACGGTACCGTGAAGCAGTACAGAGCGCTTAGGCTACACCACGGTGCCGTGGATCAGTACACAAGCCTTAGCCTACACCACGGTACCGTGAAGCAGTACAGAGCGCTTAGCCTACACCACGGTACCGTGAAGCAGTACACAAGCCTTAGCCTACACCACGGTACCGTGAAGCAGTACAGAGCGCTTAGCCTATATTATGGTACCGTGAAGCAGTACACAAGCCTTAGCCAACACCACGGTACCGTGAAGCAGTACAGAGCGCTTAGCCTATATTATGGTACCGTGAAGCAGTACACAAGCCTTAGCCTATATTATGGTACCGTGAAGGAGTACAGAACGCTTAGCCTATATTATGATACCGTGAAGCAGTACAGAGCGCTTAGCCTATATTATGGTATCGTGAAGCAGTACACAAGCCTTAGCCTATATTATGGTACCGTGAAGCAGTACAAAGCGCTTAGCCTATATTATGGTACAGTGAAGCAGTAGAGAGCGCGTAGCCTATATTATGGTACCATGAAGCAGTACACAAGCCTTAGCCTACACCACGGTACCGTGAAGCAGTACAGAGCGCTTAGCCTATACTATGGTACCGTGAAGCAGTACACAAGCCTTAGCCTACACCTCGGTACCGTGTAGCAGTACAGAGCGCTTAGCCTATACTATGGTACCGTGAAGCAGTATGCCTACACAAGCCTTAGCCTACACCACGGTACCGTGAAGCAGTATAGAGCGCTTAGCCAATATTATGGTACCAAGAAGCAGTACAGAGCGCTTAGCCTATATTACGGTACCGTGAAGCAGTACACACGCCTTAGCCTACACCACGGTACCGTGAAGCAGTACAGAGCGCTAGGCCTCTATTATGGTACAGTGAAGCAGTACAGAGCGCTTAGCCTCTATTATGGTACCATGAAGCAGTACACAAGCCTTAGCCTACACCACGGTACCGTGAAGCAGTACAGAGCGCTTAGGCTACACCACGGTGCCGTGGATCAGTACACAAGCCTTAGCCTACACCACGGTACCGTGAAGCAGTACAGAGCGCTTAGCCTACACCACGGTACCGTGAAGCAGTACACAAGCCTTAGCCTACACCACGGTACCGTGAAGCAGTACAGAGCGCTTAGCCTATATTATGGTACCGTGAAGCAGTACACAAGCCTTAGCCAACACCACGGTACCGTGAAGCAGTACAGAGCGCTTAGCCTATATTATGGTACCGTGAAGCAGTACACAAGCCTTAGCCTATATTATGGTACCGTGAAGGAGTACAGAACGCTTAGCCTATATTATGATACCGTGAAGCAGTACAGAGCGCTTAGCCTATATTATGGTATCGTGAAGCAGTACACAAGCCTTAGCCTATATTATGGTACCGTGAAGCAGTACAAAGCGCTTAGCCTATATTATGGTACAGTGAAGCAGTAGAGAGCGCGTAGCCTATATTATGGTACCATGAAGCAGTACACAAGCCTTAGCCTACACCACGGTACCGTGAAGCAGTACAGAGCGCTTAGCCTATACTATGGTACCGTGAAGCAGTACACAAGCCTTAGCCTACACCTCGGTACCGTGTAGCAGTACAGAGCGCTTAGCCTATACTATGGTACCGTGAAGCAGTATGCCTACACAAGCCTTAGCCTACACCACGGTACCGTGAAGCAGTATAGAGCGCTTAGCCAATATTATGGTACCAAGAAGCAGTACAGAGCGCTTAGCCTATATTACGGTACCGTGAAGCAGTACACACGCCTTAGCCTACACCACGGTACCGTGAAGCAGTACAGAGCGCTAGGCCTCTATTATGGTACAGTGAAGCAGTACAGAGCGCTTAGCCTCTATTATGGTACCATGAAGCAGTACACAAGCCTTAGCCTACACCACGGTACCGTGAAACAGTACAGAACGCTTAGCCTATAGTATGATACCGTGAAGCAGTACAGAGCGCTTAGCCTATATTATGGTACCGTGAAGCAGTACAGAGCGCTTAGCCTATATTATGGTACCGTGAAGCAGTACAGAAGGTTCATGGTATTACAGTGCAGATGGTTTATATCATGGATTTGCAATTCAGAAGGCATAGGCCTATACCATGGATATGCAGTGCAGAAGACGTATCCCATGGTATTGCTTTAGTAGGTTCATATCACGGTGTTGCAGTACAGAAATGTTATATCACGCAGAGTTTTCTGGCATAAAGAGAAGCTCATGAACAAAATATAACAAAATGGATATTCGCAGAAACAAAGTGATTACGGCCTTATAAAATGTGGTATGTTTACAAGGCATTTCAATTAATTGCATGCAGGTAACTATATATCCAGAAACATTTGAAAACAAAAGCTACAACTATGTTTCAATATTCTTAGCTGATTCATTATATTTTATTAATGTTCCCGTAATAACAAGTGAACGAGCATTCGCGCCAAGTAAGTTCACTCCAGGTGTGAGAGAGGAGAGCAATATCTCATATTTGGGAATGGTAAACTAGTCACTGATGTTACCATATAAAACTGATATGAGGGAAACCTTGTGTCAGAAGAGATTCGATTGAATGTAGCCTACTTGATAAACGCCGAGCTTGTCATGTAAGCATTGCCAAAATAATTTCATGCAACTCCTAGCCCCTATTAAAGCTGTCATTCACACGCTATTCCACATTAGCCTTCGAGACTGCCAATATGTGCTCATAGCGGAACCATACCACCTATAACATACAAATACACCGCCTATTTTGTTCCGGCCTAACGTTCTCATAACGAACAGCTTAGCATACAATGATCAAAAGTAAATCAAAGCACTGTGCTTCGTCGGATTTAACATTGGTAAATACATTTTCAAATACCGTATTTTAGCATTATCTACGCTACCGTAATATATAACACGTCCTTATTAAAAATGCGTTGTAAATAATATCGTATAACACACAAGATAAGGGAATATCAGAGACTACATCACGTGCCACTAACCAATAAGAGTACTAATATTGAAATGACCGCGAGTGCCCATAAGGGAAACGGAGATACCAAAGGAATGCTGAGGGTAGCTGGCGTACTTTCCAAGAACCCCCTCCCCACCTCCCTCCTTGCATTTCATCACCTGCCAGGGTTTCCCCACAAGCCAATAAAAAATAAAAATGCTGGAAGGAATGAAAGGCAAAAAGGGCTAAGCACAGATGGCCCGCTCCCCTCGCGGCTACAAACAGAAATGGTCTACTTTTACAAACAGCAAGTCATGGGACATGCAACTCCTGATCAAACCCCCAGCAACATCATAAATATAAATTTAAAAAATACTGGCTAGACTAACCTTTGTGACGTCTGGGATTCGTTTGAGACCCAACCCTTCCAGAATCCGCTTCTTGAGCCTTTCGATTTCTTCTGCACTAAGTTGAGGCACCTCCTCTTCTTCAAAATAAGTGTCCTCGACCTCGTTGGTGTCTGAGGGCACGGGGTAAAGGTCGGCCGTCGCGTTCAGGAAGCTGCGACAGTCAATGACAGGTAGAGATGACAGCAAAGCCACGAGCAACAGGAGGAATTGGGGACTGGGCAGTGATGCTGGCTTCACAGGATGTTTGCCCATAGCCAGCTCCAGTCGGCTGCAATTCTCGACACACTAACAACAGTTCCTTATGTCCATCCTGAGCCTTGAGCCTAGCGAACACACGCTCACACGAGGTGCGCGACCACAACACTTGAGGAGCAGGCTTGGCAAATACTTTATATAAAGGATGAGGGGTACACTTGAGAGCTGTTGATTGGCCAGGCTAATCTATGAGGGGGCGGGGCTTCCTTAGATCTGTGACTCTTGTCGCACTCCTCGCTCTACAAAGAATCGTGTTGCCGGAAGTGACTGGCAACTCCACCGAGATTGTGGTCTATCTGAAGGTAAATGCTGGATATACTAGTTCCGTGTCTGGCTATATCGCGTAGGGTAGAAAGGACGCAAGAGGGGATGCTTTTTGGTTATTTGGGTGGGGACGCAGTTCACATTACTTGAGTTTTCGTGGAAATATCTCCCCACCTTCCCCTCCCGACATACCTACAGGTAGGTCCAACTTGCTACGGCCATGCACTCCACGTGGGTGTCGTTGCGCGCTTGGAGGGAGGCAGGATGCGGGCGGGGTGGTGGGGGTAGGGGAAGTGGGGAGTAGTGAGCTCCGACCTCTTGCCACAGTGTGGGTCTGGCTGGCTGGGTGGGATGTCCTCATGTAGGTTAGTGCCGGTTTTCATCGTCAATTGTGAGAACTTTTCTGCAACTTTCGAGTAAGGTAAAGCATCCCTAACGTTTGCTCCTGCATGCGACCTCTTGAGTACAACATCGTCACTTATGCCGTTTCCTTGTCTCGTATTGCTTTCTTTAGTTTACACAATAATGAATGCTCTCTGAGATCGTTGTGGCAAATTAGTTTTAATGTTTACGTTCATTTTCTGTAAATAAAAATGGCAAATGCATGAACATTAGATGAAACGACGGTCTTCTCTTGAAACTCGTGATAAAATCTAACAATGAAAATTTAAGTCATTGATATGCATGAATTCACAGGCCCGTGTTTGGGTTCGGTTGGGGTATTTTCTAAACTACGAATATTCACTACCGGTATATTTTAACTTATTGCAAATAAGCTTAGAACACCTTAGACTAAAGCGTAAGCATTGATATACCGCCATATACAATGAAGTACCGGTATATACAAATTTCTACCAGATATTAATTACGATTTTTTGAGTTCTTTCAATTTCGGAAGACGATGAGCAAAGCAGGATCTCGCCTAACTCTACTTGGGTACGGGATACCTGATGATTAAGCGCCTACTTGTGTCCACAAGCCGACCCAGTGACGTAGAAATAGGGGTGAAGAGAGGGCGCTGAAGACGTAGAGAAGGTGTTCCTTCTTCATACCCTGCCTGCTCTCATGATAGGAACAATGATACCATTTTACGGAGCCTTTCTCACCACACCTTTCTCCTTAATATTAGAACAAAATGGATTGTTAATAAATTGTATAACGAAGTTAGCTGACAGCGTGAAACAGTGCAACATTATTGCTCTTTATATCGTAGAGGAAGATTGACATCGCTTCTCAGGATTCCGTGTAGGCTAATTCATTCAGCTCAGGCCATAGAAAAGCTGTTTCAGCTCTTGGACTACTAGTATTTCAAGTTTTCACACATTTATCTGAAAATCAATGTGTTATGTGTTAGCCCCAGCGCCCCAGTCGTTAGCGGGACGACGTCCCTGTAAGAAGCTAGTTTTCGTTTCATATATTTCCTACATTTGCCCAATGAATGGGAAGAGAGGAATAACTTTAAAAGAACACTATGTTCTGAAGTAGTTGGAATGGTTCCTTTTCTATAACACTGGAGTGCTCCAAGAGGTGCGGAGCTAATATACTGTCAAGTTGTGAGGAGGGTGCATTCCCTGGCTACTCTCCTGTGACGATCAAACCATTCGAGTGCTCAACATGTAGACTACTATTGTCTGGTCATGCCATTCGAATACCCTTGAGTTGTTGCAATCCACAGAGTTCAGTAGATTTGGAGTTCCCTTAGCGTATCGTTACTAATAATCATGGAACTGGAGTTTCTCCCACATGTCGGGTTGAATGGCAAAGATAGTCAACTTCTGGCATTCAATTTAGTCCGATGATACTGAATGGTGTAGTCTATAAATGTTACAGTTAGACTTCTTGTATGATATTCAGGGCAAAATTCAGACACCCTCGAGTCACTAAAACCAGAGCAGAATGATTTGAATCCATAACAGTATTATTATGAATGGTCCACAGCCACTTTCCGTGGACCGCATCGAGACTCCTGCCCATAAGATCCCGTCTTCAATACCCTGCTCGGCCAAGAATGTAATTTTAGATAGTTGAAACAGGTCACTCTCAGCCTCGCGAGGATAATTGAGTTGGGTCGAATTCATATCCAACCTCAATCATCCTGGAAGTCACTTTCCTTGGATTTCCACTTCGTCTCAAGGCAAATGTCGGGATGATAACTGACTTAAAGCTACGGACGTCTCTTTCCCAATCCTAGTGGCTACGATTACCACATCGTACAAACACCACCATAACACACACCCAAGGATACGAGGCAGATGACCACTATATCCCAAGACCCTGAATGACACATCACAAATATCAACAATAGGAGCAATAAGAATATCAATATAAATAAAAAAACAGGTTGAAAATATTGAATTTCTTATCTCCACTGATGTTCAAGCAGACAAAATACAAACTAGGCTGTATTTGAAGAAATTAAAAGCAGGAAGTGAGAGAAGGTTTTTTTTTTTTGGTTAACGTAACTCCCCGAGAATTAACAGAGATGAGGCTTAGGTTAGCTCTGGTGATGGTAATTCTGTCCTCATGCGCACCTACTGTAGGCCTATATAGCACCACTCACATTTGCCGCCCCTGCTAGATGTCCTCTCTCCTCCACTGCAAGTCTGTTTGATCGATAAGCTTCCAGCAAACAAGGAAAGGAGTATATAAGGCAACAATAATTATGTCCACCATCTACCCGTACTTACGAATGATTTAAAGCGTATTTTAGAAGCCGAATATCATATCTTTATTGGTCTGAGCATCATTAGGTGGTAGGCTATATCCCCTTTAAGCCAGGGTTCACTTTGGATGGCATTAAATTAAAGGTTCATTTCATTTCTTAGCGCTACACCACGCCGTGAAGTTCGGGCTGAACTAAATACATTACTACTACTTTTACCATTACCACTAATAATACTACTACTAGTAATAGTGGCTTTCACGGCCAGTGAAATAAAAACTCAGTAATCTTTCTAGGTTTGTGCCGTGTGCCAATATACCATCTCTTTGGAAGCCTTCATAGGGAGGTTATTGCTGCTTGAGCATTTAGTTCTCGCAATGAAGAGGCGCAGGTGCGCTTCATAAAAAGGGAGGTAACGCGCAGTTCGCTACTTCTGTGGGGATCCAGGCGGGGACACCAAGAGCCCGCTGATGAGCCAGCTTGGTGTCCTATGCGATACCCCACACAAGACACGGCGCAAACCTAGAAGAATTGCTGAGTTTTATTACTCGTAATAATTATTACAATAAATTATAATAATAGCCTACATCCATCGTTTATTTTTATTACGAAATGTCACGCCTTTTAGTATTCAATCTAGTCTGCAAGCCCCTGTGAGAGAACGTAGCACCTTCATGATCTTATATTAGCAATTAAAACTGCGGTCTTTTATGCATCTACAACTGTCATCTTGAAGTCGGTAAACACTGAATCTGACTCTCATTCTCTTACCCTGTGTAGGCCTACCTGAGCGCAGAGCACTTCATTCGCATCCCATCTAATCCGAGTCAGCTCCACTGGTCTGCAATAGTTATCTCTTACTAACAACAGTAGTGTGGTAAGGCCGTTTCTGCCCACTAACTTATTGAGCCCTCCTCGTATTGGCCCCGAACCTGATATCTCGCTAACCAATCATGGGATTTGAACATACAGGGTGTCCTAGAACTTGTAGTCATGCCCCCTCTTTTCCTATATCCTCTTTATTTAATTAAAAGACCGAAACTAAAAGGTCATCCGCTTCTAATATCTCGCGAACCAATAATGGGATTTATACATATGGGGTGTCCTAGCACTTGTAGTAACGCCCCCTCTTTTCCTATAGCTTCTGTTATTTAATTGAAGGACCAAAACTAATAGGTCATCCGCTTTTAATATTTCCTGAACCCATGGTTGGATTTCGGCCTATGCAGTGTCCTAGGAATAGTGGTGAACCCCCCTTTCCTATGGACGTCTTATTTCCACCCCAAAATAAAAACTACCCTTACCCTTGGGGGGGGGGGGGAATAGTGCTAGGTTGTAGGTTCTGCGTCACTTAGGAAGTTGTGAGCCCCTGGCGGCCTTGGGAAGGAAGGAGTAATGCTAGGAGGGCGTGCATGGATTCGTTTTTTTTTCGTCTCGTTGTGCTCTTTACGGGAGTGTAGGTGTTGAAAAGGTAAAAATAGGGTTTTTGGTCTAAAAATGCGTTTTTCACATTTTTCCTAATTTTTGGAAAACCGAAAAAATGATCATGACGTGTGTCATGTTACTTTTTTCATGTCGTTGTCCTCTTTACGGGGATGTAGGTGTTGAAAGGTAAAGAGCTGGAAACATGGTTATTTTGGTCTAAAATGGGTTATTTGATTTTCCCTAATATTGGGAAAACTGAAAAAGTGATCATGACAAGTGTGATTTTTTTCGTCTCGTCGTCCTCTTTCCGAGGATGTAGGTATTGAAAAGGTGAAAAGCTGAAAACTTGTTTTTTTTATGGAAAATGTGTTTTTGTTATTTTTCAAGTTATTTGGAAACCGAATCATGTGATTTTTATGACGGGTATGTTGATGTTTTCGTCTAGTCGTCCTCTTTACGGGAATGTAGGTATTGAAAAGCTGAATCCATGGTTTCCGTCATTTTTCGAGATAATAATAATAATATCGTATGGCCTCGGGTGCCTGGTGCAAGCTTTGCTATTTGACACCCAGAGGGTAGCTTGCATGTCGAATTTCGTAGTTCCTTGACTATGAAAGTCAAGGAGGTTAGATCTCCTTGAACACAATAGCGCTTTCTAGTAGAGAAATGAGGAACTTTGTGCTGGCGGAAACTCCCGAGATTAATTTTGCCATTATGAACTCGGCCTACTGAATTCAAATGGGTTCTTTGACATGCCAACATCGTATGACATGCGTATCGCATTTTTGCCGCCTTTCAAAAATCACTTACCATGGTCAGGGGCGAACCTGCAATCTTGGGGTTAGTAGACCGACACGCTATCCACTTACCCACCGTGGCAAGCTATTTTTCGAGATATTTGAGGAAAACGGGAAAAAAAGTAAGAAACCAGATTTGAAGTGACGATGTGTTAAGCGCTGTGATGTTCGTAAAACACATACACATTATTATTATTATTATTATTATTATTATTATTATTATTATTATTATTATTATTATTATTATTATTATTTGACATGGCTTGCCTGTGCTCACACACAGAGACCTGCTTTGTGAAATGAGAATTGGAAGTTTCAGACGGTTCACTGCTAGCAGACAGACAAGTGCTCTTATCATTTTGCGTGGTCCGCAGGCAAAGAGATAAGAGACACGTATCATTATACAGTGTGGCTCTATACTGAGTACGTCATAGCCTTGCTGCATAATAGATTTATAAAGCAGCGCTAAGTTTGAAACCATGAGTGAGTGTATAACATCATGATAAAAGATTGTCATGGGGTTGAACAAAAAGGTAATTAGACATGTAAAAAAACAAAAGGGTGGGATTAGTGAAAGGTAATGTGGTACATATTTTTGGAAAGGGAAATTTTTCTTAATAACTAACTAACTAACTAAATAAATAAATAAATAGGGTTTTATTACAAAAAAATCATATTTATTGACCCATGAATTAAACGTGGAAGGAAACCCTAACCACTTAAAAATATATTTTACACCTTTGACTTTAATTACTCGTTCAATGAAAAAATCATTGGGATATACTGTTTTTTGCACTTCTTCATAATAGAATCGTCCTTGAATGGGTTGACCGCTCTGATCTTCTAAGAGATACGTCACTGGTTGACCTAGCTTGACTTGGCGAATTTTAAAAATTTCTGTCGACCACTGTGGAGTGTACGATTTTGAAAACACACTTCTATGTTTACTGATGCGAACATAATCCCCAATTTTAAGGCGATGTTGCCTTGGGTCAACCCTTTTTATAGGGTTAAAGAGTCTATTGAGTCTGGGTAGGTTCTTGGTGACGAGACGTGGTTTCATGCCAATAGTGGAATGAATCGTGTTGTTATATCGTGACACAAGTTGAGGTAACCAGTCTATCCATCGATAGGAACTATGTATTGTAAACTCTTTCCACATATAACTTTTTAATGTTCGATTAAAGCGTTCAACTACGCTAGTTTTGAGATTGCTATACGTGGTGTGATGGTGAATATCCTTAGATTTGAGAAAACTGGAGAAATCCTTGCTGAAAAATTCTTTCCCCTGGTCGGTTTGTAACAAGTGAGGTTGACGTTTTGATTGTTCAATAATATGTTGAAAGGCCTTTGTGACTAAGACACCAGTTTTATTTTTTACTGGTTGAACGAAAGCCATTTTGGAATAGACATCCATGACGGTCAACATATAGTGTACACCGTCGTTAACGTTAGAATAAGGTATCATCTCAACCAATTCTACCTGCCAAAGTTCATCGATTCCTTTGGAAATGACACGACGGCGTTCATAAATCCGTCGAGCTGGTTTATGCAATTCATGAGCGATGCCCACTTTGATGGGGGATGGCTAATAAGAAAATTTTAGCATTTCGGATTTGTTGTTCAATGTGGGCGATTTCTGCCTCATGTCCAGTGTGACCAGCTTATTTTGATGCATGAAGCAAGTATAAGCGTTCTACTAACTGATTGGGATTGTTCTAAAGGGTTATATCTATGTAGGGTTTTAATTTCATAAACCTTGAACCAGAGGCAGAGTGATGTTTTTGCTTACCAAACATGTTTTCAATTATGGTTTTACATTTTTGGGATATATTGGCATTGAGCTGCTAAGAGGATTTATAGTTTCTTTTGTGAGAGTTGGTGTCTAATAAAATGGATTTATATTTAGCAAGGTCCTCGGACGTAAAATTTTGTAGCGAGGGGGTGCGTGAGAAGAGCAGCTTTAACAGACCTCGTGTTAATTTATAGTTGATCTTTTTAATGACAGCTTTCGTACGAGCAAATTTAATGGATGAATCTCCAATTTTAAAACTATCATTCTCATAGTGAACACCATAAGTGGTATCTGCTTTCCAATAAATAGAAGGGTCAGATACGGTTCCAGTGTTGCCCCATTATGTTTGATTGAAATGTTTTAGAGTTGAGCTTTATTTTGAGGGGTTGCCAAGACTAGTGAAAACGGAGACGATGTGGAGGAAGACGGTCTTGCCGCTATGACAGATGATTTTTGTTTTGTTTTTAGAAACTGTTGAAGGGGTGAGGAATTTTTTTCTTTCAGGACTAACTACGGTTACGCTTTCACTTTCACTTTGACCATGTTGTTTTTCTTCTTCTTCGTCTTGTTCTTGTTCTTCTTCGTGTTCTTGTTGACTATCATTGGGGGAGGAAGAGGAGAAGGATTTTACCCATCGTGTTGAATCTGTTTGAGTAAATTTTGAAATTGTTAAGGATTTGGTTTGAGAGGTAGCAGCAGCAGCAGTAGCAGCAGAAGCATTTGGCTTGAACCTGATGGGATCAACGGTTGATGGAGCATGTTTTATCATGAGTAAAGGATTGCCGTTTTTTAAACGTTGCAATTCAAGAAATTTATGTGGAATTGTATTTCGTGCCTCAATAATACGCTGCATGATTTTAACATGTTTCTTTTACCCTATGGCGTTCGCCATGGTAAAGGTAAAGACACATTAACAGAAAATGTCAAACCCTGGGTCGTTTTAAACAGAAATAAAATGATCAAAACCCAAGCGATAACGTACCTCACATCGTTCAATCTGTTTATTAATGACCAAACAGGCATGGGATGATGGTTCCAACATGAGGCACACAAATGCGTGAAAGCAGTAAAGGTCATTTCTGGATTCACATGATCTTGAAAAATATGATAGAGATTTCTTGAGTCTTGGCGAAAGAGAACAATGATTGTCACGAATCAACTGTTTGGGGATTTTAGAATAGGTCTGAGCCAAAAAAAAAACAATCCATTTGTTTATGGCGTCCCATACTAAAATACTCTTGAATAATGGTTTGTCGTTGAGTAGCAATATCATCAAAAATTATAATGGAATCTGGTTTAATGCGATCTGGTTGAATGACATCTTGAGGTGAGGTGAAAGTAAAATAGCCCATGGCTTCTTTATTTAACGAAGACATAATTTGTTCCAGATACACGTACAGAGGCTGGTACAAGGATTTGGCAAAAATATAAATATTTTGAAATCGTAGGCCATGAGGCGCGGTAATAATGTTCAGCAAAACATTGGTCTTTCCACAACCCGAAGGCCCCACCAAAATACATCGAACGGTAGATGGGAATAGGGTGCCATGACGTTTAGGTTCGCACACGGACAGTGATAGCTCTGAACCCAAATCAGAGACGGGCAAAGCATGGGGTTGTTTCATTTATTCCATAGTGACGATGACTGAGTTCTTTTATGTGTGTATAAGGTTTATACATAGGCAAGCGGTGAGTAGGATAGGTTAGTTAACGTCTATCACCATGGACGTGTTTGGGCGAGTTCGTGTAACCATGGCCACGGCCACCTCTTTGTCAAAACAGTCTCGAGAGGTGGCTGCAAAAAGCTATGTCGATCGCAAAGAGCAAAATGTCAATCACATGGCCCCGAGACTAACCGCTGAGGGCAATTCAGCCAATGATTGTCGTATTATTGATGTGCAAGAGCCTCGAGACGAAAATGACGTCTGCACGAAACGTTACGTCACCTATCAAATGAAAAGGCTTTATACATTTGTCCCACCTGTATTCTTAGTGTATCTGTCAAATCAAAAACTGGACAATGACAGAAACCATTCCCCACCACCACTGGTGAATGATGGACTTAACTATATGCTTGCTTCCGGTTTAAGTCATTATCGATTGCGTTATGATGGCGTGATTCATATTAAATATGCCATGCCTGATGAGAAACATTTAAAAATACAAATAAACGGTGATAGACTGTTGGTCCACAACCATCAAAGAGTAAATGTTGGAGATGAATTATCCTTTCATCTTATGCTTACGTTTGAGGAAAAGGAAGCTGGGAAAATGGTAAATGATTTTCCGCTTTATATAGAATTGTAATATACTGCTATGAAATAAGGTTCTCTACGTTACTTGTTATCGAATGATTGCAGAGGAAGGTTCACCAAGTAGCATCATGGTGAAAAAAAGATATGCAATGAACATGAAAAAAACAAATCTCAAAAAGAGAAAAAAGCCAGGCCGGAAACCATGTCTCTCTACATCACACCCGGTGTTAAAATTTAAAAAACTTAAAAAACATCTAAAAAGAGTGGCTATCGAGGAAGCTTTACAAGCGTTGCGAGTGTCTACAGCTCCGAGATCGCACCATAATGCATCGATAAAAAGAAAAGAAAGAAAGAAAGAAAGAAAAACGTGGGCGAGTCATTCCTGTTGCTAAGCGTGGTTTTTGCCTGGTTTATTTGCAGGGTTGGCAGGATTGGGGTCACTTATGGGTGGTGCCAGTGCTGTAGCGAAAAATATAAAAGCCGTAGAGCAAGGCAAGCAACAACTCAAAGAAAGCGAGCGACACAATAAAACGTTAGAAGCTATGGGAGCTAGAAAAGGCAATCTTTTAAAGCCAGTCTTTTATCAACAAGGTATCGTCCAAGAAAAACAAATGTCCATCTTTGATAAGCGCGTAAGGCAACTTCTTCGTCATGCCATGACCCATGAACAAGTGGAAAGCTATGCCAAACAAATAAATAATTCTTATTTTCGACGTGTATTTATGCGAAATGAATCACCCACAGCACCATGGAAAGAAGAACGAGCCATGATTAATTTAGATAATGATGCAGGCCCAGCAACCCATTTTGTAGCCTATGTGAAACAAAGTTCCACAGTATGGTACTTTGACAGTTATGGAAATTTACCACCCCCGATCGAGTTGCTACGTTATTTGGGAAACCGGGTAAAGATATTCTATAATGTGAATCGTCAACAATTTTTGACAGTCAAGAGTGTGGACGTTTGTGTTTACATTTTTCATATAACAGGTCGCGTTAAGCCAGCAGTTTCATCATTATGAATGTCAACGCCAAAACCTTTACCGTGCACAGCCGCGGGCCTGAAGTGTCCCTGGATTTTCCCCCCATTCAATTGCATCCCGAACAACCCTATGGGCTAGGATTAATTTCTTTGGAAAGTTACAACAGAATTTACAATATACAACTGGATATTAATGACAAATTTTATTACGATGATTATATGTTGAGCCAACCCCCTGGAGGTTATACCATAGACGATGTGCATGAAGCCATAAGCGTGTCGATGATAAAACAATTTGGTGTCAAACCATTTGCGGATGGGACACACAAATTTGAAATTTCAGCCAATACGATTACTCATCGCTGTCGTATTTTCTCTACGTTTAACATTGACTTTGAAACACGAGTTCATTCTGTTGGTCCTATACTAGGATTTAAACCAAGAGTGATGGCAGCTCACCAACCCCATGATTCAGATTATCCAGTGAAATTCATCGAGGACCATCACATTTCTGTGACTTGCAATATTTTAGAGACGTATTTACGAATCAAGAACAAAGCCGTTCCCTGTATGATTTTATTGTCACCTCCCCTTGTGGCTAAATTATTCGTGAAAACCCTTCAGTGGTTCAATATCATCCTGTGTGTGTCAGTGCTATTAGTAATATTACCTTACGCTTAGTGAATAGAAAGCAACAACTGATTGCTTTAGACGCCAACACCCCTGTGACCTACAAGTTGGTTTTAAAGACGCTATGAAATTTATCTATAAAGCAACAACAACGTCTACGAGGTCGGCTCGTTGCCCGCCGTGTATGAAGCGGTTGACACGAGTAAACCGACAACGTTTACAACGCATTGGTTATACGTTACACCCCAATCATGAACAAGGAGCTGTTGCATGTGTTAAATCCCTTACAAGTGGAAGATGGCGTCGTGCGCATTAATATGCATTCCTATCAACCTCAAGCAACAGGACTGCCTAACAATGACCAGATTCAATTCATCATTAACAATCAAGATATTTTTACTCTACCTCATGAAAGTGTCCTTCAAATTGAGGGTAAATTGATGAAAGCAGATGGCAACACACCCACAACGTCTGCGTTGGCGAATCATGGTTTGGCTTTTCTATTTTCCGAAGTATGTTATGTGATAAATTATATTGTCATAGATATGACTCGAAATGTGGGCATGACTAGTCTTATGAAATTATATTCTTCGTATAGCGAGGAGGAAAGTAAACGCTTTCTATGGCAAGATGGTGGCCCAACAGTAGCAATGACTGGCTAGTTCATAGCGATGGCACTTTTACAAGCTTCCTACACTTAATATTACTCCTTAGCTTTGCCGAAGATCACAAACGTATTATTTTAAACACAAGACAAAGTTTGTATCTGGTGAGAGTCCGCAGTGATTATAATGCACTAAAATGAGCCTCCGACCAAGTGATAGAATCAAATATGCAACTGCTTCCATTCCTATGGAAAGTGCCCCACGTGACGCTATCGGATCGCATGTTAAATTTTGTGCAAAAAGATAAAGCCTTGCCTATCGACTTTCGAAGTTGGAGTCTACATGAGTACCCCTTGCTACGTACCACAGACACTCATAGTTCGAGTGTAAAATCGGCTCGCTCTAGTGAGAGACCCCTCTATGTTATTATTGGTTTTCAAACCAATAGAAAATACCAACAAAGCAAAGATGTCACCTTGTTTGATCACATTCACTTGAGAAATATACGATTATTTTTAAATAATGTTTGCTTTTCCTGTGAGGGTTTGGAACTCAATTTTTCAAAAAATAAGTTTGGTCCCCTTTATGATATGTTTGCTAAATTTCAATCGTCTTATTATGAAAAACAGGATTGCCCTATGTTGTCGCCACAAGGGTTTAAAGCAAAAGCACCACTGATTGTTTTCGACTGTTCGTATCTAGAAGAATCTATTAAAATCACCACCATTGATTTAAGGGTAGATTTTAACACACATGAAAATGTACCAGACCATACCAGTGCCTACTGTTTGATTATTCATACCAGAAAAGTGAAATATCATCCTTTGTCCAATTATGTCAACAGCATGTAAGCCACCTGTTTTCAGGTCAAAAAGAAATCATCATTCATAGGATGGGTGATAAGCGTCTGCGTGCGCACTATCTGTTGCGCTCTGGCACTGTGCACACATACAACAACAACAAACATCATGTGTCCCTCAATAAGCAAGAAGAACAACAACAACAGCAACGTGACAGACAAACCATGGAATTTAAAATGTGAATTTAATCGTCTGAAAACTTTTGAAACATGGGCAGTTCCCTTTATGGATTATGGAGAATTGGCAGCGAGCGGATTTTATTACTTAAAACGGGGGATGTAGTCAAGTGTATTTTTGCAACATTGAAATTGGAAACTGGAAAATAGGGGATCGACCATTTAGTGATCATCAGCGATGGAGTCCATCCTGCCCTTACCTCAATCGCTATGATGTGGGCAATATTCCATGGAGTTTGAATTACCCTGTCATTGTACCAGGCCCTGCAGAACTAGGAGATACCTGTGGACCGTATGTAACTGTTCACTTTAATGTTGTTCGAGTTTTAAAAAAAAACTTGTAATAAAATTGTAAATGTTTTTTTTTATGTTATGAATAAAACCTGTAAAAAAATATTTAGCTGTTGTTGAATTCATATTTTCCCCCCCTGAAGTCCTTTGACTTTTGCAATGTTAAACCATAAAATGGGTAGTTGTTGATTAGACGTCAACGAGGTAACAAGTAAAAAAAATATAAAAATCATCATGCGTACACTCATCGTGGATTGTTAGGGGTTTAAAATTCAGACAAGAAATTTATATTTAAGGAAATAGCTTTTATCGATTGTAGTACGTTTTAGTTGTCTAACCCTATTCATTTGGTGTTTTAACCTCCCTATGCTTTTGAGTTGAGATAAAAAGCAGAGCCAATGTATTGACAATCATTTGCAATTAGTATGGGAAAAGGGTGATATTTTTACAAGTATCTCGACATAGTTATAAAAGCCCATTTGTCCTCGGCCAATGTGTTATTTGTTAAATGGAGTGAAAAAGGCCAGTGGCTTCAACCATTTTTACCCTCTCACTGTCAATGTATTGACCTTTTAGATCTGGGTTGTCCATCCCTGCAAACGCTCATGGACACTTGTCCATGCGACAATATTCAGAATAAAGCTTTAGTGCATGCGTGGCAATTGTTTCATTGGCTCACCACCAGTGTAGGTTGGCAGTTGTTCAATAAATTTGAAACTGAAAGTTTATCGTCCAATGATAGCAGTGAGACTTGTACACGTGGGGTGATAACATCAACGTTATAAACATGGACGCCACTATAATCAAAAAGGCTATTGCAAAGTTTTTTGTGTGCAAAAAAAACTTATTAGCTTTACACATCATGAATTATTAGCACTACCTAAATCATTTCTTTTTTAAGTTGCTGCCAACGCTGTGAAAGATATTTGGGAAAAGGCGCCTTCCGAGTGGAATACCGACCCTGTATTGAGTGAACTACAACCATGCTGTCGTTTTCCCATCACAAGCAATTAACCATGGCAAAAATACCTTCCATTCGACAGTGTGCTACATGTCAATTGATGAAATTATATCATGGTCATAAAACTCACTGTAAAGACATTGTTTAATCATTCCATGGCTGTCATGCGGAAAACAACCACTACCTACCCTGCTCGTCAGCAACCGTCGACAAACAACAACAACAACAACAACAACAACAACAACAACAACAGCAAGAACAAGAAGAAGAAAAAGTGTTTTTCACCGATTGAAACGTCTATGTCACAGGTGGACTGGCCGTGGAATTATTGATAACATCATTAAAAACTTACCATTCGAAGCTCAGTTACCTGCTTACAGCTTTTGCGGCCCTGGTACTCGTCTTCAAGAAATTTTGAGGAGAGAGGATGGGGGAATTAATGCTTTGGATCATGCATGTCTAAATCATGATACAGCCTATGAAAACAGTAATCCCACACCAAGACGCATTGCCGACAAAGTCTTGTTAAGCATTGCCAAGCAACGTTTAACAGCTTCAAATGCCAGTCTATCAGAACGAATGGCGGCATTTATGGTGATTGGTGCTATGAAGAGCAAATTACTTTTATCTAGAAATGGACTTAAACACCATAAATTTATTTTAAAAAATGTATAGTATCACTGTTATCATTTCAAAAAATAAATAAAAAGACAAGAGTCCATGTTGTGTTTTTTCATTATTATTGACTAATAGTTTTATCATTATAATTATAAATAAACTGTATAAAAATCAAATAAATGGTAATTGAACTAAACCTATTTTTAAATGACAAACAATAAAAAAGGACAGCAGTGCATGATTATTCAGCAATAGTATCATTATGATCATTATAAAGAAATTAAATAAAAAATACTAATTGTACTAAACCTATTTTTAAATCACAAACAATAAAAAAGGACAAAAGTCCATCATTATTCATCAATAGTAACATCAGGAGGCCATAGCCCTTATGGGATTTGTAAGGCTATTTATTTATTTATATTTATTTATTTATAATAATAATAATCAAAAATTGTTTAAAAATTGCTATAAATGCTATTTTAAATCACAAACAATAAAAAGGACAAAAGTTCATAATTATTATTATTAAAGTAAGTTGAAACGTCTTGTGCTTAAGACTCGCTTGTTGCTGATCTAACACCCCCTCATGCACTGCAACCATAAGTAAAACAAAATCATGTTTTAAAAGTAAGTGATACTGGTGTATGAAATCATTATCTACTTTAGTACCATGTTTTTGTAAAACGCTTATTATTATTATTATTATTATTATTATTATTATTATTATTATTATTATTATTATTATTATTATTATTATTATTATTATTATTCAATAAAATGATATGTTATTATGATTTGCAAAAAAGGTTTAGTGCAAAACCATGCCTGCAGTAAAGGCAATGTGATGTTAACTTTAAATTAGTTAGTTATTTAGTAAATAGTGTTAAATAGTTATCTTTTTTTTAAATCTCTCAAACTGTCTTTTTTTACTTTTGGCTGTGGTGCATAAGGAGGTGCTGAATGAACAAGCGACCCTTATGTGCGTAACGTTTCAACAATTTTTTAAACTATTCTTTTACATCAAAATTAAAAAAGGTACACTAATTATAAAAATGCGTCATAGTCATGATTCTATTCACGTAGCCTAAGACTAAAAAATTATCCAATTAAGAGAACTTACAAAATTACCATTCACCTATGCTCATCATAGACATCATTGTATTGACATAGCTTAAGTTTCAAAAATCAAAAAATCTCCCATCAAGGAGAAGTTTAGAAAATTTTTATTACTATTATTATTATTATTATTATTATTATTATTATTATTATTATTTACAATCGTAAACGTTAAGCAACAATTAATAAACGTCAAACTGTTGAGCACCAAAAAACAATTTTATTATAGTCATTAAAAAGTAAGGCATGAATAAACAATAGTAACGGCTAGCATACAATGATTATTCGTTTTCTATTTTTATAAAACGAATCATGCATCGATTATTTTTTCACCCTCATTGATTAAATAAACAGGGTGAATACTCGAATTGACATCCTCCATGACATCATCAGGTCAACTATTAAATCGTGTGGGAAGATATGTCTCAAAGTCTTGACAAATGCAAAGAGCTCGTAATTAAATACAAGTTTTTCGGGCTTGTAGGCCGTGGTCCAGACAGGATATCTCCCGACCTTTCACCGGAAACTGCGTCCGGCATTATCAAGGGTTCCGCTCCTTTCCTTGGTCTGCAGTGAAATGAGGAAGAGGCTTGAAATAATGGGTAACGGCTAGTAGTGGAGTATTGTTGTTTGCATATGACTGTTGGTTGGGTGGATCTTGGCGATGAACTAACGGCTGGAAGGTAGTTTGGATCTTCCCATCAAGGAGAAGTTTAGAAAATTATTATTACTATTATTATT
This sequence comes from Meconema thalassinum, assembly GCA_946902985.2. Taxonomy (NCBI): domain Eukaryota; kingdom Metazoa; phylum Arthropoda; class Insecta; order Orthoptera; family Tettigoniidae; genus Meconema; species Meconema thalassinum. The sequence goes on from OX336389.2 coordinate 449,476,094, forward strand.
GGCTACGTTATGTTGACGATACCTTCGTAGTCTGGAGCCACGGAGAGGAAGAGCTGGAACGTTTCCTGGACCACCTGAACAGCCTCAACACCAGCATAAAATTTACTATGGAGAAGGAGAAAGACAACTGCCTGGCCTTTCTTGACGTGCTGATCACCAGGACTAATGACCTGCGCTTGGGGCACACCGTGTACCGGAAACCCACACACACCGACCGGTATCTACACAAGATATCCAATCACCACCCCCGACAGAAACACGGAGTTATTAAAACATTGGTAGACCGTGCTAGGAGAATCTGTGAGCCATCCAACCTCAACCAAGAGCTGAAACATATAAAGAGGGCCCTATGCGCCAACGGATACAGCAATAAGGAGATTGAGCGAGCCTCTCATCCCAGGCGCCGGAGCACGAGGAAAGATTCTGACGAAACTCCGGTGGCCACCGCATTCCTGCCGTACGTGAAGGTGACGGACAGGATAGGCAAATTACTGAAGACCTATGGGGTGAAGACGGTTTATAAACCCACCGCCAAAATCCGGGACTTGCTGCGATCCGCTAAAGACAAGCGTCACCCACACTCCACTGCAGGTGTCTACAGAATCCGTGTTCCTGTGCGAAGGTGTACATAGGAACGACGAAGAGGAGCGTGACCACCAGACTCAAGGAACATAACAGACACAGCCGCCTGGGTCAAACTGAGAAATCGTCAGTCGCTGAGCATTCTCTCTTGCCCGGTCACGATGTAAAGTACGGGGACACGGAGATACTCTCCACGACCACACACTACCACGCCAGGCTGCAACGGGAAGCCATAGAAATCTTCAAACACCCCGACAATTTCAATCGGAAGGAAGAAATTGAACGTGTGCGTAATACATGGATCCCGGCTCTTAGGAACACCAAGGCCAAGAAATCATTCACACGTCAACCTGAAGAACCTCCCCGCAACAGCCCGACAGTCGCGCAGGGAACACCTGACCCTCACAAGCTCGGTCGCCGAAGCTGGAGCACGCACCGCACCCCGCAACATGTACGTGAGATCAGACGATCCAGCCGGAATGCGAAGAGAACACTCGGCTCACCATGCTAATTTGAAGATCCAAACTACCTTCCAGCCGTTAGTTCATCGCCAAGATCCACCCAACCAACAGTCATATTCAAACAACATACTCCACTACTAGCCGTTACCCATTATTTCAAGCCTCTTCCTCATTCCACTGCAGACCAAGGAAAGGAGCGGAACCCTTGATAATGCCGGACGCAGTTTCCGGTGAAACGTCGGGAGATATCCTGTCTGGACCACGGCCTACAAGCCCGAAAAACTTGTATTTAATTATGAACGCCGGCCGTGAAAGCCAAAGCTGTTATATCAGTCGCCTCTACGGGGAGGAAACTACCAACCTAGTTCGCCACTTCGAGAAGCTACGGAAGAAGAAAGCCCAGCAACTTTCTGCGCTAACGTTTCTCTTACGGTGCAGGGACACGGACACGATTCCTAAGTTTATTAGGATGAAGAGGAATTTTGGCTCAGCACATGCTCACCGTATATACGACAGAGCTGAGTGCTCAATGCTGCGAGAACAGATACATGCTACACGCAGGGACTAAGGTACGACTGACCGGGACGTCATATCAGTGCATCTCCGACTCACGTCTACGCTCTCAAGCGAGGATTGGGACAACATCGACCACATCACGCACTATTCTATGCGCTCCACTTTCGAACAGTCGACGAATCGCCAGAAAAAGAAATTTGAGCTATGTCAGGACCTCAAGACGATAACTGCAACCACATCTGTGCCGGACTCGTCTCGCACTGTAGTAAACCTGACTAACCGTTGTCTATCGCCAGGGGAAACTTCACTTTTAGCGAAAGGACAGAACTTCTCTGTCACCCCAACTTCTGTGCCTGTAGAAGACATTATAAGCAACTTTGAGGCTGCCATACACCATTTACCCAGGGAGCAGGCCGAGGAAGTCCGCTCAGAGGCCTCACGCATCCTTCGTAAAGCTCAAGCGCCCAGCAGTAACCTCACACCTCAAGAGAAAAATGCCTTTAAAACCCTTAACAGGGATAGAAGCATCATCATTCTACCTGCAGATAAGGGCAACGCCACTGTAGTCATGTCATCGGAAGACTACGACACGAAGATCCTGTCGCTACTAGAACCTCAGACATACCGAAAACTCACGAAAGACCCCACAACACGGATACTTAGAGAGACCAACAGGTTAATCAAGGCCTCTTCACTACCAGACCACGTGAAGAAGGATACATGCAAGAGTGAAGCTCTATCTCCCAGGCTGTACGGTCTTCCCAAAGTACACAAAACTGACATTCCACTGAGACCTATCGTGAGTGCTATCGGCTCTCCAAACTACACCATCGCCAAGCATCTCTCCATCATTCTACAACCGCACATCGGTAACACTGAGACTTACGTCAGGGATTCAGGCCATTTTATTGAGAAATTGCAGAACATACGTCTGGAACCTGAAGACCGCCTAGTCAGCGTTGACGTAGTATCCCTCTTCACGAAGGTGCCTATGAAAGAATCCATAAACCAGATTGCCGAGCTCTTCACGGAAGACATCACTGACTTGTTTCGCCACTGCCTCGCCACGAGCTACTTCCTATGGCACGAGAACTTCTACGAGCAAATAGAGGGAGTTGCCATGGGTAGCCAACTAAGCCCTGTGATTGCGAACTTCTACATGGAAAAGTTCGAGCAGTTGGCGATCGAGACTGCACCCCTCAAACCGAAAGTATGGCTACGTTATGTTGACGATACCTTCGTAGTCTGGAGCCACGGAGAGGAAGAGCTGGAACGTTTCCTGGACCACCTGAACAGCCTCAACACCAGCATAAAATTTACTATGGAGAAGGAGAAAACAACTGCCTGGCCTTTCTTGACGTGCTGATCACCAGGACTAATGACCTGCGCTTGGGGCGCACCGTGTACCGGAAACCCACACACACCGACCGGTATCTACACAAGACATCCAATCACCACCCCCGACAGAAACACGGAGTTATTAAAACATTGGTAGACCGTGCTAGGAGAATCTGTGAGCCATCCAACCTCAACCAAGAGCTGAAACATATAAAGAGGGCCCTATGCGCCAACGGATACAGCAATAAGGAGATTGAGCGAGCCTCTCATCCCAGGCGCCGGAGCACGAGGAAAGATTCTGACGAAACTCCGGTGGCCACCGCATTCCTGCCGTACGTGAAGAAGGTGACGGACAGGATAGGCAAATTACTGAAGACCTATGGGGTGAAGACGGTTTATAAACCCACCGCCAAAATCCGGGACTTGCTGCGATCCGCTAAAGACAAGCGCCACCCACACTCCACTGCAGGTGTCTACAGAATCCCGTGTTCCTGTGGGAAGGTGTGCATAGGAACGACGAAGAGGAGCGTGACCACCAGACTCAAGGAACATAACAGACACAGCCGCCTGGGTCAAACTGAGAAATCGTCAGTCGCTGAGCATTCTCTCTTGCCCGGTCACGATGTAAAGTACGGGGACACGGAGATACTCTCCACGACCACACACTACCACGCCAGGCTGCAACGAGAAGCCATAGAAATCTTCAAACACCCCGACAATTTCAATCGGAAGGAAGAAATTGAACGTGTGCGTAATACATGGATCCCGGCTCTTAGGAACACCAAGGCCAAGAAATCATTCACACGTCAACCTGAAGAACCTCCCCGCTATAGCCCGGCAGTCGCGCAGGGAACACCTGACCCGCACAAGCTCGGTCGCCGAAGCCGGAGCACGCACCGCACCCCGCAACATGTACGTGAGATCAGACGATCCAGCCGGAATGCGAAGAGAACACTCGGCTCACCATGCTAATTTGAAGATCCAAACTACCTTCCAGCCGTTAGTTCATCGCCAAGATCCACCCAACCAACAGTCATATTCAAACAACAATACTCCACTACTAGCCGTTACCCATTATTTCAAGCCTCTTCCTCATTCCACTGCAGACCAAGGAAAGGAGCGGAACCCTTAATAATGCCGGACGCAGTTTCCGGTGAAACGTCGGGAGATATCCTGTTTGGACCACGGCCTACAAGCCCGAAAAACTTGTATTTAATTATGAACGCCGGGCGTGAAAGCCTAAGCTGCAAAGAGCTCGTTCACCAAATTTGGTTTTTAATTTTTGTATTTTTTGAATTCTAAAGGGTGTTTGTGTAGGCAATTCACTCATTTTCTTGCGTGCAAAGCCGCAATCTTGGCCAATGGCGTTCAAGGCGTCCATGGTTGTCTATAACCAAAGAAAAGAGTGTTACTTTTTAACACTCTCGTCCTTATATTACAACAACAACAACAACAACAATTTTGTCTATACATCAAAAGTGTGTTTTTTTAAGCCTGAGCGTTTATTGGCTAAAGTTGTAGATAGTATTGGATAAATTGACAAAAATATAATAATGTTTGTAGGAGGTACGCGATAACAGTTGAACCAAAATCAACAGCCAATTTGTTTGTGTTTCATGGTCCACATGACGTAAATAGGTATACTCTTGTAAATGACCATCATCATCGATAAGATTTTTTTTTGGTGCGTATGACGTCCTTCAATAGTGCTTGATGAATTTCTTGCCACGGACCACGTCCGTCAAAACAAGTGGTTTTTAACACTGGAAGAAGCAACAACTGTTTTTGCTGCATATAAACTAGAGTGTCTGCCACATGATGATTAATATGATGGTACTGCCCCCGTAAAATGAATTATAAGGGATGAAAATGGGAATAATACATTTTTTTCGAAGCCCATGATAAAATTTAACCATGGAATATGATGGCTGGAACTTGGCAGAAACCAGTCGAGAGGCGACGTCGAGCAAGGAGGGAAATTCCGTCACGTGATTGTATTGCTCAATGGAAGTTTCTAGAAGCTTGGAATCGACCTAGCAACAGCGAATATTCCCGGGATTTGTTTAAATATTGTTATAAATTATCCCATTGGATATGAGCTTACAGCCAATAGGAAGAAATTTTAGAGAAGACGGGAGTTCCAGCAACTAAATTTTTATGGATATTTAATTCATTTAAGCACTTACAAGGGAAGTCTTCGCGGTACTACACTCCGATCGGGATGAAATTCAGGATAAAAATAGCTGAGGAAATGTACAACACGGGACAGGAAACCGCATCGGCTCAAATTAATATTCTATGTCATTTATAACGTTAAAGTTATGACAATGATACGCGTGCCGAACCGAGAATGGTGAGCAGCAAGCCAGTGAGGCTGTAACAGGTCTGGCACACACTCGCTGTTTCCAGGCGAGACGGAATGATACAAGCGCGTGGCCTTCAATGTGGATGTACTTTTTTTAGTAATATGCAGGACGTGTTATTTTACAACGGAACCTAATTAAGCTGTAAAATTCATCAATATGGATGACATAGTAGCAGGGTTGCTACCGTAATCTGTTCATTATCCGAGATATATTACCTAGGTATTATATACAATTACCGAAATAAAATGCAACCGATACCTAATAATAAGTAAATAAGTACAGTACTTGACACAATTAACGAGTATCAGTTGTTTATCATATCTTGTTTGTTGCAATCAATGAACGTATCACAAAGGTGAATGTCATGAACTAGGTGGTCAATACATAGATTTGTTTTACACCAGTCACACGTGAGTATGGCAGTATTTGTACACTGGCCACAAATATCCAGAGAAGGACTTTTAAAACAAAAAACAACAGGGTTCGGAAAGTTGGACGGTCGTTCATCTACAAAGCCAGCCACATGCTTTGAAACCGTGGGGATGACAATTGGTTGTGTGTAAAAGATTGAACTTTCAAGATGTTGTTACGTAGGTGAATATTGAACTCTAGACCATGTAACAGCACACTATCGTAGTAAGTTCGAATGAAATTCTTCCATATCCAAAATCCAAATACATCCAGCCAGGGGTTGAATTATACCTGTGGTTCCTTTTGGTACAATCTTGACATCAATGCCCTTGTCATTTGGTTTAGCTGCTAGTATAGCATCTTCTGTTTGTCCAGTCCATGAATCTAAAACCAGTACACTAAAATCGGGGACTAGCGGAAAATACACATTTAGGAGTCACCCTTGAAATAAATGTTGAGTTAATTTACCTGACTTGGAAGCGAGTACATATAAATTAGGTGCAGTAAACAAGGTGTCCGTAACTCATGGTCCAAAGACTCCGTTCTTTTCCTGTAATACCACAAGTAGAACGGGAAGCAGACGACCGTCCGCGGAGATTATTGGTTGGACGGTGTTACTATGCGTTAACGAATTTAGGGATTGTGCTTCAGCAAATATACGCTTGTCACCTTTGCTGTGAAGAGTTCGTCCAGAGTGAAATTCCATGTTGAACCCACTTTGGTCTTTATTAAAGACATACATTGGACTATTATTGGTTTCAATGGCTTCCGCAACATCTCCAACAAAGGTTGTCGCACTTGCAAGTAGGTCAGCATGATTTGTTGTATAATTATATGACACGAATTTTGTGACTTTTCTTGACACAATACGGCAAGATCTTTTAAAATGGGAGAGCCAAACTTTCGATGCCCGAAAGGTTTCATCACCTACTCACCGTGCTGCCGCGAGAGCCCATTTCCGGATATCACTGTCATGAACAACCTTTCTTCCCTCTCTGGCGCATTGAAACTTTTTAGCGGTTGCATCGAAAATTAATTTCAGTTTTTCTTTTTCGTACCTCCGCGCTCAACATGTTTCTCCCATATGTCAAGGTCATTACGACACTTCAAATTCTTATAGCGGCGATGCACAGTTTGGAACTTCCGTTGTTTACCTCCTCGATTACGCCAAAATCAATAGCGGCTTTCTTATATTGCACACTTACATCACTATTGTCTCCCGCAGGTTCATCGTGCTCTCTGTCGTATTCTGCATCGTTGCCGGGGTCAAGCATAACCAAGCTATCTTCCGTTTTAACGGAAAAACTTGGGTCATCTATACGGTTTGCCATGAGACCTGTAACGAAGACGTCAAATTAGCCCCCAAAACACGGACCGAATTAATAACCAATAAAGTACATGTTCTAAACGTGACAGTCGAGTCAGCAACTCGTTTACGGTGTCTGCTCCGTTCCTTGTGCCGCGCTCTTACTAGCGCGCGTCCGATGTGCGGACGTTTCATACAATAAAAATGGTATTGAATATTAATTTGAGCCGATGCGGTTTCCTGTCCTGTTTGGTACATTTCCTCAGCTATTCGTCTCCTGAGTTTCATCCCGATCGGAGTGTAGTAGCGCGAAGACTTCCCTTGTTAGAGAGTGAATTTATATATTGGAAAAGAGAAGAATATGATAATAACATATTGGAAATATTTTATAAGTCAATAGCAGGTCGCTATTGGAAGAAATAAGCGATTTGCGAGAGCCCGCGCGAATTCGAGAGGGAACTTGAAAAGGCGGCTAGAATCGGTAGACTTGGAGGGGAGACGCCAAGCACCGGGGCTCTTGTGTATCTGAACGTCGAAGAGGTCACACGTGTGCGATTGGAAGAGAGAGGAGTTCCGAGTGTTTCACTGGTCTTGTAGAAGGCGACCCGTGGAGTTAAGCCTTAAGCAAGGGCGGAATTAGGAGACGACCGCGCCTTGAATCTAGGTGAAGTTGCGAGGAACACATATACCGCAATCACTTCGGTCTGATCGACTTCAGAGACTTTATTTCAACTACATATTGTAGCTGACTAGCAGATATTGTATATTACGAACTTTCAGAAGTTTGAAAGAAGTATTTTAGCAATTATAAGCAGTTTTGTGTAGCGCGAGAAAAGTGTTTCTTTCCAGCGCAATACGACACTTTGTCCGAGCGACTGAAGCTCAGGCAACAGCCACAAGTGAGTACGAGTACATATTAATATTGCTTGTGTGGAACTGTATTACAACACTTAGGATGGAGATGTATTCCATAGTGAAGAACAATAGTCAGTCTACTATTATGAAGATTATTATGGACTAAATTATTTTGTGCGCCAGGAGTATAAGCAGATAGAAGCAATATAGTCAACGATGGAGCTTCGTTAGAGGAGACTGTTCGTGAATGTCGACTTAGTGAGCAATCAAGAGACCTGATGCACAACTCTATTCTAGTGCATTCTTGTCGAACATGAGCTCAACATTAACATCACTGACTACAGAACGATGTTCAGATTCCATCTACATGAATGTTCGTTATACGAGTGAGGTCCAAGACTTTCTCTTCAAATGCCTTTTGAAGTGGAAAGCAAAACTTTCGACGCTACTCGCTGTTATGATGAGACTGTGCTGTGACGGAGATAGAAGAAACATCAAGATTATCAAGAAGTCCAGGGTTATCCCGGTCACAAGGAAGATGATGATTGGAGGCCCGCAGTTCGATTCCGGTCGGAGTTTGCTGTTTCCAGTAGGGGAATTCGTTCCTTTCCTGAGGTCACGAGTTCGTGGAGACGAGCTAGGATCCAGCCCAGATCTTTGGGAGATGTAACATCAGAGTATTTTGTTATACTCTATCTTGATCTTCTAGACTTCGAGACCAGGTAGCAGTGTTCACTAACCTTGTAGTTAGAGATTGTAGTGACATTTTCTGAGCAAATCTTTTATCCATATTTCGATACAGTGTTTATGTACTCCATGTATAGCATTTCTATTCTTCGAAATTTACAATAGTGATCGTCTTGCGACGCTATTATCTTCGTTTGTTAGGAATCCAGTTTCTGAACTGAGATTATTTACTTGTTCTAGGAACAAGCTTTTGTCATTTCCTTTAAGGAACAGTAATTTATTTTCGACGTTTTTGTATTCATTCTGAATGCAGGTGATATATATGTTCGTCTGTGTTACCCATTAAATTAATTTTTATTAGTTTAATTTGGGCATTTTATCCGTCGAGAAGAAACGTCATGAAAGAAGATCTTGGTAGTGATATATTCTGCAATATCATGTCACATTGTGGAAAAGAAACATTTAACTTGGGCACGATTATTATCGTCAGAACTCATAGACATTCGTTCTGAATGAAGAGAATACGAATATGACTAACTGTATGTTTTATTGAAGAAAGCTTTGAACTTTCAGTCATTTAATTTATTGGAAGCTAGAATCTTCTTGCAAGATTAATTATCATCCAACGTTAGGGTAGTTATCGTTTGATATCCTCGTCGTGATAGATTCTTGTTGGACACAATCACATAGATATGATGTTGTGATTAAATATTTACGAGGAGTAATATCATGTCACGTTGTAGACATAATATTCCTTCCTCGATTAAAGTCGAACCAAGATGTGTGAAGATGAGATGTGGTATTTTTATTGAATGTATGCACGACAGTTTATACTTATCAGAGTATCGTTTCAAGAGTATTAAGTGAGGAGGTCAGTATCGTAAATTCCAGAGGTCGTTAAGATGTATAAATTAATAATTTAACAATTGTTGTTGTTGTTCATGAGACCAGCGATTGTGGTGACAACGCTGAGAAATTATGCCCTTTTGTAAGGAATGCCAGGTTGAAAGAAGTGGAGTTGATAACCCTTTGATAGTGGTTTTTTATGTATTTCCGTATGTAGTTGGCATACGAGGTTATTGCGAACGTGTGTTCCACATTTTAAAGTACAGTCATTGCGTGGGCATGACTAGGATTAGCAAAGGCATTAAAGTGTGAGTAGAGAGTACTCCTTATTTTGTTATACACGACCTGGGATTTAGAGAGGACAGGAAGGGTCACGGTTGAAATTGGAACGGGAAATTGATGATGATAGCTATTATGCTATACTCGTATCGAGATTATTAAGCCCAAACATGTAACGGCATATGTTTCACCTGAAGTGGTCGAATGTATTTAAACTATTTTGACACCAGATCAGAGAGGAGAGACTGGTGGTGGTTATTTCTGGTGATGTAGAAGATTTTATGGATCCCAGTTCACTGTATTTAACATAACTGCTAGATCAGAGCGCAGGCTCGACTGTATTTAGACGCTATTACTTTGAAAGGACTATAGCTGATGCTATAAGCGTCATTATAAATTCATTTAGTGTTAACCTTTATCATTTGCCAATCGAGTGTATAACATGTTAGGAATAGGAAGTTTATAGTTTGTTTAACTAAGAGGTTAAAGTATGAATGAGTATGTGACTGTATGTGGTTTGTTTCTTGTTCAGTGCGAATGAAATGAACTCCATTGGGACGTCACAATGCGAGAGTATGAATGTTAGTGAGTGTAGAAGTTTTATACCAATAGCATGTTGGATTTGCGTAAAGTTCACGTATTTGTCTGACGTGAATCTGTTACATTGTAACACAGCTTTTATTGTTATGGAGAGCACATTTGTGGACCAGGCGGGAGTAATGAGGATTTCTTTAAAACTCGTTTCTAGCCAAGGCCGTAGCTCGGCCAGGGCGCACGGCTCGCGTTCTTTCTTTTTTAAACCAGCCAGACTGGGAATGTAGCGGTAAATGTTATGTCATCGGACACGTGGCGAGGGTCGCGTGTGCCAAGCGCCCATATGTGCTTGGGAGCGTGCCAGAAGAATGTAAATACACAGAGGTGTTTAACCATTGTACAGCTTGATGTATGGACACAAGCTACACCAAATTTTGTCATTATGTTCATAGAACGCAGTTCTTTCAGTGGCGTGAGTGTAGAGATGAGCGAATGGGAGTGTGTATTTTATTTTGTTGTGTGAATGTTTAACCGTAGTTTACATTTGTTATTAAATCGTTTAGTTTTATTAGAAGCCGTGTCGTCATGATTCATTTTAGATATAACGAGATGCAACTGTGAAACCCATTTTAGGTCCAGAGAGGCTGATCACGAGATCCCCGATAATAAGGTAGGTGTTTTACTGCGAGCTAAGTGTATTTTTCATGTAATTCACAGTTGTATTATAATTTCCGCCACGTATATTCGCGAGGGTCTAGTTGGACGTAGATCTTTGACTAGTATTTTGCGCCGGAGCAGTCAGGGTCTACGAATCCAGCTGTTGCTTCGGATATCCAAAAGACTGCCTCTAGAATATACGGGGACAGTACAGGCTCATGTTTTCTAAAAGAAAGAAAAAATAAACCAAAGCTAACATTTTAAACTATTTTCAAAGCTATAAATAAACCAAAACCTTGTTTAATTTTTTATTTTAAATTAAAATAAGAATGCTTGATTCCTACCACATGGTGGAGGGGTTGTTGAATCACATCAAAAACGTGCTAGAGCAGCATTAGACAAAACAAGTAAAACGTATTTATAGGGATAGGGTTGAATGACTTGCGCATCTGCTATTGAAATGGCGCATATTATTATTTGTTATATGGGAAGTTCAAGGATTTGTGGCAACAGTTTCCCTGACATTTTAACACAAACGTAGGCCTGTGGACAATGTTCACATGACCACTGAATCACCTTACGGTAAAAAGTTTGTAGAACAAGCAAATGATTGTCCCACAGTGTGTAGCCTACTTCTAAAAGTTGACATTCATTTTCATCATTTTCAGTCAAAACATATATTTGGAAATTATTTAATAGGAAATGTTTTACCAAAATTAAGTGTGAATCATTTTCAATATCTCTTAGAGGTTAATGTATGCCTATGTTGTCAATGGGAATTAGCATATAATCCCCTTGTTGAACGACTTGTATTCGTTTGCCCTGTTGTTGTGCAAATTCACACTGCATTCTGTTAAATAAATAAATAAATAAATAGTATCAACAGATACTATGAGCAAACATGTGAATGCTGTTGGTAGCCTATAAACAGGTAAAGTTAACACGCTATGCATTTAATAACCATGTCTATATCCAACAAACAAAGAAAGAAACAAAATAAAAAACTACAAATTTAAACCAATGTGTGTGTCCATCAACATGAATACACGATAAACTAAAACAACCAAAAAAATAGCCAAATGTATTCTAAACGTTAAGTATGCTCCTGAAAGCCAAATGAAAAATGAAACCATAATCAAGACATGTTGTTGTTGATGTTGTTAGTTTCTAACAGATCTCATTCTTTGAGGCGAATATTGATTGATAGGTATGCTAAGACAAACTTGGCGAAATGCTTGTTGGCGATACAAAGTGATTCGTTCCTCAGCAGGAAATTTATAAAAATGAAAACATAACATTTGAGAGGTTATTGGAAAATAAACATTAAACATGGGTTTTGTACATAATGTACACCAAAAACCTGCAAAATAATCCTCGTCAGCTAATTTAACAATCACTTGATTCATTGTTAAACCGTACCATGCTTTATGAATCACATGCGTGGATACATTATTTTGAAGGGCAAAATTTAGCATACAGGATTTTTTACAATAGTGATGCCCTGGGTCATGAAACAAGTCATCCTCATTATCATCATGATCAATGATGCTGTCATAAAAAGTGGTATCAATGCATACTTTGATGTTTCTATATTCTGAAGGATAGGCCACACGTTGTGGATTATGATACATCATCGTGGCATATTCATTGAAAGTTGTGTGTTTAGTGACGATAAAACAACATTCATCATGGCTCATCATTGAATCTGAAAAGTAGTCGTTGACGTTTACTAAGTGAATAAATAAAAAATACTATGTACATATACACTGTCTGTCCCCTAAGTGAATAGCAAAAAGAAAAGAAAAAATAGGCAAAACACAAATAAATAACCATCTGTATGTTGACTCCTTTAGTTGTTGGCCACAACCATAACATGCAACAGGTTTAAAAAAACAATTTCTGTTCAGATATTTGACTGGTGTTGTTTTCAAATATATCACCACTTATAACACTAGTCATAAAGTGAGATTGTCCACAGTAAAAGCAGCAGATTATTTTTTGTTCTTGCATGATGCCTACTAAGCCACGACCTAGTGTGGCCTATTAAGCCGCATGCCTACTGAGGGTGGAAGGTCATTTTGCTGAAACATGAGGCCTATTAAGCCTCGACCTAGTGAGGCCTATTAAGCCACAACCTAGTGAGGTCTATTAAGCCGCAACTAAAAAGCCAACATGTTTTTAATCTAGCCTGTGCAGTGTGAGATATGCAAACGTTGATGCTTGACTCTCTTTATGCGTTGACAGGCAAATAGCACAGGCAAATGTACAACTATTTACAGCAATTCACACATCCATGCATACATCCATGCACACAGGTTAAAAAATACAAATTATATGATACACTACAATTCTTTATTTTTATTCCGAGGCTCGAGATGGCATCACGCACTTGATAGCAACCAAACCAAACACTTGCCGTGTTGTACAACAACAAAAGCAACAACCATTACTGGTTGTAACCAAATGGGACGCTTGTCATCATATCCTGACACCACTGTCTTTTGTCGTCCAACAAAGCGAGTGTTTGTTTTCGCTGTTTCATTAAAAGTAAATCATGATTTTTCGAGAGAATCCTAAACTGACTATGTGTCATGCCTGTGTGGGTCTGAAGGGCATGTAAATAATCTTCCACACAGAGGCGTTTAACCACGTGCTGGCTAATCCCTTTGGCTCTCATAGATTCACATCGATCCACCTGTCGAAAACTATACATTTTTGGAGCGAGCCCAACAAACTCAGTCATCATGGTGTCTGAACACTCATCTTTCATTAAACCAATTTCTTTTTTGTTCAGGCGGGGGATATCGAACACGTTCTTCTCACTAAACGAGGACGTGCCAAACCATTTTGGATTTTGTTTGATAACGACATACGGATTACAGTCACAGATATGGTAAATGAAACTATCCGTGTCTGTATATAACAAGGAAATGGTACCGAATTGCCGCGTTGCAAAACCATAATGAAATTGATACATATGCAATTTAGAAAATTCTAAAATTACTTGGCCTAAATAGATAGGTTTATTCATGACCACTTTAGTTTTGGCAAGTTCAATAGTCAGTAGATCAAGATCAATAAGGTTCAAAGATTTGAAATTTGGTTTTGCAACGTATTTTTGAGCTCCCCATCTGCCATGCCATGTGTTCACCAATTTTATGTCCCTACACTGACGTACATTTTCCAAACTCTTGCCATAAATACAATTATTCATTAGTTTTAAAAAGTTTATTTGAAATGGCTGAGTGGCACTTTGTCTGTGACTGGTATTTATATCCATGTACGGTTTCAACCACGGTTTCTGACAAAATGAAATACCTCTATGGATTTTTTCAGGGTTAAGCCCTGGGCTAAACATTCTACCAGCATGTCAATATGCAACACATAGTGATTTTTGTCATAGAAGGTACCCATCATTTTTTATGATTGCCTTTACTCCCGGGCGGGGGATAAGCTAAGTCAACGTCAAGACATATCCTACGTCCTGTTGCTCGCTGGCGCTATACACTTTGAAATCTTTAATTTCATCCTCAGACAGTCAGACAATTTTTTTGTTCGGCAGTGGTCGGCTCATAGCGTGACCGTATAAATTGTTTACGTCGAAATACATTACGTAGGATTCTGGTTCTTCGGGACAATAATCAGGCATATAACGATTACTTGCCTTGGCTTGTCGCTGATTGAGCGATACGAACCCCCCACGAATCCCGTTTTCCATCATCAGTACCATATCGGGATCCGTCAGTAAATCAAGCTCAATTTGGTTAATTTTGAGGGCAGCGTCCCAACTTAACCCCGGACTGGTATAGTAGTGGGCGGGGTCGAGCCCGTATATCGTGTGACATAGCTAACGGAACGTTTCAAATACGTCTGTCAACAACAACAACACGTCTAATTTTAAATAGTGCGTAGCATATTGACCCATGGTTTCTATACCAAACGCTGGCCAAACATGGTGTGCGTGGGCATATTCTTGTTCAGTGATGGTGCTTTGAGTTAACTGAGAAAAAAAAACTGTTCTCGAGGGGGCAAAGACTTTTCTTTAAGCACATCATAACTTGCCACGTAATCATAAGGAAACTGACCTTTACGAACACACAATTTAAATTGTTTTGTATCCGTAAAGTGGGGTTGGGTATGTTTGAACTTATCCTCGCTTAAGCCTTTCACAAGACTATCCTGCGATCTAGACATAAACTTGAATGAGTCGAGAAAGCGAATGCTCATGCTTCCTTTTCTCCATGAAAGTGAGGTAAAGCTCTCAAGATTCTTAGCCAACATGGTGAATTTGCTCTTATCTTCATGGGCAAATTCTTGAAAAATGAAGTGAAGGTCGTAGCGAGAGAAATTGTGTAAGAAGACAGGGAGGAAGCGCGGTGTAGAGTACTTCAAATTGCATTCGCTATGGGCAGCACCTCTAAAATGCCCCGTCCTGTGGCAGTGGTCTCTTAGTTTTTTCTCCGCCTAAAATTGGCTTTCACATATGTGGCTGGTGGTGGCTTGATCATATTCTTTTTGCTGTACGTCATTCATCTGAATAGGTACAGGGTTATCCAAAATCTTTTCTACTTTGCCCGCTAAAGCCGCAATTTGATCAACAAACCACTGCGCACAATCCGCACCTTCGTGACTTGCATACTCACATTGGGATTTATAATAGTGACAGACAACATAATAGCCTACAGCAAAAGGCTCATGTTTCTGCACTGGATAGGTTGAGCTTGTTTGGGGGCTTGGTTCACATCCCTGAATGGAAACAGTAAGGGCCTCAAAATCTGCGTAAACAGTAAATGGTACCATATCTTGTTTATCAGTGGCATTAAATTTCAAGACTGCGTCATTCCCTTCGGGCAAGACTAGCATTACTACCGGCTGCCCCACACAGTCTCTTGTATGTCGTTCCCAAAGATCAGCAGTTCCAAAATTCTGAAGGCAGCGCTCTCAAATGTGATTTGCCTGCTCCTTCTTGGACGCTTGGCTGCTTACCAATCTACTTAAATTCTTTACCTTGCAATAATGGCTCTTATCCCCATGAGACAACAATAGTAAGTGAATGTGATATTATTTTGTCTCTTTGGTGGCATACAAGGGGCCTACAATGTTGCTTCCCTCGACACCATATACCATGAATGAGAAATTTGGATTGTCTTTCTCAAATAAGTGAATTTTATCTAAAGGCATTGGGAATGAAACACGCTCCAGATTAAGAGTTTGCTTTAAGTGGTTAAACACATCTTTGTACTGCCCTGGTCTATCACCATGTTTGTCTTCACAGGGTTGCAGACAGCTAACTATACTCCACAAAAAGCAGTAATCGTCTTTATTGCGTATGTTGATCACTGCCTTTCTCGAAGCGGTAAAGCTCGTTGTGGGAATATAGCTACTTCCTGCATTTAATGGATTGTATTTACAAATATTAATTTGCAAATACCCAATGCTATTGACGGCCAAGCCACTGGGACCCTGTTGCAACTTATCTAATTTAGTGATAAGTCCATCAATAGCTTTCTCCTGATACCACGTTTCCAAATTATCGGCTATCAGTACTTCCTCCATTTTTGTACAAAGTTTGAAGGTGTGTTTCTCTTCAACATTATTTTTATCAACATAAATTTACATAGTAGTTCAACATTTATTTTTAAAGCCTGATGCAATCTTAAGCCTTTTTCACATTCACTCAAAAAATTGGGGAAACATAATTCCACAAAATCTTTAGGGGACAGGCAGTGATTCGCATTGTAAATTCGACCGGAGCATACTCGCGTTTTGAAACATTTGGCCAAGGGCTGCCACACTAACACTTCACTCTCTGATATAGACATAATTACTAAATGGAAAAAATAAATGTGCAAACCTTACCTTAGAATAGGTTAATCGAAAACTAGCAATTCCACACGAACACACTAACTTGTGGTTGTTATTCACTCAATGACATACAATCACACACACATGCACACAATGGTCGTAGCAATTGATGATGTTCCTATACAATTGGCACCAGTAGTAGACGATCACCAACAAGGTTTCTTTTTGTTTCCAACGATTTATATGAAAAGCAAACCAATAAAATCCGTTATTAGTCATGGTTATATACAGTAAACATGAGCATTCATTCATTCATTCATTCATTCATTAATTCATTCATTCATTCACTCATTCATTCATTCATTCCTTCGTTCATAGCAGTTGCTAAAAAGAAAAGGTTTCAAGTGTGCACACATAGATAAAACACTCACTCAAAAATAACAAGGTAATTTACAAAGTAAACAACTAATATATATTCATAGCTCACCTTTTTTTTAATATCGCAAGCGTGACGGTAGTTAAAACCCGTTCACTCAATACACGTCTTAATTCTGAAACAATAATAAATACACGCCATAAGTTTATAAATGTCCATGAAATAAATGGCATACTTTTAACAACAACAGTAAAAGTAATGGAACAACATGTACTCACCATATAATGAATTACAATCCTTTGAGCAAATGTGCTCTTTGCCGCCACTGTCACTGCTCTCTCTCTCTGTCTGCTTTCCCAGACTTGATGTGTTTTTTTTTTGAAGTTTCTTGCTTTTTGAAAATCTGCAACAAACAAAATCAAAAAAAAAAATATTATCAGTCACTAATTTACTTTTCACGCATACACAAAATAACAATAAAACCAATCATGTCATAACTAACAATAATGAACCTACCTTATTACAAGTACGGTCACGGCTCACGTATTTTTTTTTTCTAAGAGCTTAGGGCACTTGCATCCGTCGTCTGCAAAGGTGATCGCACGAATAATGACTATCTCTTACTCTCAGACCGTACATGTCTCTTCAACAAGTTGCAATGTTAACACATTACTTTTTTGTTCCTACGTGTAGGATATCATGAAACGCTCTAGTCAGAATGATTCTCACAACCACAGCAAAATCTGCGTGTGTGGGAAAAGCAATGTTCAGCTTCTCGACAGAGCTGTTTGTCCTTCAACAAAATATCGGGTTACTCGTCTGTGTTAGATAACAGCACCTGCGTGCGAACTACAGGTTGTTATCTCTCTCTTGCTGCGGACCACGCAAAATGATAAGAGCACTTGTCTGTCTGCTAGCAGTGGACAGTCTGAAGCTTCCAATTCTCATTTCACAAAGCAATGTCTCTGTGTGTGAGCACAGGCAAGCCATGTCAAATAATAATAATAATAATAATAATAATAATAATAATAATAATAATAATAATAATAATAATAATAATGTGTATGTGTATGTGTTTTACCAACAACAAAGGGCTTAACACAACGTTACTTCAAATCTGGTTTCTTATTTTTTCCGTTTTCCTCAAATATCTCGAAAAATGACGGAAACCATGGTTTCTGGTTTTCAATACCTACATTCCCGTAAAGAGGATGACGAGACGAAAACATCAACATGCCCGTCATAAAAATCACATGATTCGGTTTCCAAATAACTTGAAAAATAACAAAAACATATTTTCCATAAAAAACATGTTTTCAGCTTTTCACCTTTTCAATACCTACATCCTCGGAAAGAGGACGACGAGACGATAAAAATAATATCACACATGTCGAGATCACTTTTTCAGTTTTCCCAATATTATGAAAAATCACAAAAACCCATTTTAGAATAAAAAATATGTTTCCAGCTTTTTACCTTTTCAACACCTACATCCCCGTAAAGAGGACAACGACACGAAAATAGTAACATGACACACGTCATGATCACTTTTTCGGTTTTCCAAAAATTAGGAAAAATGTGAAAAACGCATTTTTAGACCCAAGAACCTATTTTCACCTTTTCAACACCTACATTCCCGTAAAGAGCACTACGAGACGAAATAAAAAAAGAATCTATGCACGCCCTCCTAGCATTACTCCTTCCTTTCCAAGGCCGCCAGGGGCTCACAACTTCTAAGTGACGCAGAACCTACACCTAGCACTATCCCCCCCCCCTAGGTAAGGGTAGTTTTTATTTAGGGATGGAAATAAGACGTCCATAGAAAAGGGGGGTTCACCACGATTCCTAGGACACCCCATAGGCCGAAATCCAACTATGGGTTCAGGAAATATTAAAAGCGGATGACCTATTAGTTTTGGTCCTTCAATTAAATAACAGAAGCTATAGGAAAGGAGGGGCATTACTACAAGTGCTAGGACACCCCATATGTATAAATCCCATTATTGGTTCGCGAGATATTAAAAGCGAATGACCTTCTAGTTTCGGTCTTTTAATTAAATAAAGAGGCTATAGGAAAAGAGGGAGCACGACTACCAGTTATAGGACACCCTGTATGTTGTAATCCCATGATTGGTTAGCGAGATATCAGGTTCGGGGCCAATGCGAGGAGGGCTCAATAAGTTAGGGGGCAGAACCGGCCTTACCACACTACTAACAACCGTATCTAACGTCCTCTCTACGAACTCTCGTTTCTCTTCGTTGTGAGTCCCCTCCTGTCATTGTTCTCATTGGTTGAACCTAACAATTATTCGCGCTGCCTTCCAGATCTGTTATCTCTCTTATCTTACTACAGACGTCAATATTTGCCCTCAGTTGTCGTTTTCCACTGCACCATCCCGTTTCCCCCCTCCCAATTTATCCCGATATTGTAGAGAGGTATCTTACGGCAATACATACAACTTCTAGCAATGAGATATACTCGTAGTCACTCGTAGAGGCTGTGAATTATAAGCTGAGTGAGGTAATTGCCCTTCGAATAGCTTGCTTGCCCCCACAGAATTACGCTACAAGGTGACACATGATGAAGGTCTGGCTCCCCTGTCTTACTAAAATACCTGACATGGCTCTGCCTGGATTAATCAAGGACATATCTCTATAGTTGTTGGGCATCACGATTTAGCATGTTGATTGTAGGGCGTGACAACAGATTGGTCGAGTAGAACAGCAGATTTTTGTAGGTGCGAACTTCTTGTCGCTACTGCGAGTAGGCCCACTGGCCCTGCCCTGCCGTGGCGTAGTGCGTGAATTGATGACTAACCCAGGGTTGTACAGGCAATTAGCTGGTGAATGTCTCCCCTCGTCCGCTGTCTACTATTTAAATGCCAGTGCCACTGCAAGTAACCATATAAATACAGTAGTTTACTACGAATAACAATCATACAAAAATACGAAAATTTATAAGTTATCTTACTAATATACTGTATGCTTGTTAACCGTAACACCGTGAACAGATAATCTTGTACACACTTAACAGAAGTTATATTTATCCCTTTGAAGAATCGAACTTAGGCCTAATAATAATAGACTAATAATAATAATAACAATAACAATAATTAATATTACAATAAGAATAACAATAAATAGTTATAATAATATATTATTGCAAGAACAGTAGCCTATGTACCAAAGGAAAAAGACCCAGACAAGACTTATGAATATGTTTCTGTTAATGTCGCTGTGGGGTGCAGTGCCAGTACTGTAGGTAGTGTTGCCGTCGGCCTTGAACATCGAGGGTAAACATAGGCCTACATTGTTGATCAAAGACACATTCGATATTTTTGAAGAATATCATCATTATGTTAAGTTGTGATCACCGTACACATATTAGAACCCACTCTACAGAGTGTTTTCTCGTACTAGACAATAATTGTATAAGTACTTGCGTAGTTTGGCTGATATGATTTTCTATATAATGCTTCAGGGGAAAAGAAGCCAGTTAATTCCGGAATTAAGTGCTTTGATTGCCCAACGTTTTCGTTTGTTACGAGGAAAGTACCCCTTTTCCTATATAGTGGGACGTATGAACATCTACACTATATCATTTGGTATAGGCTACTGTACTTCAATAGTGGGCTCGCAATTCACTTTATGAATGGCACAAACTAACAAGTTTATTGGGCCACTATCTACTAATGTACCTTAAATTTTTATTTTACGATTAGTCCAATTGTACCTGTGCCTTGAATGAGTTTTCGGCTCAGTTTATAATATTGTTTTGGACACTCGTTGCTCAAGTCATTTTCATTGCCTTTATCTTCAGCTAAAACCGATGAAATCTCATTGCAGGTCCACCCGTATTCGGAACGACAAGTACCTGTATGTTGGACTTCTGCCTTTGCTCTCTGCTTCCCCTACAATGCACACACTGTCTACCAGCTAACTGAAAAGGAGAGCAGCGTACTGGAGTGGCAATGTTTATTCAGCAGCCTGCCACTGACCTGGATGAGAACGACAAGCCTTCCTCAAGAAATATCACTGTGAAACTATCAGATCATCCAGATAACCGCCTTCTTCTACTGCCACAGAAAGAGCTAGATACGATTTTATGGACTCTGTTCTGTCAAACATACCTCGTCTACGCACGATAAATAAGTTGGAAATCCCAATCATCCAACAATTCCGAGTACAATTTTACGCGTTTAACAATTAATCTCTGATGTTTAATTTTATCAATCTTCTCTTTTCTAGTTATTTGGAAATCAGAGAATTTGTGCCGAATGAGAGACTAAGTAAACTAGTAAATAATCCTATACTGTGATGGCTGCCTTTCTTGGATGTCACATTTAAGGTCTAGGTTAAATTCCCGGCTCCTACAAGAAATATAATTTTGGTCTGAGGTTTGGCACGGGATACACTCAGCCTCGCGAGGCACAATTGATAACAGATCGTTTGATTCATGCCCTAGACATCCTAGAAGTGACTTTCCGTTGTTTCCCACTTCTATTCCAGGCAAATACCGGGACAGTTCCTAGCTGAAAGTCACTACTGCGACCTTTTCTAATCCCGGCCTCAAATACAAAATATGAAGACACTACTAGACACCAAAATAGCAAATGTTATCAGACAAATTCTACATACATCCAAGTGCATTATGCTGATGCCGCTAAGCAAACGAATAAATGATTAAGGGCTTACGCTTTTACACACAACTAAATTAAGTAGAATGTAAATAAAATGGAGCATTGCTATGAGTTTGCTTTCTTAACGATCAGTGTGTAGTGTTTCCAGAAATTCTTATTGCTTCCATTATTACAAACAATAATCACACAAGACAAAACCAAAAAACAAACGACAAAGAACAACACTTTAAAAGTATTTCTCTCTGTGAGTGGTGCAAGTTTCTTTCTTCCTCACTGCCCCATCTTTTGGAGTAAGGTCCCATTCCAACAAGGCAGTTCTCTGAAGATCCTTCTATGTTTGTGGAAGATGTGCAATGTTCAATGTAGTTCATGTCTGGGCGACCTAGCTCTCCGTTTCAGTTATAGGCGTACCACGTTGAAGTCCTGTCAGTATGGTTGTAAATAAATAAATAAATAATAAATAAATACATAAATAGCTCACCACATAGTTGTTTTCTAAAGACCGAAGAACCTGAGCAACATATGAGTACGTTCAGCTCTGCACCCTCCCTGCAATATGCTTCATAGGTGAAAATGAAAATCCACAGTCTGCTTCCAGTCTACTGATAGGGTCAGGGAATGGAATGAATGAAGTGCCCATCTAGCGGCGAGGATATGAACTGTGCCGGCTTCCGAAGCCTGTCGCACTCCCCTGGGGCAATGATTAGATGAATGACAAATGAAATGATAATGGAGAGTGCTGCTGGAATGAAATTGTGACAGGGAAAACCAGAGTACCCGGAGAAAAACCTGTATGCCTCCGCTTTGTCCAGCACATATCTCACATGGAGTGACCGGGATTTGAACCACGGACCCAGCGCTGAGAGGCCGGCGAGCTGCCGCCTAAGCCACGGAGGCTCTATGCTTCATAGGGTGTTTATACATTGTTCATGGCCAAAACTCAACACCACCACATCCAAATGAACGAACTTCTTGGACTGTGTGGTACTTTGCATCAGGACCATGACATCTAGGTGACCCAGCATAACTTGGATTTCCCTCACTGAAGACATTCAACCTCCATGATATCACTGTTCTGTCACACACGCCTCACGAAGAACATCGGGACTTTGTTGCTCTATATGGTTGCGAACACATTCGATCATTGGGCAAATTCAAGTTGACCGATTGAAGAGTTACAACTGACAGTTCTTTGTGGAAGCTAGGCTAAAACCGAATAAAACAAAAACATTCCTATCCTAAATATTGTTAACAGCCTTGTTATCGTTTGCAAGAAATGCTTGCAGTGCAGTAGTACCATACGGAATGCAAGCAGAGGATTATCGACCTTCCTTATAACAACGCTAGTTGAGCTACATAAAACAATATTACTAGGGGCAGCTGATTGACCTGGTATAAGCGAGAAGCACTGGTTCCGATTCACGGATTAATTTACATACGGCAAGTTCCAACCCTCGTGTGTTTCGAATTCTTTGTGTCTAACAAAACTTTCACTAAATTAAATAGGTTACGTTCTACGATGGCACATAGAGCAACATACACAACAACAAGAAGCCGTAACGAACTAAAGAGCCAACTTTTCCCTAAATTTAAGATTCATGCCAATGATTAATCTATATGGATCTATCTAGAATAATGACGACATTAAGTTGGTGATATCAAAATTTCTAATTAGTTCGAAATACTGTATAGGCTACCTGGCATAATTTAGCCTAAGAGAGAACTACAGTTGGCAGTCCTGGTGACTGAATATATTATTAGTTCCATCTCTTAAGGTACAGAATACAAAATTTGGTTGAAGTCCAATGGATAGCATGGACGTTACATGCAGTTAAACATTGGATCTAACAACGCGCGTAAAATCATGTTGGCAACAATGATATGCATGTATTGGTCAGAAATAATCTGAAATAATATGATCTATTGTGTCAATTTTGAATGAAATCCATTAGATGGTATAGAAGTTACATGCATTTTAAAATTGGACCTATCAGCAGGCTTAAAATCATGTTGGTAGCACTGACGTATATAAGTTACTCCAAATTAATATAGAATGTCAGGTACTATACGTGTGCATAGTTTAAAGCTGTCGGTTTGCATATTTTCTGATATATGGGTATTTGGATTTTAAAAAATTGAGAGCATTTATTAACAGTTGGCAGCCCTGGTGGCTCTTAAGAATACGCTCAGTCATATCTGTTTATGTACACATAGCACATACGAAATTTGGTTGAATTCAAATTCATAGTGTAGATGTTATATGCATTTAAAATTGGACCTATCAGCAGGCTCATAATCATTTTGGCAACACTGCCATGTATGGCCTCCTGGAAATTAAACTGCAATATTATTATCTATAGGTGTGCCAATTTTGAAATAGCTCCTATTCATACCTTCCAAGATATATAACATGGAGCTCAAATTTCAATTACGATTTTTCAGCAGTTGGTAGCACTGACATCATTTTCAAATATGGTCGTGAGATATTCAGGTATAGATCTTTACTCCTACCAAATTTTGTTTCGATTGCTTCAGCCGTTTAGGAGTTGATAGGGGGGGGGGGCGGCACACACACAGCCGGACAGACAGACAGACAGACAGAAGGACAGACAGACAGACACACATTTTCCCGATCTCATAAGTCTACTTTTTCCTCATTTTTGCAAAATGTGAAAAGTAGGCTAAAAATGAGGCGATCTCCAGCGATTCAATATGTGGTAACTAGCAGGGAATTACTTCATAATGTGAAAAGGGCATGGGCACAGGAAGTTGGCGAGAAATTTTAATATGTTTTAATACAACAGTCAAACTAAAATATAGGATTTAGCAACATAAAAACAAAATGAAACAGTAATGTGGAAAATGGTGTTTCTTACCCAAAGTGCAGTCTAATTTTGAACGAAAATAATTTTATGAACGGGCATCAGAAAATAGTTGCAATATTGCCTACACTTAGCAGCAGCCACGTACCTGTTGCTAAAAGTAGTGGTGATTCCTTGTTCCCAAGCGATTCTTTCGCATTGGGTGTTCTCGTGATACCTCAGACCGGAAGTAGGGGAGGCTGTGCCTTTACCAATTCGTGAGAACAATGTAACCTTTGCTTTGCCTTAACTTTGTAATCACACAGAATTGGAACTCTTGCGTAATCCCTGAGAGAATGATTTCATTTCTCTACCTACAAGAGAACAACGCTGCGACCAAGCACCAGCGGATTCCTTGAGGTCCCGGTTCAATTACGCTAATTGTTCGTTGGTGGTCTCAGGCTTCAAAACCCTTGTCCTACTTGTTGATATAAAAGTTCAGACACCTCCCTTGTGATTATTTTTACTATTGCTATACCTGGAGTGGTCAGATGTATGGCACGGATGGTTAGACATTTGTACTCGGTGTTTGTAGATGCGGGGTCGAATACTAAAAAGTCGGTTGTCATCTAAATAGGCTATACTCAAATGTGATGAATCCTTGGCGGTAGATTTACTGGCACGTTGAAAATAACTCCAGGCTAAAATGAAGGAAAACCAGGGTTTCTGAAAGGGGCTCTCCTTGTATATCATAATGCCCAGCTGATTCTTTGAGCCATCTGGTATTTATTGTTTGGTTGGAATATGTTTATGACATATTACCTTTTGTCCGTGTGTTTGCTTGTCCTCGTAATGACTGCAGAATGGATAGAACAATTTCAGATACATTTGTTAGTGAGTTGGTCTGATCTCTGAGGTCCCTAGGCAGCATTCCGTGAGATTCATAATCCCACATGGTGAGACGGTGAAATTATTAATTCTTATTCCATACCTTGGAAATTATTAAATCTATCTATACGAACATTGGCATAATGATTGCATAGTTCACGGTATAGCTGTGGGAAACATAGCGACGACGTGATTTTCAAAAGACTAATGCCTCTTTCTTATGTTTTAAAAATCCGATCATGTCGAGACTTGGCCCGATTAGGTTAGAGCAAATAAAACGGCTAAATATAATTTATTTCAGTTGTTTGAAAATTCAGTATGGAAATTTCTAAACACACATACATTATGCCACGAGCTAACACCATAACATCGCTGGATACATTTCAGAAGGACGCGACTAGGCAGTACAATAATCAATATCATATGAGGAAGGAATTTTCCACTCGTGAGAAGCTTCTCGTTTGCTTGAAAGAAGCTGGTTCATTCGAAGGGGGAAAAACCAACTTGAGTCAAGTGCCAAAGAAAAACTGATATTCACGAGGACTACTCTTCCATCGAAATAAAGAGGCAGCACCTAGGAAGAAACACCACGACAAAAATATTGGCCTTCTTGCGAGACTCTTTGAACACTCCTGAGAACTTGAAAGGAATCAAAAGTTCTGAAGTTGAAGTGACTATAGCAAAGGTTGGAACTAGCGGTAGTTGATGACACATGGATGCCTTAAGAAAGA
Organism: Meconema thalassinum; assembly: GCA_946902985.2. Taxonomy (NCBI): domain Eukaryota; kingdom Metazoa; phylum Arthropoda; class Insecta; order Orthoptera; family Tettigoniidae; genus Meconema; species Meconema thalassinum. The sequence goes on from OX336389.2 coordinate 449,502,173, forward strand.
TACTGTCCGCAACGTTTTATCTCACTAGGCGCGTTCTTCAGACTGATAGCATGTTTAATCATTTAATCATTAACCATTAATCAGTCAATTAACAGAGCCAGATGAATGCCTAGCCGCTTACCATACCCTATAAATAGTTTTACATTGTGGTCGTTCCTGCCTGTAGTTGCCGGTCGTATTCAGCCGAAGGACTACCGTGTGAAAATTATGCTATATAAGTAATTATAGACCGTCTTGGGTAAATAAATGGGGGCCGCAGAGATAATTACTGTCAGTGTTTTTCTGTAATGTGCAAGGAGGCAGAAGATCATAACATGAGTGACACTGGTTCATAAATAAATGAGTTAAACCTGTTTTTAATTACTCTTCTACATTCAGTATAATGGAGTTAATTTGCTCTGTAATTTGGCACGTGTTCATAGCAAGCTGTTTGCTGTACTTCTGAGAACTTGGAATCGAGTTATTATGACAGATAAAGTACCCGCTATTGAACAACTGTTGTTCTACATCGCCATTTGAAAAGGGTTAGTTTCGATGATCCATTTGTTATGGAATGTGTCACTGATTGGCTGACAAATATTATACAACTTATAACCGCAATTGCAACCCGAAGGTGATAACATTTCCCCCAGCTCTAAAATGGTTTAATTTCCTACCGATAATGAAACAATTTTGTTTTATGCTTGGTTGAATACTACAGGGAGTCCGGGAATGTTCTCCGCAGTGCCTACAAGCTGCTGCGAGAGATTACGTCACCAGTTACGTTGGCAGCACGGCTGTCGCTTGCATCATAACAAACAAACAGTAAACTTTATACCCACCACAGCCATTCATAACATACTGTTGCACTCTTCCAATAATCTAACTATACGCACTGGCGAATTCGACAGCCCACAGCTCACACATGTGGCCTTCGCCCTATCAAGGACACTGTGCTGCCAACTAAACTGATGACGCAACCACTCGCAACTGCACGTAGTGGGTAGATTTTAGGCTAGGGAATAACCCACCCACCAAGGGAAGATGATTAAGAGAAGGAAGTAGATTTGGGATTGGAAAAGAAGGATAGAAGAATAGGAGGAGAGTCCCACAAAAGTTATTAATTTGACTTTTAATCCATTTGGAAGCGGTTGCCACCGAAAGTCAATACCTTGATACCTAAAATAGGAACGAGCTTGGTCGAGGCTGACGGGAACCTCAGCTAAGGCTTGGGCAGTTTGCCAGAGAGAAGCTTTAGTGTGTTTCCTCCCAAGCACGAATGAAAGTACTATAGGGAAGGGTGATGGTCTGGCCAGACAGATAGTAAAAGCTTTATTGAGCATTAACGAGGGCATAAACCTAGGAAGAGCTAGGAAGGCCAGGATCCTGCCTAACTGTAGTATCAGAGAAATGATGAATCCAAAAACAAATATTTAATTTATTTAACAATGCAGGAAGTTTGAGGAAATTAACAATTATGCAATATAAGTTTAATAAACATAGTTCATTTGAACTTTTTAACAAATAGGGTCGCAGACCTCTTAACATTAAACGGTTGCTCCAGGCAATTGACAATTTACAAGGTTTCAAACCTTACATGTTTATAAATCTTTATAAGATTTAAACAAATGAACAATAAAATAATTAAAGCTTGAACGTGAATTGAAGTACAAAAAGTGCACCTTAAGAAATTCTGGAGAGAATGTTCTAGAGAAAGCGACAACTTTGAAAATAACGATAATAACAACGTGAAAAATAAAATAGAAGTTCCTACAACTTCTTATATTTATACAGAATTACTTTGTGAAATTTATACAAGGAGAGCAGGTCACTTACTGTGAAACCTGGAGAAAGTGAAAAGGAAGTTTCTAGGCTTCCTATGTTTAATTAAGAATCACGAGTAAAATGGGACAGTTTCCATTTCGTGAAACCTGAACATGACTCGCTCAAGAGTTTAAAGCATTGTTTTCCCTAATTATGGGAAAGGAACAACGTGAATTTAAAACTTGTATCACACAAGCAATTATGCAGAATTTACTTAATGTTAAACTAGCAAAGTTGGAAGGGCACCTCGTGAGTGACACCTTATAGAGAAGTTTCAATTTTATAAATAATGGTTGTTAGTAGAAGGTTAAGGAAAGATCATTGGGATATAGGATCAATGTTCATGGCCGTATTTAATATAACCGGACGATCGCGACGCGGTAGAAACGTGGAGAAAGCACTGTTTATCACTGTAGTCTATGAAGATGGATTCAAAGTTCACTATAGAAACACTAAAGTTCATGAAAAAGAAAGTTATTGCAATTATGGAAAGAACTGATTGCACTATATAGATGAGAGTCTATTACTTAAAAAAGTTGTAATTTACAATTAAATGCGCCATAGAATTTTCCAGAGGTTCCAGCGGAGGACGAAAATTCACTATTGTAGTAATTTAGTTTTAAACAGAATTCTCCCAAGTACGTGAGAAATACATGACGGCAGGACTCGCAGATAGAGAACAAGTTCTAGAAGGTTCCAGAACGACCTTAGCAGAAAATGGGGTTGAGAAAATCCAACGGAGGAAATAGTTTTAAAATTATAGGCAGCGGGTATTAGATAATATCCCACGTAGCGAGAGGATTTCTCGTTTGAATCGCTTAAGAAAAGCTCTTTTATAGTAAGGTTGGCTTATACAAGTAAAAGCTCAACATGGCAAAACCCACGAAGAATGATTATTGCCCCAAGTAAATAATTTCACACTGCCTATAATTAAAAGCACTTGGAAGTTAAAACCATGAAGATGAGGTTAAAACTTTTTAAAAATGGTACTTATCTCGATTTCATGTTGAAGTCGGAGTTCCTTATGAAGACTATCTAGCCAACATGGCGTAGGAGAGTGTGTGCCTCTTAGTTTGAGGCTAGCTCGAGAGGAGCTTTGACTGATCGAGTCAACTGCAGACGGAGAAGTGAGAGCAGCATAACGAAGCACGGAAGGTCCTAGGAAGGGGAGAGAGTGGGGGTAGGAAACAAAGGGTATACATATCAGCATAACCAACTTAGCAAAAAATAATAATTTTCTTCTTGATGGATGGTCTTCAAGAGTTGATAGATGATACTAGCGCAGCATGGTGAGTAAAGAAGTAGACGTAGTCCTCTTGCTCAAGGAGAAAATAGCTGACGATGGTAACGAGATCTGGTAGCCAAATGGATAAGTAAGTCCTCTTGCACGATGAGGAATTGAGTAGCTTCAGAGGTTCGCTACTAGATGACGCTAGGTGGATCACAGAAGTTATATATCTGAAACATACTTATGAAGACATGAGAGATATACCCAACAAGGAGAAAACAGATGATCACTGTTGGTGTTTGGCAAAGAGGAAGGAAGAAATGAACATGCAAAGAGCAATAGACATTATATCTCAGGTACCGTGTATTCAAAGAATACACCACGTAGCCACTGCGGAGAACATTCCCGGACTCCCTGTAGCTCTGAATGGTAGACGAAGCGAATATTTTCTTACATAATAATAATAATAATAATAATCTTACCCGGACGAAGTGGATAACGTTTGGTACCTACTGGATGAAAAGCTCGCCAATATTCCTAAACACCATGTTAAACTTCTTAAGGGGGACTTCAAATCTCAACTTGGTCGAGAACACAACTATAGGAAAATCATTGGAAACTATCCTGCCCACAAAAGAACCAATCAAAAAGGTGAGAGATTTGTCTCCATTTCCGAAAACCATAACTTGCAGATTATGTCGACACACTTTCGCCATCTTCCCAGAAAGCAGACAACAGGGCGATCTCCTGTCGACTCCATCGGAGAGTTCCAAACAGATCACGTCGCGATTTCTCAGAAAAACAGTCCTGAGATTATGAAAGTTAAGGTTAAAAAAAGGCATAAACGTTGCCTCGGACCGCTACATGTCCATAATTAAATTCAAACCGATCCTTGCAAACACCGACAAGACGCCCAAACAAATTATTCGCTTTGACACTGATAAACTCAAACAGAATGTAACTGAGTTCCAGGACTGTGACTTAAACAACACAAAAAAAAACGCATGATCGGGGCCGCCAAGGAAATTGCTGAAATTAAAAGAAGCAAGAAACATGCCTGGTGGAATGATACATGTGTTTCAATCCTCAAGAAAAGGCTCGATGCATGGAAACAATATTACTCAACAAAATCGCAAACTGATTGAGAAACATACAAAGCCCAACGAGCCCAGACAGCTAAATTGAGCCGAGCTGAGAAACTAAGTATGAAAAGCCACTTATTGAGAAGATCGACCAAGACTTAAAAAGAAACAACACCGGTACTACGGAAAGTTCAAAAGGAAACTTACGGGTTATAAACCTCCGTCGTTATGCTTTCAGCGGAAGGACGGTACCCTGGCAACCTCAAATGAAGAAAATTGTACGATCCTAGCTGATTACATTAAGAACTTACTAATTTGCGATCAACCCAAAAATCCCATCAAGACCTAGGAACCCATTCGCAGATGCCCAGAATCGAGACCACCCAACAAAGACGAAATCAAGCGTCACATTGCTCGACTAAAAGACAACAAAGCGCCCGGTGAAGACTCTGTAGTTGCAGAACTTTGGAAATATCCTCCTGAAGAAGCAGTTGAAATATTTCAGAAGCAAATAGAACACATTTGGAAAAAAGAAATTCTAGCAGAAGATTGGAAAACGGCCTTGATTCATTCATTACACAAGAATGGCAGCATGAAAAACGTCAACAACTACAGAGGAAAAGCCCTCCTACCGGTAACATACAAAATTCTCTCACTTGCTATCATGGAACGATTAGAAGCCAAAGTCGAGCATCAAATAGAAGAATACCAAGGGGGATTCAGAAAGGGTCGTTCAACTGCCGAACAGATCCACAGCCTCAAAACGAACATTAGATATTGTAATCTTAGGTACAAATCGAACGTATCAGTCTTTGTGGACTTAACGAAGGCTTACGATTCGATAGACCGCGAAGTTCTGTTGAACATCCTCAACGAATTCGGGGTTGACCTGAAACTGCTAGCATTAATTAGAGCCACCCTAACTGAAACAAAGTAAAGTTCCTGGGATGTCTGTCGGATTCCTTTGAGGTCAAAACGGGAGTCAGACGAGGTGACGGGCTCTCTCCAATGCTTATCAACTGCGTTCTCGAAATAGTCATTTGGACCTGGCGAACAAAATTATTAGAAACTGAGTGTAGCTCTCTGAGAATGGGAGGAAAATCCAAGGGGATCATAGTCGACTGTCTAGCATTCGCTGATGACATCGCCATTCTGTCGAACGACGTAGAAACTGCTAGGATGCAAATCGACCATTTAAAAGAAATCGCTGAACAAACTGGCTTGCAGATATCATTCGAAAAAACAGAAGTAATGACTAACATCAAAGACGCCCCAGCAAAACTGCAGACAAAATACAGGAAGATCAACAGAGTGGAAAACATTAAGTACTTGGGAGAGATCATCATGAAAAGTGGACTGGACAAAGAAGCACTCAAGGAACGAGTACGCAAACCCGAAATAGCCTATCAAACATCGCGCTCAATATACAAAAAATGTCTGTCCAATGATACTAAACTACGTCATTATGAAACTATTCTGAAACCAGTAGTTATGTATGCAGCCGAAACCTTATTCCTAAATGCTAATAAAGGACTCCTCGAAGAACTGGAGAAAAAAGAGCGCAAAATCGTCAGAGGTATAATGGGATCAAATTACAAGAATGGCATCCACTATTAAAAAAATCCAACAAAGAAGTCTACAGTGAAATAGAGAAAATTTCAGAAACGATCCGTGAAAGACGGGCACGGTATTACGGTTATCTCAAACGAATGGATGGAAACAGGCTGACTAAACAGAATTTTAATTTCTTTGACTCCAGACCCAAAACCACAATGCCCTGGTTTATGAATACCAAAGACGACCTCAAAATGCTGCATCTAAAACCCGACGACGCCTTCAATAGAGATCTCTTCCGCAAAAAAGATACTGACTAATGGGCTAACCCGAGACGAGACACCGAACCCGAAAAGAAGACAAGGTACCACCTGGACAGCTGAGCGCAAGATGGCCCACTCACAGAGATTGAGAGAATTCTGGGCTCAGAAGAAAGCGAAACAAATTGCCAAGTGTAGCCAGACTTAACGTGGTCCTAGATGGCCTCAACGAATTATATATATATAATGATAATATCAAATTTGAAAACGTCAGAGCATATGCAGTATATCAGGATTGGCATTACATCACTCTGCCACGACTGACATAGTTGTTCACTAGATTTGGTGCCCCTATTTTGTTTGTGGGTAGGTCCTCTGTACTGCTGTACAGTGTAGACCACCTTACACACTCTATAATAAAACTTGCAAGTCTTCTTTAGCTGTAGAGAGAAGTGGTTTGCAAACACGTTCGATTCAAAGGAGCCCGGGGTACAACACAACCACGTACTGTGTCACCGAATTAACTTGTTTTTTGTGAGGTGACACACTTCTATGCTTGTTATTGGTAGAAACCCTGCTATATATCAGTGTTGTTCTACCTATTTCTTTTCCTTACGCCTGACCACCATTTTCCTGTGATGTATGGATATACTGTTTCGCAATAGAAATAGTGAAACTCACTGTATGGTTCCTTTAGAACAGATCAAATGAAAACCAATCTCAGAGCAAGTTGCAATGTTTGCATTGTGGGGATGTATTCCCATAAATGTCAGGGAGCGTGTGATAATGTAGTGGTAGAACATTGAGACAGAGGCTGGATTATTATTCTACACAACTTTGAAGCCGTCCATGTTCAGAAAATCTTTAGATGTCTTCAATTAAGGCACTGCAGTTTTCACCAACTGCGTGACTAATGCGTGCCAACTCCGAATGTCTAAACACTGTCACCGTCATCGCCGTACTACAGTTACTAGCAGTGGCACTAAAGAAGTAGTCAGTGACCATTTGATTACACAGTGCCACATAATAGTGTAGTTTTACACTCCAAAGCATTACCATTGGTTTAGGCTACCAGTTTACATGCAATATTTCTTGGTCACCACGGCAATATTCAATTCGTTATGTGTCTGAAGAGTTCGGGTTATGGTTTGAGGAAACAGATAAAACAGAAAATAGTATTAAATTGCATTATTGGCCTTCAAATTATTCACCATCCACTACAGCATACTTATCACAACGTTCATAAACCATCTGGAAACTATCAACAAAAGCCTCTTCAGGATTTGATTGAAAAACAACTCTCACGTTTTTTGACTTCCAGTACTTCCTCAAGACGTATGCCTTTCAAGAAGCTTTTTAGTTGGAGAGACAGAAAGACGTCCACAGGTGCCAGATTAGGACTCAAGAAGATTTTCAGGTGGAGAGAAGGAAAGACGTTCGCAGGTGCCAGATCAGGACTCTAGGGTGGACAATTGAGAACGGGTACGCAGCGCTGAGGCGAGCACTGTCACACGAATCACATTGTGCAAAGGCGCGTAATTGTGCAACAACTTTCCGAACAATTCTGGTGGAACGCGCCGGATGTGTCGTAGCAACCGTGCCAAAACTTCTTCGCAAAATGTTGCTTTCACAGTTTGATCCGCAGGAAAGACTTCCTTATGTATGATTCCATCCATTCAAAGAAGTCTATTAGCATTGTCTTGGCTTTAGAGTTTAGCAGGTTACTTGGGGTGGAGGTGTCATTCCATCGATATCGATTGCCACTCGGATTCTGAATCGAACAGGTCTTATCTCATGTGACAATAGTTTACTGATATGATGACTCCTGGTCACTTATTGGGTAATGAAATCTCCAGTGGTTTCGGTCCGTTTTGCTTTCTGCTCGTCTGTCAGCTTGTTTGGCACAAACTGGGAGCAGATCATCCACTTATCCTTACGATGGTGTGCAACGTGTCCTTGGTAATACCGAATTCCTCCTCCATCAAGCATAGAGTCAGTAGCTGATCTTGTGTAAGCATGTGTCTCAATCCTTCGATCGTGTCTGGGGTTCTTCTTCTCGATTGCTGACCCATAAGTGGCTCATCTCAGTCATTTCCTTTCCGGTTCTAAAGCGTTTCAGCTAGTTATATACGAGTTTTCTGCTCATGGCTTCCCGTCCTGTACACTTGCACCAACGTTTTAAGCGTCCCCGTTGCTGTTGCTTCACTCTATGGTGACAGTAATTCTCATGCCCAATACGTTCAACTACCCACAGCGTGTTTACGCTAATGACCCTGTGTATTGTACGCTAGGTGGTGCCTCTGGACATGTTCCTGTGTATTTGTGCGCACCTGGCCCACGATTCCCTTGAGACATCGGACGTTTTAGACACAACATTTTTTCAAGAGTTACTTTCTAGACTATTTAACAATCACGCGGGTATCCTCACTCTGAACTACTGTATAAGTTCCATGGAAGGGTACATTTTATTAACGTTGAACTCGATTCATTCGGTATAATTTGAGGAGAAATTATTTCAACTAGCTACATTGGAGACATTTAGCTTTGTTTAATGTAGGCTAGGCCTATACTGTAGTTTAATGTCCCTATATTATAGTTCAACTGTGGACAAGAAGACATGCGTTTACTGTATGAATGTCGTATATTTGGGATCATCCAGGTTCTTCAAGAACTTAAAAAAAACTGGAAGCTACATGGCCAATTCCCAACGTTACGTTCAATTACACCGGGTAAGTTTTGACCATATTGGCTGGCTGTAAGGCATTATGGATCAGGCACTCACCTTCAATGTGGGGTGAAATTCCGATCCAATATGATGGCATTTGGTGGTTCTTGGTGCGAGGACCCGTGTCAGTAGAATTATTGTCAGGTTGAAGAATCCTTCCAGGGAAATATTTTGACAAACTGGTATCCGTAAAATTACCCGGTTAAGAGGGATATAATAGGCATAACATTATTATTATTAATTTGAAATATTTCTCTTATGCCACACCGTATAAAGTGTCTTGACCTTAGCGTTTTTCATGTGATTTGTGGCAATTGTCAATTAAATTATAGGTTCTGAACAGTAATTCAGTCTATCTCGACATTTCTATCCTCATTGGAGGAAAGGGTAGGGATGTGTAGCACGGTGTCTCTTTTTGGAAATGAACCCATATTCTGTCTGCTGGTGACACAAGCATAACTCACGTGATATTCAAGACTACATTGTTATCTTTGGAAATTGTATTTCAGAAGTGCACCAAACTGGCTACGAATTTGAACACATATACTGAACCCATCTGGATTGATTCCAGCGTCGAATCCATATTTTATATGCAAGAAAAGAGAGGAAATAATACAGTCATTAGAATGAATTTGTAAGATTTTAAGGGCTAATAAGAAGTTGGGCTGTTATAATGTGATGCAAGAGCGGGTGACCACTAGCCAAGCGGGCATGAGATCACGCCTGACGCATCGATAAGAAGCTAGCGCATGATTATAAATAGAGCTGGTAGCTTTCCACGGCGATTGAGTGAGAATGAGTTTCGGAAAAGGTCTTACTCAGCTATAAAATGGCAGCATCGCAATGACGCAAGACGAGAAATAATTAAAATTAAGCCATTTGCAAGCATTTAATTAATGAAATGAACCCGTTACGGTTGATCATCCTGGAAAAGAGATTTTTGTGTGTGGATAAAGTTTATAATAATTGCACAGGAAAGAAGTGCATACGCGGCATTACGTCGATAGTTATTCCCCGAGCCCAAAGTTGGGAGAGAGGGAAAAATAAACCACACTAACCACTCATCTGAGGATCCAAATTATTTAATATCTTGGAATCGTGTGATCGATTTTCGTGATCAAAGGAACCCTTTTACGTTTAAAACGAGAGCTTTCAGGAGACATATTTTTCAAAATTATACGACAATTATTTTAGAAGTTAGTGCTGGAGAAGAAGCAGATCTGATCTTTTTGTGGCAGATTTCAATATAAACCCTGGACGCGCCAGGAAATTCATTCAGTCTACCATAGGTGCCTGGGAGGCACGGTGCTGTTTCAACCAACAATCATTCAGTCTACCAGAGACGCCAGAGGGCGTGGCACTGTTTCGCAGCAACTATTCTGTCTTGAGCGACCGCGGGAGCGGGTCGTGCTGGATCAACCAACAACAATTCAGTCTTCAACGTCCTAGAGGGGCGTGTTGCTGTTTCAATCGACAAAAATCCAGTCTTCAGCGTCCGAGAGGGTGCGTTGCTGTTTCTAAGTACAATCCAGTCTTCAACGTCCTGGAGGGGCGTGTTGCTGTTTCAACCAACAGCAATTCAGTCTTAGTGAGCGCATAGGCGCTGCACGCTGGATCAATCATCGTTAAATGCAGTATTCAGTACTCACTAGACCGTGAGAGGTCGTGTTACTCTGTATCGCAGACGAGCACCCCGTATGGGAGTAGCCGTCTAGTATCATCGATAGTATCGCCGTGCGAAGACACATCAGAATCCTTGTTTTAGGAAATAATATCACCAAGCTTCGGACTTTATAAATTTCACCAATACAGTCAAAGTTAAGGCTGTGGACTTAAGAAATTACCGGCGATAGGTACTCGAATCTAAATAGTTTCAGTTAAAGAACCGACGCATCATAGGATTTCGAAGTACCCAAGGACAGTGAAATATACAATTCTATCTACGTTAAATAACCAGATCAGGATAGAACGTGATAGTAACGCCTAGTGTTCCTGAACTGAGGGGACTAGAGCGGAGTACGATAGAATTTAGGAATCGAGATTCCATGCTTTGTCTAGGTGTAGACAAATGAACAGTTAGACATTAGGGATTACTCCAATACGTCAAGAATCGTAGTAACAGAAAGTAAAATCCATGTGTGGATTATTGGACAAGGAAATTACTAGGTCGCCGTTATACTAGTTCGAGCGATGATAAAAGTAAAACGTCGGTGACAGACTATTATTAGACGAACAAGTTAGCGTCTAGCAAGATACGACATCGGGCAGTAAAGTTAAATAAGCCGATAGTCAAACCCAGAATTAGAGGATCAGCCGTTCCAGTGAGGGTAGTTCGATCGAGACTTTCAATCATCTCATCAGAGTAGGAAGCCGACGTACATATAGTGCAGCCTTTGGAAACGGGATAGAATAAGGAAATCACGTGTGTTAAGGCAAATAATTAATGCCAGAGTGATAAAATTTTATGTAATTCAAATATAGTGAAAATTTTGAGTGTAATATATTTTTAGTGTAATTGTATTTGTGTTTAAGTGAAAACGAATCCAAAAAATGGTATTCTTTATTTTAAAAGTGATCAGTGTATATGTTTTATGTGATGTTAGGAAATTGTTATCAAGTGTAGATAAGACCATGAATATGGCTTAAGAAGCAATTGGTGGGTGAAATGTTACATCGATGGAGAACTCGGTCTCTGACCGTAAAATCACGTGAGTACTAATTTCATTATTATGTGTTTTGCGAAGATTTGTGTATAATCCTCATGAGTGGAAGTAGGGATGTTTGAAAACATGTGAAATAAAGGTTGCGCGATCTGAACGATTAATTTGATTGAAATATAAATATGTGAAGTACAGTAGAACGTCCTTTTTCCGGACTAATTTGGACTGAAAGTGTTCCGGATAACGATTTTTCCGGATAATCGAACATCCGTTTATTTCATAGGGAGAACCACCAAGCTTCTCATTTAGCTGCAACGCTTTCTCACATAATAAAGGTCCAGAAATGGGATATCCCTTACTTCTTATCTGAATAAACCATACGTACCAATTTTTCATCTCTAGCTGATCTCGTGTTTTATTTTATTTTATTTATTTTTCTTCACTATCTAACTTCGAGGCATAATTCAGAATTTCACCTTTTTGATTCTTCAAATCATAAATTGTGGATTTTCCAACACTGTATGTTTTCATTAGACACTGCACACTCTCACCTTGATCGAGTTCATTAATGATCTCCGCCTTATTCTCAATCGATAAAATTTTGCGATTTGGTTTTTTGTTTTTGCCACTCGTAGAAGTCATTTTTACAACGTAATACAGTAATTTACAGTACGCAAAGTTGCATAGGCTACTGTAATAACACGTTGAAACATTATAGATCAAACAAACGCTAGGAGACAACAATTGAAAATGAGAACCGACTCACTGATGTAGGCAGCGCGCGCTGCTCCGACTTTTTTTTCTCTCGTCCAGATAATTGACGTTCCGGTTGTTTGTGTCCGGATAAATGACGTTCTACTGTATTAATGAATCCCTTGTGGAAAATATTCAGTGGAATATCAGTATAATGGTAAATAATATAACTATGGTAAAGCAAGCGCGATAATAATAATAATAATAATAATTAAATAAATTATTTATGTGAAGAATTTTATATTGAATAAGTGGTAGCTACAAGAGTCCCTTAGATGAATTGTTATATGTTGTGAATCAATATGTTCTTAATGGTATAAATGATTATTGTTGATGGAGGCTAAGGCTGAATATATTATTTTTGAGACGAAGATCAAACTTTGATTTGAATTTATTTCGTTCATTGAAAGGCAACTTGGCTATTTTGTGTATGAGCACCATGTCGCGCAATTGAAATAATTTGTCTCGCTAGGAACGCGTTGAAATGCTCGGTAAAAATAATTGTGAGGGACAGTTAGTTGCGGTAATGAGTTATGTTGAATTGTGATACTGTAAAATACTGAAAAGGGTGCAATTTATGTTGTATTATGAGCGCTGGTTGCGTGCAAGGCCTTCCTTAAGTCGCCAATGTTGTAAGTCCTCAAAGTTGGGATATGGCTCCCGAGGCAGTTTTAAAGGATTGAACTCAGAGTCGTCCGTGTTGAAGTCCCTTAATATTTGTTGTTTTATTGGATTTTCTTACCCGCTAATGAGGACACTTCATAATTATACTTTACCGAAGCTAAAAGAATAGGTCTGTAGAACCTAATATTGTCTTGTTGTTAATTTGTATTATGAGCCTTGTCATTCAGAGAAACGCATTTGAAGCAGCTGGTTGTAAAGCTGAATAGCCAGTCCCTTGTGGAAGCGAGACTGTAGGTTCTCCTCCCTCCATAGCTATAAATCAGCCAAGTAGTTGAGACAGACCCTTACCCACTCTCTCATAGAGATAGGTCAGGAACGAGCTGTCTGATTCACGGTACACGGAGGTGTTTAAGATTGTTTTAACGACCCAGCATTTGAACTGGGGTCCTTTTACATTCATTATTATCGCTTGCAGAGTTCAGATCGTTGCTTCCTTAAGATATAATTGTCTTTGAAGACAATATAATAAAATCCCTAACGTTATTTTTAAATGATTCAGTGATTCACGAGTTATTATGAGAATATTAAGATTTTGGGAGTAATCTTGAGTTGACTTGGTCAGTAGTTTTCTATAACTCGGGGATACGCAAATTCTTCCAATCACGGTAGTGAGTTGGTAGCTTGAGAAGAGAGATGGTAACAGATGAGCATTGTGGGAGCCCAAAATTAATTAATGAGTAGCCATACTATGATATTATGATTAAAGCCAGATATACTCATGTAAAAATTAATTGATGTGTGTTTAATTGATAACACAATGCATGTAAACTTTACCTAGCCATTTGGAGCTCGTTTTTAAAGAATTAGGATTGATGGCATATGGGAGTGAAACTCAGTTGGAGTTTTGTTTGGTTTTTGGAAAACCAGTAATTATTATTTTTGTGATTATTTAATTTGAATTCCTTGTTCATCTTTGGACAAGTGTGAAGTGTAGTGTCAGTATTTTTATTGTTTATTTTTGTAGCGCCATATTTTGGATAATTAAATGTTTTGATAGTAGGATTTTGACTTTGTTTATTTTTGGAAGTGTATCCTATGCTTAATCCAAAGTGTGTAATTCACAGAGTGGGAGAACATACCATGAACCCTGATACACCCGATTGAGCATTGCTGGCAAACTTTGATTTGCATATTTCATTGTTGAAATCGGCACAATACTTCAGTTTTCTTATTTTACTGTACATTTCTTATTTTGCTGTACATTTTCGTCGAGGAACAGCATTTATCTATCATTGCCACTTCACAATTTGTTTCCAGATTGTGGTGATTCACACTCACGTGGCACGGCACATTAATTGAGCCACTCATCAGCTTAAATGCTCAATTTGGTCTCCCTTATCTGCTAAATGACCACAGGGAATGACTGTTGCCACGCGTCAGAGTCACCATTGCTGACATGATCTCAGACACTTACGGAAATTTCAAGACAACCAAACTCATAAAGTGATGCAGAGCAGAGCAACATTTTATGCATTTCTTATTGGAGTGTTTAGGGGTCGCCTCCGTAGGGTAGCGGTCAGCATGGTTAGCTGCCGCCCCGGAGGTCCTGGGTTCGATTCCCGGCTCTGCCACGAAATTTGAAAAGTGGTATGAGGACTGGAACGGGGTCTACTCAGCCTCGGGTGGTCCAAATGAGTAGAGGGGGTTCGATTCCCACCTCAGCCATCCTCGAAGTGGTTTTCCGTGGTTTCCCACTTCGTCTTCGGGCAAATGCCGGGATGGTACCTACTGTAAGGCCACGGCCGCCTCCTTCCCTCTTCCTAGCCTATCCATCCCAATCTTCCATCCCATCCCTCATGAGGCCCCTGTTCGCTTTGCAGGTGAGGCCGCCTGGGCGAAGTGCTGATCACACCTCCCCAGTTGTATCCATCCCGACCAGATGTTCCAAGCTCCAGGACATTGCCCATAGAGGCGGTAGTGGTGGGTTCCCTCGCTGAGTCCGTGGGAACCACCAACCTAGAGGGTAAATTGACTAAATAAAAAAAAATTGTTTAGGGGCTGCGATATCGTGGTTAGCACTTGAGTGTGACATGAGTATGTCTGATTACATGTGTTAGGGTGATGTCTGTATTAGTATACAGTATATAACTGGTAGTGAGGCGGTCATAACCTTACGTTTGATGTCATATGGTTACTTACTTGGAGTAGACGAGAGCAACCAAAGCAAAGCCCTTCTAGGAAGTCTGAGGTAGAAATTAAAGCCACCTCCTCTCAGTAATCCTCACAAGGTTAAGTAGAACCATTCCACCCCTCAGACCAGAATTGACAGAGTCCGGAACTGAATCCAGGGTCTTTGGGGACAGGAGTCTCATCACGTACATCTGAACCACAGCTTCTTAAACAGTTAGGATATTTATCCTTGATTAAAAATTTGACGGATATACTCGGATCAAAATTTAGTTATCCGTGAAAATAACGTGTTAACATTGGAAGGTACTATTTGGCAACACTGTATTTGTGACAGCATGGTAGAAAGTAAATGCCGTGTAGATTGTTCTCTCCGCTAATCGTGTGTGGATTAGCGCACCAATTGTACTCAATTAGCGTGCTTTTCATTACCATGACAATCAGAATGCTGGTAGCACCTTGGTGACGAGTAGAAGTCCTGGGCCAGGTAACGTCTGTGCGGTGGCGATGGTGTTCGTCAGCCATACTCAATGGGAACACTACATTGCCATTCGATGATTTGAACATATACAGTGTGGTCCACCAGCCCCTTATTTTTTTTTGGAGGAAGGCAACCCAACTAACGCGTATATCTCTGTCATCCTAAAAACATTAGTACCTGCTCCTTTACGTCCATTGTACAACTTGACCGTTGAGTGCATCCTCACGAATATAGTAGAAATCAATAGTGGCAGTGTTCTTTCAATGACCTCAAATATAATGCATCATTGAAACGATCAGAGCTCCGAATAACACCTTCTTACGTTTGGACAGTAAGTGTCTACGAATAGATTCAATACGTGCCAGCATCACACCATGGTTCTCGGTAGCTGTGGTGGCTGAATCAAAAATTGCTAGAGTTGCGTCACCGAAGTCGCAATGTAGTAGGTTCGAACCTTGAACTAGTACTTTTTTTTTGCTTAATGTCGTTTATTGCGGATGTATTATGGACGCATATCTATCTGTTCCAACGAATGATTATTTATTTGGTCCTCAAAGGACCGTACTTATCCGATGGTATGCAGTCAGATTCGACGACGATGATCTGTAGAACGAAAGCAAGGTATCCTGTATATTCAAGGTAGCAAGTATTCGAAATGTTGAGCACCTTTGTTTAAAGGAAAACTCCGACTCACTCAGACGACCCACATAACAAATAGATTTGTTATGTGGGTAGGCTCACGAATAAATACATCAGACCGAAGCTATAATTTCTTTCAACGTCGTCTGTGCGAAAAGCGCTTGCTATACACTTACAGTAATAGTTAGTTAGTGAGGTTTTAAGGGGCGGAACTACGAGGTCATTTGCACCAAACATTCAGTATATACAGATAATTATAACATTATTGGTTTTACGTCCCTTTTAACTACTCTGGCTTTTAGATACGCCGGGGTGCCGGAATTTTGCTCCGAAGGGGATCTTCAACGTGCCAGTAAATCTACTGACACGGCTCCCTCGCATTTGCGCACCCTCAAATGCCAGCTGACTGCGCCAGGATACGAACCTGCAACCTTGGGCACAGCAAGCGAGAACGTTACCGCTGAGCCTCGCAGCAAGGCAGTAAATACAGAACGTGTCATATTATTATAAATATTGAAGTATTAAAATTCTAATTATCACGAAGAGTTGCCTCCGTTGCGTAGTAGTCAGCGTGATTAGCTGCCACCCCGGACGTCCTGGGTTCGATTCCCGGCTCTGCCAAGAAATTTGAAAAGTGGTATGAGGACTGGGACGGGGTCTACTCAGCCTCGGGTGGTCCAAATGAGTAGAGGGGTTCGATTCCCACCTCAGCCATCCTCAAAGTGGTTTTCCGTGCTTTCCCATTCCGCCTTCGGGCAAATGCCGGGATGTTACCTACCGTACGGCCACGGCCGCCTCCTTCCCTCTTCCTTGCCTATCCCTCCCGATCTTTCCCTCCCTTCCCATCCCTCAAGAGGACCCTGTTCCCTTTGCAGGTGAGGCCGTCTGGGCGAGGTGCTGATCCCACCTCCCCAGTTGTATCCCCCAGACGAGATGTTTCAAGCTCCAGGATACTCCCCGTAGAGGCGATAATGATGGGCACCCTCACTGAGTCCGTGGGGAAACCTAACCTGGAGGATAAAATCGACTAAAAAAATAATAATTATAACGAATAGTATCCATCCATGGTTTTGAACAGTATTTAGGGAAAATAATTATTTAAATGAGACAAGAAAATAATTTTCCCTATCGTCTTCGTAGATAATGTGAACAAAACCAAGTTGAAATCTTGCTGTACGAGGTAGGGAGGGTATAATAAAATAGTTAAAAAAATTATAAAAATCTTCCGTTGGATAGTCTTGAACCCGGGATCTTCGAAAGAGGAAGGAAGCTTGTAGTTTAACTTGACCGTTAATCTCGCGATCATAAGCCACGGGATCTCCGTTTTACGTGGAATCCGAACCACAGGACATGGCATTACACATCGAAAGAGCGAGAGGGTGCAATCACACTTGCACAAATTTCCAACACACTCTGGAGGTTTGTGTTGCGCTTCTTATTAACGCGTATGGTAAAATATTCAATTATTACAGTTAGATCTTAAATATTGATGGGAATGCATTCATTCAGTACCTGGCATGTTTGCTAATTTACTTAAAGCAAGTTCCGCGACCGCTTTGCGTTAATAAGGCGAAAGAACTGCCCTCAAACGACAGCCCTTCGGTTTTATTTCATACAACTTAGCGTACAAAATGCTAGCGTGTGATACACTTCGGTCATACTAGCAGGTGTATTGACGAAGAGAACAGAGTCATACAGGATTTTGTACCAGCGATCACAGCAGCTTCCTTGCCAGCGAATGTCGTGTGATACGGGCCTAAATATATGCTAAGACGTTTTTTTAAATTTAATAACAAAACAAGATGTTCGGTAAAGAACGTATAGCCTACTTACTCCTAAATGCATGGGAATTGTTATAACTCTTTGTCCTTTTCAAGGAGTATAATTGAATATTGGATGTAAGCTTCTTGAAATACAACGTGCTATACGGATATAAAACATGACACTGTGGTGCCCTTTGCTCTCTAAAAAATTTCATTCAATTCGGTTTCACCGTATTTGAATTGATAAGGGGAATCGATTTGCAGACATACATAGCCGCTATCTGCAAACTATTGGGCTGATGACCTTGTAGTTCAGTCAAAATATGCTTCCCACAAAAAGGTATGTTGTTGAAAGATTTGGTTGAGATCAAATTATTACGTTGGTCGTAATTTGATTTAAGCTTTTAACATTTGGGTGGCCACCATTCCGTTTCCGTCAAGATGGCGGCGATATAAAACATGATACTAAGGTGGCCTTTGCTAGTGCTACTTCTGTACCAAACTTCGTTCCATTCGGTTTCACCGTGTTTGAAAAGATAGGGGGAATAGATTTGCGCACATACATGGCTGCTATCCGCACATTATTAGCCTGTTGACCGTATATTCTCTATAAATAAAGGTATGTTGTTGCAAAATTTGGTAGAGATCAGATTATTAGGTAGGTCTTAATTTGATTCAAGCTTTTAATATTAGGATGGCTGCCATTACGTTTTCGTCAAGATGGCGGCGATATAAAACATGACACTGAGGTGGCCTTTGCTAGTGCTACCTCTGTACCAAATTTCGTTCCATTCGGTTTCACCGTGTTTGAAAAGATAGGGGGAATCGATTTGCACACATACATGGCCGCTATCCGCACATTATTGGCTTGATGACCTTGTAGTGTGGTCAAAAGATTCTCTATACATAGAGGTATGTTGTTGCAAAATTTGGTAGAGATCAGATTATTAGGTTCGTCGTAATTTGTTTCAAGATTTTAATATTAGGATGGCCGCCATTACGTTTTCGTCAAGATGGCGGCGATATAAAACATGACACTGGATTGCCCTTTGCTATTGCTACCTCTGTACCAAATTTCGTTCAATTCGGTTTCACCGTGTTTGAATTGATAGGGGGAATCGATTTGCACACATACATGGCCGCGATATGCAAACTGTTGGGCTGATGATCTTGTAGTTTGGTCAAAATATGCTTCCCACATAAAGGTATGTTGTTGCAAAATTTGGTAGAGATCAGATTATTAGGTTGGTCGTAATTTATTTAGGCTTTTAACATTTTGGAGGCCGCCATTACTTTTTCGCCAAGATGGTGGCAATATAAAACATGACACTGAGGTGTCCTTTGCTAGTGCTACCTCTGTACCAAATATCGTTCCATTCGGTTTCACCGTGTTTGAATTGATAGGGGGAATCGATTTGCACACATACATGGCCGCCATCTGCAAACTATTGGCTGATTACCTTGTAGTTTAGTCAAAAGACGCTCGCCATATAAATATATGTTGTTGAAAAATTTGGTAGAGATCGGATGATTAGGTTATCCGTAATTTGATTTAAGCTTTGAACATTTGGATGGCCGCCATTAGGTTTCCGTCAAGATGGCGCCAATATAAAACATGACACTAAGGTGCCCTTTGCTAGTTCTACCACTGTACCAAATTTCGTTCAATTCAGTTTCACCTTGTTCGAATTGATAGGAGGGGGCAGACATTCAGAGTACACACACTCACACACACACAGACACACAGTCACACACACACAGACACACAATTTTTGGCCCTGTGTAGATCTCATAAAGTCTACTTTCATTTGTTGCAAAAATCGAAAGTATGCTAATAATACCATGTGAATTTCTAAGGAATACGTATACTTCGATGCAAGCACTGACGATCAGAATAACCTTCGATATGTTGTTGTTATGTTTCATTTGAGGGACTAGAACATCGCGGTCATTTATGCCCCGTTCACTTGTGTGTGTGTGCAGAATTTGTCTGATAACCTGAATTATTGCGGGCTTGTAATGATGTGTGTATTTGCAATTAAGGATTGGGAAGGAGGCGGCCGTGGCCTTAAGATAGAATTCGTCCCGGGATTTGGCCGGAGTAGAAGTGGGAAACCACGAAAAACCATTTCCAGGTTGGCTGAGGTGAGAATCGAATCCACTTTTTCTCATATTTGCTTCACGAGGCTACGTGTACCTGATTTCAGCCCTCAGACAAGTATTACATTTCTTGGCAGAGCTGGGAATCGAACCCGGACCTCCGGAGCAACAATTCGATATGTTATGTTAATATTCATGCCAGTTTTTTAATTTTCTGCCATTACAGGTCTCGTGGCATAACGTACCAATTCGATCCTATTCTCTTTATAAATCATCAAAATTCAACGTACTCTTCACAAAAATACGTCTTAAGGCAATAAATGTGTCAATGTAGTTACATCCCGACTAAAATGGAATGTGGGCTTTCGTTCAAAAAAGGATGCCTAATACTGGATTCGAAGCAGCATTCTACCCGCTCGCGCCCACCAAGTACGGTCAGGCTTTAACCCTTCCAGCCACCAACACATGGTATAAATCGCACGCTAAACGTGCTGTAGTTACTGTAGCCGTCCCACCTCAAACGTTTAAGTCCATCTCAAGTCTTCAATCACGGTTTATGGTGCTGATATAACTTTCTACTATTACAGATCACGTGGCGTAAGCTATTAATTCGATCGTATTACGTGTATGTGTGTTATTTCAAGGAGCAGGGAGTCATATATTAGTAGAATGGGCCATAGTATTTGGCGGGGAAAAGTTTAAGGTCGGTTTTTCTTTGCTAGACCCATGACCCAATTACATTGCTGTCACACAGTCAGAGCGCAGAGCAATATCGACCATCGGGAGAAATGCGATGTTAGTTGGGTTTCATAAAACTAAATTATAAGGGGCGGGTGGACCACACTGTATATTCACACTTTTCTTAATGCTACTCTCTGCCCTTCTGTAGAACAGGAGCACCAGTCGGTTTAACCGTTCCTTCAAAAGAACTGTTACTTAAAACACAGGTGCATATCATTGATGTTTTTGGCATGGAAGTTCGGTCCCCGTTCACCCATCCCGTTTCGTATATGTTCATGTTTATGTCTACAACTGAGACACTGATATGGGAAAGATTGTAAGTCATAAAAATTAAATTTTACAGGAGAGGCCAAAAAAATGAAGCCTTAAGACCACCAAAAACTATATTTTATTACAATAAATTGAAAAATTAATTTTTCCTGATTTAGCCTACAAACTTTTGCATGACATCGTCTCAGTCCTGTTTACTTTGTAGCATATTATATCGTAAGTTATTATTTTTTTGCTCAAAATATTAAAGTAGTTGTTTAAATTTTTTTCACAATGGAAGGATCAGCTTCAGTATTTGAAGGCCCTAACATACCAATTTCTACGGAGTCGGGGTTGAGATGAAATCTAGATTTCCACGTGGCGGATGATTTCTATGGTCGGGTGTACATTTTAACGGCAACCCCATCAGATGAGATAATGAGAGATGTAATGACTGATGATAATTGAAACTGGCCAAGGAGTTGGAAGATAGATATGAGCCTAGCCTATTAATGGTTAATATCCCGGCATTCTCTAGGAATTTAAAATTGGAAACCAAGGAAATATATTATAAGAACTGCCATTGGTAGGTTCAACCCACTTGTTCCCCAGGTTCGTAGACAATGTAGCCGGGTCCAAGCCTTGTGTGTTAATGCACTAAGCTAAATTGGTTGGTGGAACTGTTGGATTAATAAATGAAATGCACCTTGAAGTCTTTATTGAATTGGATATAAAGTGACAAATGCAACGAGAATGGATTCCGGTATGTATTTATATAAACAAACACCAACTTAGTCTTGACTTCAACAGTTAGACCTACTAGAAAGTGGGACCCAGCACCAGCAGCGTAGTGGAGCGTGTTTCTAAGCAAGACATGCCCCACGTTTCTCTACACTCCTTCCAAGCATATGATAGGATGGTACCTTATTTCAAGTCTCGGGGTACCTATCCCAATCCTCGACCTTAATAAATACTGCTATATATAATACTATGTAAAGTTAATACTTCACAGGTTAGAAAATAAATTCAGTACACCACGGTGATGATCTATATGTTCCATTCCCGTAAATTAAACATTTTTTTATTTAGTCAATTTACCCTCTAGGTTGGTGGTTCCCACGGACTCAGCGAGGGAACTCACCACTACCACCTCTATGGGCAGTGTCCTGGAGCTTGGAACATCTGGTCGGGACGGATACAACTGGGGAGGTGTGATCAGCACTTCGCCCAGGCGGCCTCACCTGCAAAGCGAACAGGGGCCTCATGAGGGTGGGGAAGGGATGGAAGATAGGGATGGATAGGCTAGGAAGAGGGAAGGAGGCGGCCGTGGCCTTACAGTAGGTACCATCCCGGCATTTGCCCGAAAACGAAGTGGGAAACCACGGAAAACCACTTCGAGGATGGCTGAGGTGGGAATCGAACCCCCTCTACTCATTTGGACCACCCGAGGCTGAGTAGACCCCGTTCCAGTCCTCATACCACTTTTCAAATTTCGTGGCAGTGCCGGGAATCGAACCCAGGACCTCCGGGGCGGCAGCTAACCATGCTGACCGCTACGCTACGGAAAATTAAACAAGAACAACATAAATAACAAGTAGTTCCGTGAAGAACTAAATAGCCTATTATTATTTTCAATCATGTATAAAAATTGTGGCTAAAATTTATGGACGGCGGATAGAGAAAGGGCAAACCCCACTTTCACAGCTGTGTCCCCATCTCCGTTCATTAAAAGTATACAAATCTGAATATGTCACATAGCCTATATACAATTTACAACTTAACATTGCTATAAACACATTATCTGCTGTACATGACATTTATAACATACAATTCTTAAATAAAAGGGAAGATAATACACTCACACACACATATACACACTCACACACACACACACACACATGCATGCACACACACACGCACGCAAACATTCCCACTTACACACAAAGTTACATTAGACTATACGGTACATGAATTCAATTTACATAGTGTTTTAGTCCCTTTAGACCAGAGCCTTAACTTTGCGGCAAAATTGTCTCAGAAGAAGGTCTTTTATTGCATGAGGCAGGTCATTCGAGATTCGAGCAGAGCGATTGTAGAACCCAGATTGAAATAATCTGTTGTCCTAGCAAATGGAGGAACGAGGATAACTCCCTGTGCTCTACGGACTGAGCGATATGATAGCTGAAGGCGGTGAAATGGGGGCAGTTTAACGGTATCAGCTAGTGATTTACGAAGAAATGTGAGATCTATTTGGTTACATATGTCATTAATGAATGTTAATGGTTTCGCCAGAACTTTATGGCCCTGTTTTTAAATGAGTCGCTCTGCTCGACGTTGGACTGCACTTAACTTCCTCATGTTTTCCTCGGTACTGGGATGCCAGGCAGGAAGTCCATACAGAATAATGGGCCTTATCGTAGAGAGATACACCGCTCAGAGTGCACGGCTTCTGAATCCCAGAAGACTACAATACGTCCTACTGGATAGAACACTCAGGACACGAGAAATGAAAACGAGGTTTAAAAATTTGCACAGCCACCATTTTAAAGTTCTCATTATATTCCATTGGACATTAGTATATTAAGGCTTGTGTGACGATATACTGTGCCAAGTTTCACAGCGCTCGGATGAAAACTCGCGAGAAAGATCAATTTAAATATCTAAATTCCGCGTCGCCGCTATGTTGGTTTTGTGCTCATCAGGTTATTGAATGATCCATAGGTGAACTTTTGTTAATAGCTTCTATCAACATACATAATTTCATTTTTGCAGTAATAGATTCCTAGATATTGAAAACCGTCTAAATATTTCGGATGGTCACCATGTTGGATTGTTATATGTGTAGGTCTACGCCATAGAGTTATGTACCATAAGATGAAGATTATTGCGTAGGTTCATTATTCAAACGTTCACTTCGATCTCATGTTTAGGGCACAAGAAATAAGAACTTATTTAAAATTTTCGCACAGCCATCATCCTGGGTAATGAAAACAATTGAGTTTAATTGGATGTCAGTAGATTCGATTTTATATGAACATTTACCGTACCAAGTTTCACTGCGCTCGGATGATTAAATCACGATTAAATTCAATTTAAATGTTTAAACTTCGCTTGGCCGCCATGTTGGTTTTGTGAGCACCAGGTTACCTTAAGTCCCATAGTCGAACTTAAGTTAATACCCTCTATCAACATGCAAAATTTCAATTTGATTGCTGTGATAGATTCGTGGATATTGAGAGCCGACAAAATATTTCGGATGGTAGCCATGTCGGATTGTATTATATTATGTAGACCATAAAATTATGTGTAATTAGATGAGAATCATTGCGTAAGTTCATTATTAACTTTCACTTCCATCGCATGATTAGGTCACAAGAAATAGAAACTTAATTTTAAAATTTCGCACAGCCACCATCTTGAGGTTATGTAAACAACTGAACTATATTAAATGCCAATGCATTACAATGTGTATAAATATTTGCTGTAAAACGTTTCTCTCAGCTCGGATGATTAAATCGCAAGAAAAATCTATTTAAATGCTTCAAATTCACTTGACCACTATGTTCGTTTTGTACCTAAGAGATTTATGAAAGTCACATAGATGAACTTCTAGTAGTACCCGATTCCACCGCACAAAATTGCAAGGGTGATATCTGTTAATGTTGCGGAGATATAGAATGCCAGTGATATAATTCGCGCGGCCACCATGTAGGATTGATGAAATGTATTAAAATTTGAAAGGCACGGTCGAGGTCGGACGGTATGGTAATAGTCCATGCACTTACCGAGTTTCATTGAAATCGCTTCGGCAGTTTAGATTTTATTAGGGGGGGGGGGGCACACATACACAGACACACACACACATACGCGCACACGCACACATGAACACACACGGAAAAAAGATGATCTCATAAGCCTATGTTTTCATAAATGAAAACAGGCTAACAAATGGATGAACTTCGGAGCCTCAGTATACTGCTTACAATCTATACCCAAGAGCAATGGTATCCCTGAAGTTAAGCTAAGGGTTAAACAATCTAAAAAAACAAGATCTTCACTAAAGAACATATAGCCTAGACTAATTTCTCTAACATGTATGGGTATAATTATATCTCTTGTCTTTAATGTGCAGTATAATTTAGTTGAATTAAGGTTGCCAACTTAGGAAGTAAACTTGTGTAGCCCACTGGCCTTGTACAAGACTTCGAAACTAACAGTACTTCAGTCCACTATTCCAACACCTCAAACTAGAATGAATTTCCTTAGAAGAGACGAGAATTAAACCCGACCTTTCGGGCTTGTAGCCAACAATTCTAATCACTACATCACAGAGCTTACTAAGTGGTCAAATATTACAGGCATGTACAAACAGTACACTGGGGTAAGTAATATGCACCAGTATGGTCTCCTCGGCATCTTATGTGTGACTTGCTGCGTTTCATCATCGTAACTCTAATAGATAGTGGATTATCGATATTAATGTCTTATATTTTCAAGATGGCAGCTGTGTGCTCTGTACAGCTTGATAGTCTAATGCGAACGAAGTCTCTTTATTGGATAATTGAATGCTGAGTTATTGATTACAAAGTTTTGAGAGTGCACTACAACGCCATCTTGAAAGTATGAATAAGCTGTTCTTTTGCCTTGGGTACACAAAGCTACATATACGACTCTACATGAGAACTAATTTTCGTTATTGTAGCTCTAACGGGTTATTTTTATACTGAATTCCATAAGAGGTGTTCGCTGCGCTCTATATTAAGTGTGATATTTTTTTAAATAATGAGAGCAAGGTCTTCTATACGGTGCTTTGTTCTCACTATGTTTTGTGTTAATTTTGCAATTAGGTCTTCAGTTATGACTGTATAGTTTTATGAGCAAGCCCAGCCACCATATTGAATGTTTAGCGTGGCAGTTTATTTGCCTCCGCCATACGAAGCCACATGTGCGTTCCTTTTTCATTACTAGGTTTCATTATTGTAGCTCTAAATTATATAGACATATTTTAAAAATCTGTCATTCATTTAATCATTGCCCCAAGGGAGTGCGGCAGGCTTCGGCAGCCGGCACAGCTCATATCCTCACCGCTAGATGGGGGCTTCATTCATTCCATTCCCTGACCCAGGCAGTCGACTGGAAGCAGGCTGTGGATTTTCAATTAATGAAGATGGGATATTCAGTGGGATATCATTCTGAGTAATGCCAGTGAGATCCCATTGTACAGACAAACAATCATAAAATGTCGCATCTATTGAGGCATGAAAAATGCTAAGTGTCACTTCAGCTGCTGTTGGCTGCGTACATTTCGGTGGATATGTACTGCAACAAGGCCAGTCCGTATTTATCTCGCTCTCTATCTCAATTGCTATCGGCCAGCCCCTCACCGCGCTTCCATACGCACCGTGTCGCGGTAAGACATGATACACTCACAATTACGTGTGCTGCTCTGTAGCGGAGTAGGTTAGCTGCCAGGTTGTAAAGTCGTTCATCGCCGAGCAACCATAATTCGAGTCACGCCGTGAATATTATTTTTGTGAAGTAACATGCCATGATGATGTCATGCTACGAAAACAACCGCGTTTGGCCAAGCTAACGTTGTTGATAATGCGGCATTACATTCTGCCATGAATCACTATACACACGCATCCAAAGAGCACTTTCTGCTCTCGTCGGTCACGGCAATTACAGTGTGCGTGATATAGCAATCCAATGTGGTGTTCCACCGAGATGTGCTCAAAGATGGATACAGCAGTGGCGGATGACAGGGAGGATTGACCGTCTACCAGGCACTGGTTTACAGCGGGTTTCTAGAAGAAGACCGCCATTTAGTTACAACTTCCCAGGAAAATCCGTTCTTAAACTCGGTAGAGCTCATGAAGACGACCAATTTTCCTGGATGTCCATACACAGCCCGTAAACGATTACGAGAAACAGGAATTGCTTGCAGATAAGCTGCAATCAAAGAATGTCTCTCCGACCAACATATAGTCGACCGGTGTGGCTTTGCTGAGCTGACATTAAATCGTAATTGGGATCAGGTCATCTTCACTGACGAGATATGTTTCAGTACGGCAGAGGCCAGACCGGTTCGTGTTTACAGGCCACGTGGAACCCGATACGAGAAACGGTATGTGGCTGAGCGCACACGTAGTGGCCGCATATCTGTGTCGTGCTGGGGGTGGATGTCGTCTGATGGGGCTAGAGTGCTTCATCGGATAGATGGACATCTCACATCCGACCAATATTTGCACATCTTGCAGAATATTATGATTTCGAGTGTGAGAGAGCGCTATCCACTTGCAGTACTTCAGTTCGTGCAAGACAACTCTCCAATCCACATGAGCAGTAGTGTTCAGGGCTGGTTTTCTGAGCAGGACTCCATTGAACTGCTCAACTGGGTCCCTCGAACTCCAGACTTGAACCCCATTGAGCATGTGTGGGCAAAGTGGAAACGCCATATCAGGGAAAACTGGCCTCACCCTCCACCTCGTTCGCAGGATGCATTGTGGGAGATTATGTTGGAAGCATGGGAGGAGATTGCCCTTGATGAACAGTACTTAAGAAATCTAGTTCAGTCAATGCCACGTCGGCTACAGCAAGTTGTCGAAGCCGGTGGATACTGGACGATATATTGAAGAAGTGCCTAGAACAGTCCTTTTCAGGACTAACAATAAGCAAATTCAGTAAGCCAGATTAAGGCACTGTGTACTGATAGTTGCATTTTGTCACGAACATGTCGTTGAACAGAGATGAAAGTGCATCAATTTTGTTGCAACTGTACAGCCACGTCCAAGCACCATGATACCCGAACAGGACTTGGATATTTTCCATGCGACAATTTATGATTGTCTATCTGTTCTTCTCTCTCGCCAAATTCTCTGTTAATAGTGCTATTAGGCCTACATAACGCGACCAGAGAATAATAGAGACGGCACATGAGACACCCAGCTTCATCGTTTCCGCCAAGTCAAATCTGGCCATTTCCCGCGTTTTAACTCGCTGTGTCTTCTGCAATTCGCAGTGGTGATTGACAAATTCCTGTGTGGCCTGTGTTGAGTGGTGTATGTTAATGTTCCAGTTCTGAATGGACGAAAAGTTATTCAATCTGGGGAAGAACTCGGGTTTAACAACTAAACCGGACGGAAAGCCAATGTTGGTGAACCATGTGATCAACTCATGTGTGGGCTGGAGAAATCTCTTTAACCAGTATCATTTTCTTGAACTTGACCTTGACGAAAACAATTTTAATTGGTTAATCAGAGCTGTGGCCGAGAAATATCTCGACAATAGGTTATAATCATAATTCGAGATGCACTAACAGTGCAATGCGTCGAAAATATGTTCGTCAGCTGTATAATAAGCTCGTACACCTTAAGTGCCAGTAAACGATCAGAAGGAACAGTTCATGGTCACGTGTGTTGTATTTATACTGTCGATGATTTTAAGATGACTTACATAATATGATAAGAATGCCATTTAAAATATGTTTAAAATGCAATTTCTGCGTGTCACAAATATTAATTTCTTGTATGTCGATTTTGTCAAGTGCTTTTGGGATATTAGGGTAATTTTTCAAATTGAAAATAATTCGTGAATAGGAGGACACATACGAAAGGTAGAGAAGATGAAATATATGCTAAGTTTTTGTAAGAAATAAACAAAACCTCCAAGTCATTTCGGTTTAACTACTGTATATAACTTGTTGAAGGCAATTGCCTGAGAAACAATCGACAAAGTCGTTGTTTAAAGCAGTATAACTATTCTTGAAAGGCGAAAGCATGTACACAGTTGCGTAATTTATGTTTATTATATTTCATTTCATTTCATTTCATTTCACGAATATATATACATATACGTATTATTGTACTCCGTAATATCCTTGTAATGCTAATTTAAAGATTACTAAATGGAAAATACATCACTTACATCTTCAAGTTTTGTTCATTTTTATGTACCGTTCTCTCTCTCTTCAAACCCAATGGCTTTTGCCTTACATATTAAGAAATGATTAGAGGTACTACATTTAATATATAACTGCAATCTAAGCAGTAATACAGCATTGACTTTATCACGGACTATGCCGAATGCGGCCTGCAATTCACTGCTTGGTCTCATATTGATGGGGGAAGCAGCCTAATCGCTGCTTCACGCACCGCCAGGGATGGTAAACTGAACGAAATTTTATATTTCACTCCGGAGCAGGAGTGGAAATAAATTCAGCCAGCCAATTCAATACTATTCCGTCGTAGAGTTAAACCTGGAGTGAAACATCTTCGACAAGGAATTAAATTGGGAATGAAATATTGAATTCTATTCCTCTCAGAATAAATCTCTGAATGAATTTCAACTCAATTCCTCTGGGAGTGAAATTATATCCATTGCATTGCATTTTATTCCTCTCGGAATGAAATGTTGAATGAGACTCGATTTTGTTCCGAAAGGAATAATATCAAATCCAAATAATTTAATTTAATTCTCCTCGGAATGAAACTCTGATGGAAACATTGAATTCCACTCCAGTGGGAATGAAATTAAATCCATAAGCTATAATTATATTCCTCCCGGAATTAAATAATGAATAAAACATTTAATTAGATTCCGACAGGAATGAAATTATATGCATGGAAATTAATTCTATTCCTCTCGAAATGAAACTCTGAACAAAATATTTCGGTCTATTCCGGCCGGAGTGAAATGTAATCCATACAATTCAATTCTAGTCTTCTCGGAAAGAAAATCTTGACGAACATTTAATTTAATTTCAGCCCTGAGTAAAATTAAATCCATGGAATATAATTCAAACAAACATTTAATTCTATTCTGGCCGGAGTGAAATCACATCCATACAATTTAATTATATTCTGTCCGGAGTGAAAATAAATCCATACAATTAAATTCTATTCCAGTCGGAATTAAACTCTGAACGAACATTTAATTCTATTCCGGCTGGAGTGAAATTAAATCAGTACAGTTTAACTCAAACGACCATTTAATTCTACTCCAGCCGGAGTGAAATTAAATCCACACTGTTAAATTTGAACGAACATGCCCTTCTATTCCAGCCGCAGTGAAATTACATCCACACAATTTAATTCTATTCCGGTTGGAGTGAAATTACATTCATACAATTTAATTCTATTCCGCTCAGAATGAAACTCTAGAGTCTAAACGAACATTTAATTCTATTCCAGCCGGAGTGAAATCGAATCCATACACTTAAATTCGAACGAGCATTTAATTATATTCCGGCCGGAGTTAAATTAACTCCATGCAATGTTATTCCTACTACCCCGGAAGTCCGCGGTTCGATTCCTGGCTCTGCCACGAAATTTGAAAAGTGGTATGAGGACTGGTACGGGGTCTACTCAGCCTCGGGTGGTCCAAATGAGTAGTACAGTTCGCTTCACTTTGGATATTGCATCATCATGACCAGAAATTGCACCTTTTGGCTTGTTTGTGCGATGGTGATAAAAAGTTAATGGGTGTTGACGTCATGGGGGTTGTTTATTGGGATGCTAACTGTCATCTGACACCCGTGCGAGTGTGAGCATGTGTGCCAGTGCGAGCAATCCGCACATGTGGCGCGCAGCTGTTATGATTTTTTTGCTCGCGCCGGTTGGGCTGAGCGGAGAGGCGGCTCCTATCCACACATGTGGTGTGCAGCTGTTATTGTTTTTTGCTTAGGATGCTAACCGTCATTTGACACCCGTGCGAGTGTGAGCATGTGCACCAGTGCGAGCGATCACGTGATATGTCTGCAGTGTTCGCGTGAGACGTGGTTGACCTTTAACAAGTAGTGTTAACTTGGGGGTTCTGTCCACTAACTTATTGAACCCTCATCGTATCGGCCCCGAACCTGATATCTCGCACTCGTAGTAATGCCCCCCTCTTTTCCTATAGCCTCATTATTTAAATAAAATACCAAAACAAAAGGTCATTCGCGGGTAGTGGGGTAGTGTATGTTCTCTTGCAAGTCGCGTGTGTGCTTGAATACGTATGGCTATGTTGGGAAAATGTTTGGTGGTGGGCGAGGACTAGGGTTGAGTGAGGGTTCGTTTAAATGGTATTTTTCCCGCTCTATTTGATGGTGAGGTAATTTTTTAAAATGGGTGGAATTTGGAAACGCAATTTGAGGTAAACGTGCTTTTTTGACATTTTGGCGAATTTAATGAGCTTGTAAGGCTAGAACGATGTGTTATTTAGGAATGGTGTGACGTCCTCTTTGCTATGAATGTGTGTCGGTATATATATATATTTTAAAATTGTTGTTTTTTGAAATTGGTGCTATTTTGGAAACGGTGAAGATGAGAGAAAAGTTTGTTTGACGTCAATGAAAGGTCCCTATGCCCTCTAGGCTGACAGCAAGTTTGAAGTGTGTAGGACAAAACAAAATGATAGCCTACTTTCTGGCGAACATTGGCGATGATTCGCGATCGCATGGTCGGATTTGAGCATATAAGGTGTCGTAGGACTTGTGGTGAACCACCCCTTGCTATGGACGGGAGTATATCCACCCCAAAATAAATCTACCCTTACCCGGAGGTTAAGTAGTGGTTATTTTTGTATGCATGCGCACTTGAGGACTTTTGTAAGAGAGCGGAATTTTTAAATGATTCTTTATAGATGAGGCTTTTTAAAAAAATTATTAAAAAAACAAAAAACTAATAGGTCATTCGCTTTTTAGTATCTCGCTAACCAATAATGCGATTTAAACATATGGGGTGTCGTAGGACTCGTAGTGAATTCTCCTTTTGTATGAATGAGGTATGTCAACCCCCAAAATAAAAACTACCCTTACCTGGGGTGAAAGAGCAATTTTTGTATGTATGCACACCGGTGGCTTTTGTCAAAAGGGCCTAACTACACATTTGCTAATATTTTATGAACCCCTGATGGGATTTTGCCATAGGCAGTAACCTCGCACTTGGGGTGACGCCTCGTTTTTGAAAGTATGATTCATTTTTTTTGTCAAAAGGGCCTAACTACACTTTTGTTAATATCTCGTGAACCAATCATGCTAGGGACTTGTATGAGGGGTCCTAGCACTTGGGGCGACGTCCCCCTTTGTGGGGTGAAACTACCCCCCAAAATTGAAAACTCAATATCTTGGAAACTATGAACCCTAAAATTAGGCGTGATAGCTTTGAAAATAGGTGATGACATAGGCTTTTACCTGGTTTGGTCATTTCACCCCTAAAACAGTAAATAGTCATGTTATGGGAAAAAAACGTGTTAAACACCTAAAAATGATAATTGAACCCAAGATCTTTTGTTTTTGATGAAAAATAGCAGGGGGGTGAAAACCACCCCCAAATTGAAAAATCGATACCTTGGAAACTAAGAACCGTAAAATTATGTGTAATAGCTTAAAAAATTCGTTGTGACATAGGCTTTTACCTGGATAGATGATGTCACCCCTAAAACAGTAAATAGTGATTTTACAGTGGGGAAAAAGGTCTTAAACGGGTAAAAATGATAATTGAACCTAAGATCTTTTGTTTTGATGAAAAATAGCAGGGGGGTGAAAACTACCCCCAAATTGAAAAATCGATACCTTGGAAACTAAGAACCGTAAAATTATTTGTAATAGCTTAAAAAATTGGTTGTGACATAGGCTTTTACCTGGATAGATGACGTCACTCCTAAAACAGTAAATAGTGATTTTACAGTGGGGAATAAGGCCTTAAACGGGTAAAAATGATAATTGAACCTAAGATATTTTGTTTTTCATGAAAAATAGTAGAGGGGTGAAAACTACCCTCAAATTGAAAAATCGATATCTTGCAAACTAAGAACCCTAAAATTAGGTTTGATAGTTGAAAAATAGGTGATGACATACGCTTTTACCTCGATAGATTATTTCACTCATGAAACAGGGAATAGTAATGTTACATGAGAAAAAGGTATTAAACACTTAAAAGCATAAGAGTTTTTTGAAACCATGCTTTAATGAATGAGTGTTTGGAGGATGACAGCTTGCTAGTTAATATTATTATTATTATTATTATTATTTGTATTATTATTATTAGGTAATTATGGATTAATGTGTTTATAGCTAATGATTAAGGCTACAGAGTTGTATCAGGTGTTGTACAAATCAGGATGGCCAAACCGTTGCCATTCCCCATGAATATACCCAAAAGAGCCAAAACGTTAAGGTTATCGACCTGAGATTTTATAAAACTAATTATCGGAGAGGGTGAAGTAAGGTGTTGTTTTGGACTGACAGTGGCTAACCCTTTCCATGATTTATGAATTGACCCAAAATGTTTTACCTGACCAGACTGAGTGTACCTGTTGCAGCCTTTAGAAAATCGAACCCGGACCTGTGTGGTGACAGTCGAGTTATATTAATGATGCTTTTTAACAAACACACTCTTGCATACTATCGCTGGGTTGAATCTGCACAGAGACACTGGCTTTGTTTGTGTAATGAGTCTTGGTGATAAGAACACGGTGCTCTTGCCAGCAAGTTTCATATTACTCGTCTGCTTGATAGTGGACGTGATTCGCACCGTGTTAACGTACATGACTTGATAGTTGTTAGGTAAGGGTTGACAAGGCTCAATGAACCTTATTGCAACCTTAAGATGAAAATGAATTTCTTGGTATAGTCGGGGTTGCAAGCCAAGGCCTTAGGGTAGACAACCAACTATGTTAAACACTACACTGTGAGATGGTCAAATGATAATGTAACAGAACATATAGAAAAGTTTTATGTAGTTTAACGAATTGACTAAGAGCCATACCATGAGAGGTATAGGTAATTGAAATTGAATCCTTAGCTGTTGACCCTACTACATGTAAGCTATAGCAATGCCCGCCTATAAGCTATCATGTTAGAAAAAGAAATGTATGGGTTGTTTTAAACGGAGAATGAATGTGTTTACTGTGAAACACACATCTGAATTTAAAAATAGTTTATGTCCTACATGATGTTTGAACTCTCTTTTTATTTATACTTTAGACAAACGCTAACATAGTTGTAATTCAGAAACCATGGCTGCCTCCTTTCCAATCCTACACCGTACACTGAAGTTAAAGTTAATAATGATCACGTTACAGGCAGCCAGTTTCAAAGCCATGAGAAATAAGTGAACAAAGTATAAAATACTTGACCCAGTCGGGAAATCAACATGGTGTTGTTTCAAACAAAAGGCAAGCGTTCTATAAACTTGACCACCAAGCTGTCCTATCGACCCCTAATTGTTTGGCTGATGGTGAAAATAAAATTAAATGTAAACTATAACTAAAACTAACTACACACTTATAACTAGAAAAATGAAATGTAAGATAAAAGGATAACAGGACAAATAAAGGACAGAAGGAATAAATAATGCCCCTCAACCCTCAAGAATGTGGATTGATGAACTTGAAAGGAAGGAGAGCCATAAAAGGTAGATATGAAAGTAAAAGAGGAGAGGGTCCCGCTCCAGAGGTAATCGATAAAAAGGAGGAAAACTGGGGCCCAGCTCAGGAATCCCTTGTGGTCGCAAACTTCCAAACTCATCAGCCGTAAGCCCCTGAGGGTGTAGGCATATCCAGGGTGCACCACAAGTGGTGGGGCTACATACACCCTACCTTTAGTGTGGCTTGTGCAATAGGCAGGAAATAACATAAAAATAAAAAGAAGGCTGCCTCCTCACACAAGGAGGGTATCAGAAAAAATAAACAAGGGTCAATTAAGTCGGAAAATAAAGAGACTCCCTAAGCCTTGGATAGCCTAATAATGTCGGAGTCGGTAGAGAACAAGAGTTGACCAAGTGTGGTCGACAGGAAAGAAGACAGACAGGAGCCTAGCACAAGTCAGTGGGAACAATGACGGATTCAGCGGGGGCTCCATGGTCGTCAACCTACATTCCACTAGATGAAAGCCCTTGTTAGGGGGTGGTGTTAAATAAACACCTCTTTTGTTTTAAATCACTGGCTTTAAGGACGGTAACAAATGGCATGCCATTATAGTGCGATACTGGTCCTAGGGATATGCAAAATTGTATTAGATACTCAGCTAATAATAGTGTACATGACCCCTTGTTATTTTCCCTAATTACAGTACATGGGAATGATGACCATGATTTCCAAGCCCCTAAGTAAGACAAAAACATATTATTTCCATTCCCAAACAGTTGGGGTGAGGTGAGGTGAGTTTTCTAAACGTCAAACACATGTGGTTTTCCACTTTTACTCCAGGTAAATGCCATGTTTGCCCACAGACAAGTGCAAAGAAAATCGAAACATGTTATGTTTGGATCAATTCCTTACCTACATGACAACATGTACTTGAAATAACAAGTAATGAGCATTCTATGTTAACAATAGTGAGAAGGTTGCAAACTGCCAATGCTTAGAGCTCATTAGCGGCTTCTAAGGAGGCAAGGAGTACACTTACTTGAAAAACTAACAAGAGGAGTGTTCGATTTTCCCACAACACCCAATCTGAAAGTAAATATAAATGACTATGCACTTAAGTCCATAACCACCTCCTTACCATTCCTACCCTTCATAGTCAAAGGCACACATTAATACAGCCATCACAGTGACAGAGGTTATTTGTAAAATATCTAAATATCTGAGATTTATCTTGAAATTGACCAGAATTTTGTAAAATCCACAAACTTTACCGCAAATTTAGCAAATTCCACCAAATTTCAGCAAAATCCAACAAATCACTACCAGATTTATTGAAATGCCATTGAATTATTAAAGAATGGTTTGAACTAGCTCAAATTTATATAAAATTACCTGAATATTGATGAAAATTCACCAAATTCTACCAAATTTAGCCAAGAGGTCTACAAAGCATGAAATTTAACCATTTTTTTTAAATTCACAACATATACTCGAAAATTCTATAATATTCCCTTTACGTGTATGCTTTTTTTAGTTGTTGTTTCGTTTCCCACACTCCCTGCAGACAAATACCTGAACATGACTTTCTGCTAGACTAGGAGCTCCACATTCGACATGATAGCTGAGTTTCATCTCCCATAAACTCGTCTCTGAGGTGGGTGCCAGAAAAGGCATCCAGCTGTAAAAACCACACCCTCACATAGACTTTCATAACTTCTTACGTTGAGGTTCATAACACTACGTTGAATGATTTATCGGTTTCCTTTTCACAATTCCTGTCTATACTTTCCTCTTGAAGGTTGCAAGATGCTTGCAAGGTTCCTAAAATGCAATTCAATTTAATAAATACCTTAAGATGGTTTGATTTGTTTAATGATATGGTGTTAATACTATTTTTAGGTCTTGACTGGCTTTGCAATAAGAATTGACTAACCAAACATGAGTTACCTATGAGGGAAACATTTTGGCCACTATGTTGGCTATTGACCAGTGAGTTTTGCTGTTTATCATTTTTTAAATCATAAACAACAGAGGCTTAAACCTATAGATAAACCGTGTGACCATGTTTGTTAAACAAGACATTATACCAGAGACAATTAGGATACTTATGTAGAGTTTACCAAACATAATGTTGTGTAACAGTAAATGCTAGTCAACAAACAGTTATACACTTCTAAAAAAATCATCATACAATACCTGAGAGCTCTTCTAAAATTATTGATGTGTAACATGATTCCACTAACTTGCTATGTATTTTTTGGCTTGGGGGTGATTTTCAAGAAATGCAAATGGAACTGAAATGCAATACAAACGATGAGCGCGCCTGGTGGCTGAAATTGATACCACGACGTACTGTCGGTTATGTAGCTATGTGGAATGTATATCAAATATGGTTTACTTAAAGGTTTGGTGGTCCCATTAAAGGTATTCCTACAATAAATGATTTTCAAGTTGTCGTTCTGTGACGTGAAAATATTTATTATATGATATTTGCTAACAGGATATGCCACTGGAATTATTTTACAAGTAGTTATTTTAATGACAACAGAGTTCACTGTTAATAACGGAGAGCCCTATGTGGAATGTAGGATAACATGTAACATAATATACGTGATATGTCACAACTGTAAGGCTTGTGATTTTTTAAAGATGCCTTTATACCTATATTAATCACCCAGTTTACAAGACTGATAACAGTAATGCTAGGGAAAATCATAACAAACCAAAAAATGTGCATTGAAAAACCAAAAAGTGGTTGAGCAAATATACAGTCAACATACAAAGAAAACAAGAAATATATACAAACTGTGTTAATTAATTTAATTCAAATATATATATTTTTACAATAGGTACACACACACACACACACACAGAATACAGCTCTTTTTTGTTCATGTTGTCCTGCTACAGTTTTTAAATATAACACTTGCTGAACATTATTTTAGGGGATGGAGGTGTTGCTACGTTGACCAATTACACAATAATACCAGCTTTACGAAGTTCATCTTCTATTTTTAACAGCTCTTCCTCATAACCAATATGACCAGCCTGTTTACAGGCATGCAAGAGCTGTAGACGTTCGACTAATATATTAGGATCGTTCCATTTGCTATTTTTTATGAATGGTTTCAAATACTCGGGAAGCAGTCCATCATTTTCACCATCAACATCATTATCATCCTCATCATTATAATCATCTTCACAATGATCATCATCATCCTCATCATCTTTACCATCATAATTTCCACCTGTGTCCACAGTCTGTTCAATGGTTTTAGTTCCCTTTGATAGTGTTGAAAGCTTCTTTTTATATGTACTAGAGTGCTTCAACATTATGTTATTATTATCACCATCACCATCCTTTTCATCTTCCCCAACCAACTTCTTGATGGGGTATGTTGTCTCTGATAGAGTTGAGGGCTTTTGAGATGTGTGTGTGTGTCTGATCATGGGTTTTACTGGAGGTCTTAAAGGTTTCTCATTAAACAACTCGCTAACAGCATGAGTGCGTTGTAGTGTATTAAACCCGAGGTTAATATTATCTTGAGCAGCACTATTTTTTTCTTGGACTTGGTTTTTTGCTTCGGTTTGAGTTTTCCTTACATTTACACTAGCATGATTATTAAGTTTACAATCATGACTGTTTGAAGAAAGTATGTCCAATTCTCTTGTCTTAAGCACCACCCCCAAACAAGGGCTTTCATCTAGTGGAATGTAGGTTGACGACCATGGAGCCCCCGCTGAATCCGTCATTGTTCCCACTGACTTGTGCTAGGCTCCTGTCTGTCTTCTTTCCTGTCGACCACACTTGGTCAACTCTTGTTCTCTACCGACTCCGACATTATTAGGCTATCCAAGGCTTAGGGAGTCTCTTTATTTTCCGACTTAATTGACCCTTGTTTATTTTTTTTGATACCCTCCTTGTGTGAGGAGGCAGCCTTCTTTTTATTTTTATGTTATTTCCTGCCTATTGCACAAGCCACACTAAAGGTAGGGTGTATGTAGCCCCACCACTTGTGGTGCACCCTGGATATGCCTACACCCTCAGGGGCTTACGGCTGATGAGTTTGGAAGTTTGCGACCACAAGGGATTCCTGAGCTGGGCCCCAGTTTTCCTCCTTTTTATCGATTACCTCTGGAGCGGGACCCTCTCCTCTTTTACTTTCATATCTACCTTTTATG